>MU968493.1:8644328-8752797 GCA_034641835.2 Pinus albicaulis
TGCAATATTAGCTCTAGCACTGCCACTCTCCCCTATTATACTTGATGCACTACCTTTTGCAATAGAGTTATTCACTTTCACTACCTCCTCTTTGTCCTCTGCACCATGAGGTCGCAAAGGGGCACCATGGGCTAGATTTGGCATCATCATGAAAATCACTAGCTTCAGAAGCATTCTCACTATCCCCAGTCAATCTTTGAGGACTCTCTTCCCCCTCATCATCTGCATCAGCATCATGTTCTCCTCCTGCCTCGGCACCACACTCAACCTCTTCATCTTCGCGTCTATTCCTATACTGCCTGTTTGCACCATTATCCTCCCCTCTAGGCACAACATCTGTACCAGACATTACATTGCTAGCATTGGCATACAATTTGTTTAGTTGATCCTCAGTCTCTGGTGTAGGTGAAAACTCACCTTCTTCTCTTTCAACTGTCAAGTTTTTATGTAAAACTCCTTCGAGATATCTCAAATCCATGGTCCTACCTTCCATTCTTAAGCCAATATGTCGTCTCTTAGTTTCTTGTCCAACATTGCGTGACAAAGTCTAGTTACACAAGTGCATATACATATACAATTTTTAACAAGGGTTCACATACATACAAAAAAAATTTAGCTCACAGGAAACAAAAAAACAAAAAATTTAATAGACAAAAAATACAGTGACTTGCAATCAAGAACTCTCTTGGTATTTCACCTTTCATCTCTCAAACCAGATAAATTATAGAGAACCACAAAATTGCAAGCAAAAACAAGCACATATTTCACTCCACATCCAACCATAAATATGTTGTGGCATACTACAGACTTATCAATGGTAATGAACTCAACTGCCATGCATTGTAAATTTATAACAATCAAGAGATCATAGAGCATTCCCACCACTAAGATACATATGAAATCAACATGGTAAGAGAATAGCTCATAATTTTTTTCTCTATGAATCATCATAATTTATATAGCATGTCAAATAAATGAAATATAAGATGGGAAGAGGGAGGTATTTCACCAGCAGTTAGCTGTTTTTTAGTTAAAACTAATGCAATACTTATATTTGATTTTTGTTAAGCTTCCTAGTGTATTTTAATTAGTGATGTATTGCATCCTATGTCCTCTGTGTATTTATAAATTTTAAAATAACGTAGACAATTCTAGAACCATACCTCTGCTAAAGGCCCCACCCTATCTTTTATGGAAGGCTCAGGCTCACTCTCACCAAACATTTTCCCAAGCCTTGAATGCAGTGCACCCATCCCTACCAAGAAGACCACAATTATCTGAAAATGAGTGAATAAACAACATAATAGGTAAAAATAAACTTAAAATTATCTATATTACACTGCTTGTTAAAGCCAAATTCTTCTAATAAGTTTTAAGTCTCTTGAAGCTGTGAGTGTGTCCCATACATGGGATAAATATTCTAACCTGATACATGGTACAAAGCCAATTGTCCTAAACTTGACTCTGTTGGAACTACAATCACAACATTTGAGCCATCTAACTTTTCAATGTGACCAACCTGCATGGTTCTACCAGGAATATCATCAGCATTAGGTGCAATGGAATGCAAATTTCCACCCTCTCTTTTATGCAAATTTTGGCAAGTTTCATGAACACCATCTCCCTTGATATCACTCTCACTATTTGTCATTCTACCCCTGGCAGAGATTGTTGTTCCCATTATTAAAATTTTCTCGCCATTACCACCCAAAGTTTGTTGTTTCAGATTAGTGTTTCCAATATCATCTCTAGCACTGCCATCACTCTCCCCTATTATACTTGTTGCACTAATTTTTGCAATAGATTTGTTCACTTTCAATGCCTCCTCTGTGTCCTCTACACCACGAGGTCGCAGAGGAGCACCATGAGCTAGATTTGGCATCATCATCATGAAAATCACCAGCTTCAGAAGCATTCTCACTATCCTCAGTCGATCTTTGAGGACTCTCTTCCCCCTCATCATCTGCATTAGCATCATGTTCTCCTCCTGACTCAGCACCACACTCAACCTCTTCATCTTCACATATATTCCTATACTGCCTATTTACACCATTGGCCTCCCCTCTAGGCACAGAATCTGTACCAGACACTACATTGCTAGCATTGGCATAAAATGTGTTTTTTCGATCCTTAGTCTCTGGTGTAGGTGACAACTTATCTTATTCTCTTTCAACTTTCAAGCTGTTATGTACAACTCCTTCCAAATATCACAAATCCATGGTCCTACCTTCCATTCTTAAGCCAATATGTTGTCTCTGAGTTTCCTGTCCAACATTGTGTGACAAAGTCTAGTTACAGAAGTGCATATACATATACAAGTTTTAACAAGGGTTCAAAATCACATACATAAATTTTTTTTAAGCTCACAGGAAACAAAAAAAAAAATTAACAGACAAAAAAGATAGTGACTTGCAAGCAAGAACTCTCTTGGTATTGCACCTTTCATCTCCTAAACCAAATAAAGTATAGAGAACCACAAAATTGGAAGCAAAAAAAAGTACTTTTTCACTCCACGTCCAACTATAAATATGTTGTGGCATGCTCCAAACATATAAATGGTAATGAAATCAACTGCCATGCATTGTAAATTTATAACAATCACTGTATTTGATGAGTGTGCAACATAGTATATCTTCTATGTGTGCTGGAGAAGAAGAATGGCGAAGAAGTCTAGGTATAAACTAACAACAATTGCAAGCAAATAATGAAGGATTATCGTAATAATTGTAGAAATAGAACCATAGAAATCACCCTAAAAACACCCTAAACACTCAAATGCTTATCTTTTGAAGACTAGATCCTATCTTATTCCATTGTTTTGATTTCATATACATTGAATGATTCCACTTTCACCATATGCAAACGCTACTGATAGAAGAACAAGGGAACTTCACAGCTAAAACTTGACCAATGGCCCAATTAGGTAACAAAAACTCAATCCTCTTTTGATCTTCTCAGAACACCTTAAACTACAATCCTAAAAAAGTGCAATTAGGTCAACCCGTAAGAAACAAGATATCACTTCCAGCAACTGTAGTCAAATTTTCCAACATTAATACCCTTAATAAGACATCTTTGGTATCAATTTTGGTAGTTGTAGTTTCCAATAATTATACCATTAGTAAGGCATATTTAATTTTTTTAACAGAGATCCAAGTTTCTTATTACAACAAGTTCAAAAAATCCATCCTTTCGCACAATCTCAAAGGAAAGAACCTAGTCATCTTTGCAAATCATTTACATTCTAAAGTGTTATCAGCACATAACAATGAACCTCTTATGTCTACTGTGGAAATCAAGAATGTCAATCTGAATCAATGATCCAAAAAATGAGGCACTCTGGATTTTTCGAGCAAGGGAATTAAGGTTTCTATATATTTTGAAAACAAAAATAAAATGCACAAGACTCCAAAAATATTTAAAATTATGTTTCGCTCATAATTCTAAAAGACTCCTAAAACATTTTAACTTTTCTCTGTTTATAACTAAAAGCCCCAAAATTCTGTGAGAAGGCCAGAATGTAATGCAACATTGATTGTCCCATTCATAAATATTTTAAGAAAACACAGTATGCATAATCAAGGGGATGAGGGAGAATAGCGAGGAAGAACCGAATTTCAAACAAGGGACACACTTCTCCTAATAAGAAGTTGAAATTTAGAGAAATATAGTGTGTATCAAAAAGCATAATCATTAATGTGCTTAACTTTGTGCAAAAGGAAAATAATGCACATCAGGCTGTGGTCTAGTGGCAACTTGGAGCAGTTTTTCTGACAATCCTCACAGGAATGCTCCTCCCTTGCATGGGGTATGCTGGATATGCCTATTAACCGTGGACCTTGTGCCAATTAATGATTGTATTGTTTAGGCCTTGAAGAAGATAATTGCAATAACTATTGGCGAGGTACCATCAACCCATTCTTTGCAAATGTGGAAGATTTGGAGGGTTTACCATCCATAAACACAAAGGTTCCCATTTAGAAAAGAAAAAAAAAAAGAGACTATCATGGAAATACGCCCTTTTCTCCAAAAATCTTTGACAAACAAGCATGTATAGGGAGCTTCACTACAAAGAACAAACTATGGTGCCAAGTCCGAGCAGTATCCATTCCGCTAAAATGATAGAGGACTTTCACACAATCCATCCTTTTCAACTCATGCAATAATGATGGGCCAATACAAGTGGGCGAGAAAAACGCAAGAATGGAACCCTTGTCAATGGCTAACCATCCGAAAATCATCTATATTTTTCTATATGGGGATCATCCGGGTTGGCATTGGGCAGATGTAAATGTGAATCGGGTTGCAGGGCTAAATAATGTCTATAAGATCGACCATGCTCTACAGTCCCTCTGTTCTTTGAGTTATGAGACTGATAAATTTGATTACACCCATTCCAAATGCAATTATTGGGCTTCTCCCCATTTTGACATAAATATAGTATTATTCCTTCATATTCGTTTGTCCATGGAAGCTTCCCTGTATAGGCCAGATCCGCCTATCTGTTCTATTGGACTCATGCAAAAAACCCATCAAACCCTTCTTCAAAACAATGTCACACATGGCAGCAAATGGTAGGAATTGCTGAACTTAGAATCGTGAATTTGTGCTTGTTCTAGAAGAAATAGATATTATTGGTGGTTTACTAAATGACAAGTTTTGTACTTGAATAATAAATCAGGACACAACCTATTAAGGAGACTAAGAAAAATTGATTTCCTGGATAGAAGCACTTATTTTCATGATAAGAAAGTGTTGTTGAGAATAGTATTGGTAAGACTCACAACAAACTTTGAAAGTGAAACAACAGCAATACTTCGTGGTGCTTAAAAGATTGCATTTTGATTTGCATCAGATATTAAGTGCATCAAATGTGTATTTAGTTCTATTAAAGAAACCTTTTTTAGGGAGGAAATAAAGGCTTTGATAATTTTCTGTTATGGTGCAACTTTGCTAATCTCATCTAAGATGGTGGATGTGTTTGTCGTTTGTATTGTAGTTTGGAATCTGGAATTGGATGTGTTTTTAGTCTTTCATTTTCTTGTGTTTAATAGGTTGCCTGAGATGGAGCTTGTAAATTTGAAGTTTTAAAATTTTATGTAAAGAATAGCGTTAGAACTAAAGTCATTATTAGATGACAACTGCACAATACCTTTTTTTTCTAGCTCCACCTCCATAGGTTTTGTTAAATCACACAAATTCATTTATTCTAGTGAAAATGTTATATCATATAGGCCTTCACAAAGTCCATCTTGTCATTGCATATTTACTTGCCTAGCAAACTTAACCAGCATAATATATACACTAACCATTATTCAGCATATATGGGAATGCAAAATTCAAGCTTATTCTAGTCTTGTCATGCATGCTCTTCCTAATGAAAGAACTGAGAAATCGCTTAAATACTACCCAGAAATGCAGAATTACTGGGTTTGGCAGATTGAAATTACTCTAGGGGAAGAAGACATATTTAGACATAGTTCAGAAGTTTAAGATTAATATTATATTTTGATTTTTTGACTTGAAAAGAATGAGATAACAATTTTTCTTTGAGATTACATATATGCCTACCTATGCCATATTTATCATGGTTTATTCTTTTTATCTATCAATGTCTTGGTAATGTATTTATTTTAGCGTGACATAATTATATCTACAATTACTTCCTTCAGAAATTAAGTTCTCTGTATAAACCTAATTTAAGCTGAATCTTATTTATGGTAGACTTTGGCAAAGTATTTTGAAGTCACAGAAGTTCTAGGTATTCATAGTAGAAACATGTTCTATACATCATATTGGCATAGGAGAATCTATATGTTGTTAGTGAAGTGCATGATACATATTCTAATGCTAGTGCTTATTTGCAGTGCGGTCTGCCAAGTTCATAGCACACAAACATTGGGTTGTAGCTGGTGCAGATGACACGATTATCCGTGTTTACAATTATAACACCATGGATAAGGTGAAAGTATTTGAAGCACATAATGATTATATTAGGTGTGTGAGTGTTCATCCAACTCTGTCGTATGTGCTGTCATCATCTGATGACATGCTAATCAAGCTTTGGGACTGGGATAAAGGTTGGCAATGTACTCAAATATTTGAAGGTCATTCACACTATGTGATGCAAGTCATGTTTAATCCCAAGGATACAAATACATTTGCAAGTGCCTCACTAGACCGTACTATAAAGGTTGGAGGTAGTGCTCTTTGGTAAATCCCAAGTTTATAGCCTTAAGCTTTACTCTGGCATAAATTATTCACCTAGGAATCTCATCTTTTTTCCTTTTGGTGAACACTCAAATTTTTTACTTCTCTTAGATAGTGGAAATTAGAATTTAGATATCCTAAAATGTGAAAGCCTTGTATAATTTGTTTCATATTGATTTATTTTAACCTGAATGCATCAATCAGATCTGGAATCTGGACTTGCAAGAACCAAATTTTACTCTCGATGCCCACTTAAAGGGTGTAAACTATGTTGATTACTTCACAGGAGGTGACAAACCATATCTTATTAGTGGCTCAGATGATCACACAGCAAAGGTGCTCAAACATATAGATTCTCTAGAGATGTAATTGATTTACCCCTACTACTTGTCTTGATCATTAAAAAAATTGGCCTACCTTTAAATTTCTTGGTGTGCTGTCATCAAGTTTGGGACTGCCAGACCAAAAAATTGTCCCCAAACTCTGGAAGGACACACATAATGTATCTGCAGTATGTTTTCACCCTAAAATTCCTATCATCATCACTGGTTCAGAAGATGGTACTATTCGTATTTGGCATGCAACAACATATAGGCAAGTTTTAGTTGGATTGTTTTATACATAGGTTATAAACTTACGAACCCGATAGATATTCTAAAAATTAATGGCATTCACTCTCCTAGCACTAGTGGTGACCCATGCTTAACCTTCTTGGTCTCATATAAGCAAGTGATTCTTCTATACGAACCATAATGGTTTGCAAATAGTTTCGTTGTTCAGTTTAATTTTGGTATATTGTAGAGACTAATTTAGCATTTTCTTGTTTGTAAGAGAAGGAAAACAATGATTTTAAGGGGATTTTTAAATATTTAGTACTGGATGTATTTGGATGGGAAAAAGCTATGCTGCATGGAATAACTGCATTGGTTTTAGTTGTAACCTGTATTAACAAACTCCATAGTGCAACAAGGCTTTTGAAAATTCTTAAAATATTGTGAATTTGTTATCTTTGTGATTCTAAGAGGGTTCAAGATGAAAAACACTCTCTTAAAATGTACTGTGTACACCCACATTAGATCACAAAATATATGGATGGGAGAAAGTGTTGCTGCATGGAATAACTGCATTGGTTTTAATTGGAACTTGTGTTCATGAACTCCATGGTGAAACAGGGCTCTGGACAATTCCTAAAACATCGTGAATTTTTCATCTTTGTGATACTATTAGGTTTGAAGATGAAAAGCACTCTAGAATGTCCTGCATACACCCACATTAGGTCACAATTTCAAAATACAAACTTCCTAACCTTTTCTTAGATTGTTGGTAAAATCAGTTGAACAACAAATATTCTTGATGTTATTTCTCTTCCAGGTTGAACCCTACTTGTAATTTTTTGTTTGGAATTAGCACTTTTTTATGGCCTTTACAATGTTAAAATGGTGCCCCTCATTTTGAAATGTTTGTTGGGGCACTTTCCAGATATTGATATTGACACTGCTTCTTTATGAGGTATATGTGTTATTTGGTGATTACAACATTGCTACTCTAGAAAGATTTTAATTATGTTGTGTTTCTTTATTTATGGACTTTCCAAGATGTTCAAGGAAAGTTATTGGAAAATATACTAGTAACTTGTGTAGCTAGGTACTTTCCCTTGATGCTGAAATATGAATTGAACATTGTAGTATCAATTCAACAATGTTTCAAGTCTAATGAACTGGACATATATGTTAGAGATTTCATGTTATCCTGTTGTGTTAGCTACCTAGAAAAGAAAGAAGATTTATTTCTTGCAATGGGGCATGTTGAAATGAGAGAAGTGATACAACATAGGTGGGGGTGGATTTGACTCATTGATTCTGTGTGCTCCTGTTTCTAACAGTACTTTTAATCTACATGGTGCATTGAATATTGAGGCATGCTGGATACGGCTAGATCTGTATCTGATGTGAACATGTCATTCATGTTGAATATCTCTAACTTGAAGTGTGAATCATGCATTAAGGCTATCAAAAAAAATTGGAGTTTGACTCTTGGGGGTCGAGACAAAGGATGGATTCTTTGGTTGGTGGATACTGTTAGAAGATTAACTATGTTTTTTAGGGGATACAATAGAGGACTGGTGGTATTGAGAAGAAGAAATCGTAAGGTAGTCGTGGATGTGTTGGTATAAGTGTTAAGGATGTTACAAAATAGCCCTTATAGTGAGCAGCGCCAAGCTGGGGTGGTTACAGGGAGACATTGACTAAAGGTGAAAGAGACATAAAAAGCAAGGGGAGCCTAAATCAAACCCTAACTTCACTTGCTTAAGTTAGGAGATAGGCCAACCAAGGTATTCTTCATAGACCTCAACTACAATGTAGTGGAACACATCAAGGCTTAAAACAACAAAACTAAAAATAATTGATCAGGTAAATATAGAGAAAGAGTTCTTTAGTGAATATAAAATAGTTTTTCAATCTCAAGGATATCATGGAGAAAATAAATGTAGTCATGCAAACATTTATTGATGCAATTCCCAGAAAATTGATGCAAGAACAATAAGGAGCATGTGATTAAAAATCAACAGTAGAGGAGTTGACACTGACCCTTAGGGAAATGGTCGATGATAAGTCCCTTGGCTAGGATGGTTATTTATGTAAATTTTACAAAGCCACTTGGGGCTTTCTTGGGCAAAATTTTTCTTCAAGTGTATAAAGTATTTGTATGTACTATGGACACATACACAATTTAATGACATCAACAAGTTGTTGATCAAGTTCATCTTGAAGCCGGGAGACCCATTATTAATCACAAGCTAGTACTGATAAATTTACTTAATCTACCTTATAAAATTGTAGCCAAAGAGATTGCTTGGGAGCTAAAACATATCTTCTAAAAAATTATTGTAGCAAAATAGATGGGATTTATTATAGGCAGATACATTTGGGATGATGTGATTGCTGTTTGGGAAGGCATTGAATTAGTGTAGAAGCCAAGGCTTAGAGGCCCTCTTCATAAAGGTAAACTGCAAAAGCCTTTGGTAGAGTGGAATGGTTCTTCAATATCTCCATGCCGAAGGTGCTTGAATTTGATACATTTTTTGTTAGTGTAGTTGGAACTTTATTTTCATGGGCTACAACTTGCCTTTTCATCAATTAGGCCAAATTTTAAGAGATAGAGTACTTTTAATCTATCTGGAAATGGTGTTTGTTGGCCTCGATCCTCTATGTAATAGATGTTGAAGCCCTTAGTTATCCCATTCAAAGAAGAATCGGATAGGGCCTAATAAAAAATACACCCCTTCCTAGTCCTAATGGTGATCAACAACTGAATAGACACTTCACAGATTGTTCTTTCCTAACCATCATTGAAGAGAAGAAAACTCTGGAACACACTATGAATTGCCTGCAATTTTAATGTGAAACCCTCAGGTCAAAACTTCAAATGGCCATAACTCAATGTTATTGATAAAGGAGTTCCTTGATTGGTTGGTAGGAAAATAATGGGCTTGATTACATCTAGTTAGGGGTTAAAATTCCATGAAATCCCTTTGCGTTTTAAGCCTTCACAAGTATATTTTAGCAACACTCCCACTTTGAGTTGTGTATCTATTACAAGTTTGATGGAGCTTGTTATCCTTATTTAGCATGATCCACTATGAGGACAGGTAGTGTGTGGAGCCCTTTGGCATGGTCAACATGCACATTTTTTAGGATTTATAAGGAGATGAGAAACCATGCAAGAAAAGGACCCATTGGCACATTCTCCAATGCCAAAGAGAACCCTAGGTTGAGGGACATCCTTATTTTTAGGAGAATGGTTTTATAACTTAATACTAATAGCCTACATTGTGGTTCTACATGTACTTCTCAAGACTATGGAAGCCTGATATATGTGGTTTATCCTGACAAAAATCATGCCCAACCTCTCTGAATTATTATGGCATTCCTAATCTCCTAAATTTAGGTTCTCCATTTACAGGGGCATCACTAGAGATAATTACCAAAAGTAATGATTTGAGTATAAGTACCTTTTCCATTAGAGATGTGGCAGCCTAGCAGGTATATCTTTGTGTGAAAATGCCCAGATTTATACAAAATTTATATTATTGATTTCCTTTGCTCTCAGATTATATTATCATTCAATGTTCATTCATTCTTATTTGGTACAAAGGCGTTGGACTAGTGTAAGGGTTGAAGTTGCTGCAGTGGCTTTCAAAATCATATGCAGATGATTCTTAGCTAAAGACAATAATCGCACCAAGTTGAGATTCAAATGCTTTTGCTCGATAACAATCTAGTCATGCTCTTATAGCAGTATTGGTTCTACGTTCCTTTTCCAAAGTGCTCCCAATTATCATTTATTCTAACATGAAAAATGACGAATAACCTTAAATAGAAGCAGGTGCTCCATACTCAAGGTCTTGATACTTCTTTATGTTCCATACTCATGAATATAACAAAGGGGATACCTTGACAAATAGCTTCACCTCTAGGATGTCCTCTGCTATCAAGAAAAGTGCCCAGAATGGACACTTTTCTAATGTATCAAACCTCTATGCTAACTGTCACAAAATTCTTAGGGAAAATTTGCTCAAACAAAGTTATCAACATCCAAAAAGAGTGGATCCCCATGAAATATGTGCAAGAAATTCAAATATTGTCTGCAATAGACTATTACAAAATGGGTCTAAAGTGAGGACAAGTGGCATTGGCAAGGTATCTCTCCCCCGAACTTCATTACCAACTAGTTGTAGATGATGTCCACTTAACCTGTGGTTGTAGACAAGCCATGTATGTAACTATTGTAGTCTAGGGCTGTAAAGATGCAAAAATTTTGTTGCCAAGACTAGGGTATCCACTTTATGAAGCATTGCTGGCATACAATGGCATTGAAGCCAGGAAATATAATTTTATTTACAGAAAGGAATTGGGAAGTTAATTTAGAACACCTTGAAACAGTAGCTAAGAATAACACAATAGTAATGGTTCTTGGCAATACTAATAATCATTGGAGTGTTGTTTTCATCCATAACCATTTAGCCAAGGTTTCAGAGATGGAAAACAAGTTAGCCTTGTTAATAATTTATGAGGGAGTGTATGAAATTAAACTCTGCCCAATAGCTGGTACCTTCCCCCCATGTAGCTTTGAGATGGAAATTATGGCTCTGCCCAATGGCTGGTACCTTCCCCCAATGCAGCTTTGAAATATAAATTATGGTTTTTCTTTGGAAATATCACATTCAACACCACAAATCCCTAGAATTTACGGGAAATTTATGGCTCATACATTTCATAGTAGATGATGATATTTCTTGGTAATAGAGGTGTCTCCTTTATAATGAACAATTTATTTTATTCCTCTTCCAAAATGGCTTACATGGGTTGCTTAGCTTCAGCCTGTTGTCTCTGCTTATGTATTTCTATGCTTCTTAATTTCCAGTCATCTCTTATCCTCATTTTTATGTAGTGTTATTGTATGGAAATTAGTTTTACATTTTCTATCCAAATTTGACGAGAAATTCCATGCAGTTGTTCCTCAAGAGCTGATTAGAAGCTTGATCTCTTGATATATCATATGCATGCTCATTTTAACGGACTTGTCATGATCCACTAATTTACCTGACATAGACTCTGCCGCATAAACTACTGGTCCTTCTTGAATTTTATTTATGGCCTGCTATAATATGCATCATGTCTTACCATTTCACTAAACACATGTCAAGAGATTTCGCACAAATATAGATAAAATAACCTATTCATCCCAAAGTAAAGATGGAATAGTAGAATTGGAAAAATGGTTCAAGTTCAAGTGTTTCGCTTGTATAGCTTTGTTTTTGAACAATACTTGGAATTAAATATTGCATCATTATTGCCAAGATGGAAACAAAAATGCTTTCTTCATGAGCAGCAACACTAGAGCCAAAAATCTTCACCTTTTTCAGCTAAATGTTCCCCAATCCTCATGCTAAATAATGAATTATCATACTTGCAAATAAATTTTTGACTATTCCATCCCATGGATGATCAGGAAAACTGACTCAAAAACAAAAATTTATGATTGTTCCCTTTGAAAAATTATATGGTGGCTCACAGTTTGGTTGATCTTGTCAAATTTTTAAGTCATTATCAAATCTAAAGAAAGGTCTGGAAATCAGGAAGAACCAAAGGATGAGGCGATTCCCGATGTTGAAGGATCGATGGACCTTATTGATCCACCTCCTTCATTGAAGAGAAGACCCTCATGGCTTAGGGATACTCCCAAGGATGCCAAGAGACATATGGCCCCAAGGGGGAAATTCCGTGAAAGCAAGAAGCCGAATAGATACCAAGGGTATCTAGCAGCCATGAGTACAATCGTACAATCTAAGCCTAGATCTTTTGAGGAAGTCGTTAAGCATCAAGTTTGGAAGGATGCTATGCACAAAGAATTCGAATCCATTATGAAGAATGATGTCTTGGATGTGGTTCCAAGACCGGAGGACAAAGCATTTGTCACCTCGAAATGGCCCTATAAGATCAAGCATGGATCTGATGGTAGTGTTGAAAAATTCAAGCCCGTGGCTTCTCTAAAAAGGAAGGTGTAGACTATGATGACATAATTGCACCTATGGCCCGATATACCACCATCTGATCTGTCATAGCCCTTGTTGCTACGCAAATATGGAATATTCATCAGATGGATGTAAAGACTGCCTTTCTGCATGGTGCGATAAAGGAAGAGGTGTATGTGGAGCAATCTCTGGGTTCGAAGTCCAAGATAGAGACACCCATGTTTGCAGGTTAAAAAAATCCCTCTATGGGTTGAAGCAAGCCCCCAGGGCTTGGTATGAGAGGATAGATAGCTACTTGATGAAGATGGGCTTCACTTGTAGAAATGTTGATACAAACCTTTAATTCAAGGTTGATAGAGAAACGCCTCTCATTCTGGTGTTGTATGTGGACGATCTCTTCCTGAAAAGTGTTGACCCTCTCATTCATTAGTGTAAGAGGGAGCTCGCTTCTGAGTTCGAGATGAAGGACCTAGGACTGATGCATTACTTCCTAGGCCCGGGGTCTAACAGAGACCTGACAAAATTTTCCTCTCTCAAGGAAAATATATTGTGAAGCTACTGGAAAGATTTGGAATGGTGGAATATAAGTCCGTGTTGACACCGATGGAGCTCAACTTTAAGAATTTGAGTGGAAGCGCTACTGGGCCTGTGCTACCAAATCCTATCGAGTATCGTCAACTTGTAGGGGCCCTGATGTTCTTAGTGAACACTCATCCAGACGTATGTTTTGTAGTGAACACTCTGAGTCAAGACATGGTTGATCCTCATCACATTCACTGGGTTGGTGCCAAGAATCTGTCGAGATATCTTCGGGGCACGATAAACCATGGGCTGAGATACACTGTCGAGAACATGACACTCCATGGATATACTGATGCTGATTGGGCTAGTAGTGTGGTGGATCACAAGAGCACATATGGATTCTGCTTCACACTTGGATCTACTTTGATATCTTGGATGAGTAGGAAGCAAAAGTTGATGGCTTTAAGCACTGGGAAGTCTGAATACATTGTGGCGAGTATGGCCTGTTGTGAAGTATTTTGGTTGCAAAAGCTCTTCAGTGAGCTATTTGGGCATTTTCTAGATACCACCGTTATCCTTTGCAATAAAAAGAGTGGGATTTGTTTGTCAGATAATCTTGTGTTCCATGATCGATCTAAGAATATTGATATAAGGTACCACTTTATTCAGGATATGGTAAGCGAGACACCATAAGGCTCGGTCATATAGGAATTGATGAGTGGGTCGCGGATATTCTCACAAAGCCCTTGGCGAAGGTCAAGTTCCTAACCTTCTGTGAGAATCTTGGAATCGTGGAACGACCCTATTCTGAGGGTCTTGTTGGACGATGAGCTATGGGAGCTCCAAGGGGCTTTGGGGATAGCTTCTCAGAGCTATAAGCACACACAAGGCTAGACTTGTCGAAGCTTGTGGTGCTTCTGTCCCATGGTTATGATGTTGAGTTGGTTCACCTCTCATGATCTATGCCCCGTATGCATCCTACCCATGGAGTCCCAGACTCATGGGAAGTACCTCTCATTTGGCCAATGAGGTGGGAAGAGATAGAGAGAAGTAGCAAAGACCAATGGACGCATCAAATATTGTCGTACTCTCTATGTCTAGGATGGCACGTGTCCAGTCACTTGATTTGGGATCAAGTCTAGTGAGGTTTCGGACCTCCAATTGACTTCAGGTTAGTTAAGCCAACTTCGAGTTGGTATGTGACTCCTTTGAGTCCGATAGAGGTTTCTGACCTCTGAGCTGATTTTGTCAACTGGGAGTGATGTCTTTGTGACTCACCTTTTTTTCTGAAATAAAGAAGCCAACAAAGCAATTTACGACGGGATGATGCATGATTTTTGGATGGCACAAGTGGATGGAGTTCTCCCTAGTTGAGAGGGAGTGTTAATTTTGGACAACTAGGTCCAAAATCCATGTTGTGATGCTTAGATGAAGATGCCAATATTTTTATTGGATTCCTCTTTTGGAGAGGTGCAAGATCGATCTAAAGATCATCTTGATCCGATGAGCTGAACATTTATTTTGAATTAATTCCACTTATGTGAAAGGTCGGCCATAATTATAATGTAGGCTTTAAGCCCCAACAGATGTGTCACACACCCTCACAGATGGATATCTATTGGTCAATGTTGGAGGTCATTTTCATCATCACTCATCACACATTCTCTCTTTTCATCTAATTGGTTTGATCATCATTTTGGAGGTTCTTCTTCTTTCACACGTGGGAAATTGCAGCAAAGAATTTTCTATTTCTGACCTAGGGTTTCAGCACAGATTTGACCACCGTTGACTTTGGTCAACGCATGGTCAACTTAACTGCCCAAAATTCTGATTTCTGCAGTTCGTACTTTTTGACACAAAAATCAAGGCTAAACATTGACTTTGACCTGGCTGCATTAAATTTTGCTGCTGTTGTTTCTGCGTTGACCATTGACTGCATAGCATTGAATTTTGTTGACTTTGGGTTAACTATATAGAGCTGTCAGAGACGGTTGTGTGACACATTCTGGTTGTCTTACCGTGCAAAGACCTTGCTAGTTGAAGCATCATGTTGACCGTCGTAACACACCACATCACATATATTTTGCTGATCAGGTTAAGTGTATTTTTGTCTTGTCTTCTGTTGATCTATTGGTATGTTCTATCAAAATTTTACTTTCTTTTTTATGTGATTGTTGTTTGATATCGGGTATAAAATTAAAGTTGCATCAAGCATAAAACATCTAAAAAAAATTACAATACGTTTGTAGAAGTGTGACCCCATGAGTTAGTAGATGTCCATGCCATGGCATCAGCATTGATTGATATGATAACATGTAGGGATTCCTTAAAAAGGATTGGTACATTAAAAATAATTTTTTGAAAAGTTGACATTGATGAAACTTCACAGGTCTAATGTTGCCATCCCAAAAATTATGTCAATATAATGTATAAGGACTGAAATAGTCTTCTTCTTTTTTTCAAAATTGAGATCATGTAATTTTCACATTTCTATATGAGCTTAATTTAGCATCTCCAACATTTAGATCATCTCTTCTACAGAGGAGTTCTGGTCCTCTATAAAGGAGATTCTAAAAATTTTCTAAAGAAACCTTAGACAATGGAGTCCTGGACATTACTTTATCAAGCTTGCAAAGACTGAAATACTTGCTCCCTTCAGGGTGGCAGTTAATGTATTGTTAAATAAATATTCTCTCTGGTAGTGTAAATATGGTATAGGCACGACACTCTTTCTTAAGAAAATTATTTTTCTTAAGCCAAGCATACATTTTGTATCTTGGTTTGATCCTACCCTTGAGATCAAAGGTGAAATATTTTGGAAATGATGGAAGAACCTGCAATGGGTTAAATTTCGTACTACAAAGAAAATCGAATTTCTTTTGGATCAAATATGAACTTCTACTAAATAATGTTGGTCTTGTCCTCACCATTTGACAAACATCATTGAAAGGAAACACAATTCTCAAAACACAAGTTAACCTCTCTTGCAGCTTATTGCCTCCACAATGAATCATTCTAGCATCTTTGAACATCAACTCAGGGTAATGTATCAAGCCTAATTTCAACCAAAGGTTTGGCTTGTGTCTCTGAATTGGCTCTTGTAAAATTTTAGTGATATTTATTTCTTGGGTGCCTAGTGAATATCTGAGCTTAGCATCACTGACATTGAGATCATCTCTTCTACATAGAAGTTCTAATCCTCGAGAAAGGGTATTCTGAATTTTTTTTAAATAAACTTTAGACAATCGAGTAACATGCATTGTGCTTTTCAAATATTCTCTTTTAGAGCCACAGACAACTTGATCATCTCTTTTATGGACAAGTTCTGATTGTACAGAAGGGATATTCTGAAATGTTTCTGAAGAAACCTTAGACAATGGAGTCATGAGCATTGTGTTTTTTAGATGTTCTCCCATAGACACAACAATTCCTTGCTTCTCAAGCACAGTGCAATTAATATCTTCAATCAACTTGATCAAGTTCTCATGCAAATAGCGAGGATGACTCAAATCTGTCTTTGTCATTTCCTTTTGATCCAAACCAATGCTTGCAAAATCTAAATTTTCTGCCATGGATTTTATTGGGTCCCATCTAAGAAATCTCGGGATAATTTAAAATAATGTTACCTATATTTTCCTTTCTTAGTCCCAGGTTTGACAGAACATGCACTGCAGCATACAGTGTTGTCTCTAAACTATCCATATTAAAATTTGAGGCTTTGTACGGTATAGCTTTCTAATATCATCCCAAGGGCAACTGATACTTGTCAAAAGCATTAGCTTTTCTAAAATACTACTACATTTCAGTGGATTTTTTTTTGCAGCAAACAAAAATTTTTGTTCTTCTCAACTTGAAAACCATTCAAACTATTAGAAACAGTCACAAATTTTTTATATACTTCATCCTTGAGAAGAGATGGGCAACATGTACCATAGTTACTGTAGATATACTGTGGTTAACCGGCTAATAATATTCAAATGCATTCTGTTTCAAAATACAATATAAAAAACTTACTACTATAAAGAAGCTCAAACAAACAATTAACACAAAAAATAAGTACAGAAAAATAAAAAAAACCACATATCGTGTGAGATGTGAGAAAGAAACCTCTACTGCATCTAGAAGTGTCCTTCATCTTTGTAAAAAACTCCACAGTGCTTGAGAGCACAAGCATTCTGGGGCTCAAGCACAAGAGCTTCTACATCAAAACATTCAAATGCCTCGGCATGAGACCTTGTATTTGGAGACATATCCCATTTCCAATGTGACCTACAATGGTGATAAGATATGTTTCCAGAACAAATTCATAGAGACCAAGTGCATCCGCAAATGTACGTATTCCTCCATTGGAGTATATTAAAATATGATATTGTATCCTTACTTGAAACCAAGGGGACGAGACAGGAAGAAGAGAAGAAGTAGAATTAGGGCTGATACTAGAAGTGTTGCTTGATGTTTCATTGAATAATGACTCACTACTTCATCAACATTTGAAAGGTAATGCCCTCTGTGAGTTTCCCATTTTTTCCTGCAACATCCTCTACTATATTCCAACATTCATTGTCTGACAGTGAAGAGACTGAGTGAACTGAGATTCTGTCCCTTCCATCGTTGGACCCATTCCACTATTCAACACCCCCAGATTTCTTCAACGTGCTCAGTTTTCCATGGTCATCCTGCGGAACCTTACCCAAAATTTATTAGAACACCACATTCAAAATATAAGACCCTATTCCAAGAAAATGAATTCAGCGTTTGAGATGAATCGAAATCTAGCCGCATTCAGGGTTTCGGATTAATTAAAATTTAGAAAATGCATTTTCGTATTTGAGATTCAACGGTGGAGATGAATACCTTACCCTATGAAAAGGCCGTCTGGAAGGACAAGGACAAAGTCTAACATGATTACTTTATGGCGCTACAGGAAAACCATGGAATTTTAAACTCCGTTAAATTCCCACCAAATTATTAAATGCTTGGAGGAAAATATAAAAAAAAAAATTGAAATCACTTAAAAAAAATTTGGAGGGAAATATAAAAACAAAAGAAAAATTGAGATCACTTAAAAAATCTAGTAGTGCGCTTTGAACTCTTAATTCGGTGACAAATGGGTAATGAAGAAAATGGTATAGTTTTAAGATTTCACACATTGCATGAGTTTTAAATAGTCTTTTTTTTTATTCATTTTTTTTCTTTTTTTTAAAGGGTGGTATATGTTGTTAGAATGAAGTATATTAATTTTTTTTAAATAGTCTTTTTATTTTATTTTATTTTTAATTGATTTTTATAATTATTTTTTGTTATTAAGAAAATTTAAACAAATAGTAAAAAAAAAAAAAATTAAATTAAAATAATTAAAATAATAATGTTTTTTTAATTGAATTTTATAATTCTTTTTATTTTCTATGTTGTTAAGAAAATTTAAGCAAATAGTTTTAAAAAAAAATAAAAAATTAAACAAAAAAAAATTAAAAAAACAATGTTGTTTTATTGCTTTTTATAATTTTTTTTTATTTTCTATGTTGTTAAGAAAATTTAAGAAAATAGTCAAAAAAAATCTCTCTAAACTAAAATAATTAAAAAAACAAAAGACTAATAGATGTTGATATAGAGATATGGAAATAAATTCTTAAGACAATTACAAGAGGAAGAAAAGATCACAAGTGATATTGTAACATGAAGAGTGGACCTTAAGATACTAGCATGCATGGTGGAAGATTTATATCCCTTGCACCTTGTAAATTGTTAATTTCATATAACTAGATGGAATTATAAATTGTTAATTCAAATAACTAGATGGAATTATTTGATTTGTTTAATTTAATTTTATTATGTTCTTCCAAATTAATAAATTTTAATTGCGAAAACGGACCACTTCCCTAAGTTCAAGTATTTATTCCACATTAATACAAATCCCTTCTAATTTTATGTATACTTATATATTTAATTGTTAAAAACTAAATTTGGGTGAAAATGTGGTGGTGGTGATAGTCGTTAAGAAGAATCGCGTCTGTTTATATACGTTGAATAAATTAGGAGGCTTTCAAATCACATATGATGCTTAAAAGTGTATAAAGAGCACATTTAACCATGTTTGAGGGTACATTTTTTATGTATCGTAATGTATATGAGGGGGGAAATGGTTTTCAGTGCTAGTGATCTAGTCACACAAAGGACCCCATAAATTTGTGCTTTGGGATATCCCCGAGATTCAATACATAATCCAAAGTGAGAGGATTCATTGCTAAGGTGAGAGTAGAAACAACCCTCTAGTGTTAAACTTTAGAGACAAAAGGGTATTCAAAATTTTAACATTGTAGATGGATTCAAAGACCCCTTTGTCTCTAAATTTTAACACTGGAGATGGATTCAGAGACCCCTGTAGTGAAATGTGACACTTTGTTATCAAAATTGAATTTTTCATTTCCGGATTGACACAATTAAAAGTTACTAACATAAATGACTAATTCATATACTACTTGTACTTGCTATTTGTTCATATTTTTATTCTTGGGCTATAATAGTCATTTACGTTAATCATTATTAATTTCGTCACTTATTATCTACTCATATATTTTAGTCCTAAACTAAATTAGTCATTTAATTTAGTCGCTTTTAGTTTAGTCACTTATTATCTAGTCATATATTTTAGTTCTAGACTAAATTAGTCATTGAAGTTAGTCGTTTTTAGTTTAGTCACTTATTATCTAGTCGTATATTTTATTCCTAGACTAAATCAATCGTTTAAGTTAGTCATTTTTAGTTCAATCACTTAAAATTGCTCAAATTTAGTAGTAATTCACTTGAAATAAATGCAGTGACTAAATTTTTTGGTCACCTAGTCACTAATTTCATCATTTTCTACTAGTGATCTACCAATATAGAAACAAGTTGAGATAGCAGTTTACCTTCCAGTTCAATCAATGTCGCCTGGTAGTCAGATTGTTGGTCCTCCAACGCGGCATTAATTCTGGGTATGTTTCTGGAGACATCACCCACTATTGAGGCCTCGTGTACATTTGTTACTACTTTGCTTCTACCCCGCTGTGGATAGTTACAGTAAGAGTGTGCTTCCCCACAACCCCATCACTGCAAAGGTGGTTTCTGGTTCTGTGTTTGTTTTGGTTTACTGGAGGCTTCCATAGTTTTATCTTCTACATGCCACCTCGTTCTCTGGTGATTCTGACCGAACTATTTACTAACTGCACTTCTAGCTGTACCTTTGAAATTACTTGTTTTGCTTCTTTTAAAGACAGAACTGCCTTTATGTTATTTCTTTGTCTGCCAGTTTTTACCTTGCTCTATTTTAACCTTTGCTTGTTGGTAACACATTCTGGCTTTCCTAATAGCCTCATCCATAGTATTAGGGTTTACAAATTCTATATATTCTTTCATATGAGTCAGAAAACTGCTTAAGAATCTCTATACTTTAACTTTTTCATCTCTTAAATAAGGCACATAGCGCAGTAAGGAAGTAAATTTTGTGATATAGTCATCCATAGTCATCTGTCCCAGCTTCAAATCATGAAATTCTCGAGACTTTTCATCATAGAAGCGCTCTGTTAGGTACTTGTCTCTAAAACACTTTTGAAATACATCCTAGGTTACATCTTGGTCCTCTATGCTACGAACGTTCTTCACTTCCTCCCACCATAAAGTGGCTTTCTCTCTCAACTGGTAAATAGCCGATCTCGCTTTAAGATTATTGTTGTATTCATATACTTCAAAATATTTATTCATATCAATCGTCAATGCTTCAGCTACTTCTTCTTCTACTCCATCAAATGTAGGAGTTTTTATTTTCCTAAATTCACCCTGCAGCTCTACTTTCTACCTTTTTATTTCTTTCTGTTTTGTTACATTATCAAATTCATATTCATTATAATTCTTATTTCGGTTACTTCATTGTGATTGAATTCTTTCTATTTAATTTTTATCATGATCTTTAGTCTGTTGTTTGTTTCTTTCCTGGAATTATCTATCGGTACTTGGTTTCTCGATTCCTTGGTTCCGTTTTTCAGAGAGACTTTCTAATATTCTCTCTTGTTCTTGCATTAATCTTGCATTATCATTCCGCACCCTCTCCATATCTTCTTGTAACTTCTGGACAGTAGTTAAAAGAATACTGGTTTGGTGCTGCTGTTCTTCTAACATCCTACTGGTTTGCTGATGTTGTTCCACCCCTAGTTGCACCCACATTTCTTGGTTCATATCTTGGTGGGATTGTGATTCCCCGACATTCAAAGGTGGTTTCTATAACGGTCTCCTTCTCATTATGTCTGGCTAACTCTTTCTGTGTGCATCAATTTAAAATGTTAGTTGATCCAATAGGGTCCCAGCGTTACAACGTCGCTTTGATACCACTTGTCACATATTCCTTAACATTTCTATCCAATTTTACCACAAATATATATATATTTTTTATCTTGTCCTATTAAACTATACTAACGTCACTTTTGAGATAATTACACTTATAATTATCTTTCTATTAAAAAACTTATTATATGGCTAATGCATTATATATACATGTTTTATAAACATATCAATCCCAGTCTCCTAATTCCACTGTCATACTTTATACATTTTAATTATATCTTTGACCTTCGTTAAATATTATCATTCCAATTAAAAGGTCCGAGTCATGTGTACAGCTCTAGTTAATGTACATTTTTTAAATTGGTCGAATGATATATCTGATTTATATGTACACAAATATTTTTGGTATATGCAAAGGGTGGATTCCCAATCACCCTAGCCAAGGTATCGAGCATGCAAACATGATTTCAGGAGTTAATTATTAATGCCATTCGCATTTTCCACCATCCGCATTAAATAAATTTTAGGGATAGAGTTATGACAACAACAGAGCTTGTTTTACATGGCATCCTAAGAAACCGTTCGATTTTCCCACCTTGTGATCTATGAGATCGAGTTTTCCAAGAACTTTCTAGGGTTCACAACTGATTTGTCCCACAAACCCTCAAACTGATTTTCATTTGCACTCCTTCTCCATGGAGGAGCTGAGCTCTGCACCCCTTTCAAGCTTCTCATTCCTTGGAGGCTACAACAGAAGTCTGATCGATTGGTTCATCGCAAAGATGATATTTGAATCCTACAATTTGGTTTTGAAGTGCTCGAATTGGAATTATTTCATTCGGCATGGTGATATGGTTTTATTTTGGTCCCGTTTCCTCCTGTTGGGTGAACCCGAAGGCCTACTCAGCTTATTCACACCGCTTTCAAGTTGCTAGCTGAATTCGAGGTATTGTTCTTATTACAAAATTAGAGTTTCATTATAGTTTCCTTAAATTTTCCCTGTAGTTAATTTTTTTTCTGGAATTTACTTCCTCGTAACCCTATTCAAAATTCTCTTTACACATACATATAAGTTATTATCATTGTTTACTATGCAAGGTAGGTTCTACCACTGCAAGCCCTCAAATGGCTCAGATACCTGTAGCTTTCACCTTGATGGCTCTGCAAGGGTCTTAGAATTCGTTTCATATTTCCATTTAACCGGTAAGTATTGTGGAGCTTTAACCATCCACATTCATGATTTTTTCAGTTTTATGATTCTCGTCCTTGCTTATCTGCAAGCAAGGTTTGTCCTTGCTATTAGTCGACCAACGGCTACTGCTACTGGTTTACACAGTCAATTTTTCATTATGAAGCTATGCTTCCTAGTACTATTGTATAGGGTTTATATTTATAAGAAAAAGAATGACATTCTTGAGTTTCTTTCGGTTACAATGTTATATTCTTTTCTTTTGGGTTAAGAACGAGGGCTTTATCCCTGCGTTCAGACTGTGCCCTCCATGGCAATGTAATTAAATTTTACAGTCTTGTATATTGTTATTCCTTTGTTTAAGAATGAGGGTTTCATCCCTGCGTTCAATTAGTACCATTACATGGCATTGAAATGTTAACAATGGATTTTAGGATATGTGTATTATTAATTTTGTTTTAAATCAATACAGTTTATCATATATTTCTGAAATTTACTCGAGCTTCAGTAGAACTTAAATATAGGTTTTCTACTGTATTTAAGATGAGAATGAATATCAGATAATGAATCCATTAATTAATATTTGTTTTTCTTCTCCCATACTGTTAGATTAATGGTGATGCTGATAGTTTATTGGAACTTCTCCAATGTTGTTTAACTTTAATATCTATGCCATAGTTCAGTCTTATTGTAGAAATATTTGTACAGTAAATTGCTATCTCCTTTATTTGTAATAATAATGGCGATGCTGATACTGATATTTTATTGGAACTTTTCTATTTACTGTGTATTTCTTTCAGTTCGATTGTATTTATGTATTCAAACAATTCATAGAAAATGTCCAGACCATATTGTCTATGTAGTATCATAGTATTAGAGGACAATCTACCCAGAACCTTTGCCATAAGGGTTGGGGTTTACGGTCCTCTACCTTTTGTACTTAACTAGCCTACACTTGTTATATAGAATTTTCTATTAACTGTAACAGCCATAAATAGATTTTACAGTAATATTTCAACTGAATATTCAAAATAAAAACCTTCAAATTCCAAATCTCAATTACAACAACAAAATATACTTGTCTGTTAGCTTCTCTATGACTGATATTTTATTTCCTCCCGTCCGCAAGTGAAACTATTACGTCCTCCAACTCTCCCCCGTGCTCTAAGTCTGGGATTCGTGGTGAACAAGAAAACTGGAAGAGGTCTCGGGACAATCCGATCCAATCTCCAATTCCAGTATCCACAGAAAGAACTGACCATTCCACTAATACCACTATTGCATAATATTCTATCAGTACTTTCTTACTTTTTCCTTCCAAAAACATGGAACCCACAAACCTCACTAGGATTCCATTTTTATCCTCAGAGGTTGGGTAACTGTTCCAACTGAATTCTGTTCAACCAATCCTCAGATCTTGAAATTCACTTTTTTTTTTTTACTATCAGTCTTTCACTTATGGAACCAATTCCATAATCAGTTTTCTTTTTATTATTCAAGAATTTAAATATCTATCCACAAAATTTCTTTTTCAATATAATAAAAATAATTGTTTGCAAAACTTCTAATAATCAACTTAACAACTAGTTAACAAATAAACCAGTGGTTACACACCCTTATATAAAGATATTTTTTGTTGTTAATTTTAAAATTGCTAAAAATGTCGACCTGATGTTGAAAGATGGAACATGTATTTATGGAGATGCAATTCTATTCTTGAAGCACTAGTCTCTTTTTAATTCTTTGATAAAGGTTTTTATTTCTACTATTGTTTTGGTGCAACTTCCAAATCTATTACTGCAACTTTTGGGTTTGTGGTCTCTTGAGTTCATTGGGTTAACTCTTGAAAAATCTTTTTTTTTTCAAACTCAAAATGAAAATTATTGCAACATATGAAAAAATCTATGTTCAAATAAACCTTCACTCAGATTTCTTTCTTGAATTGATTTTAAATAGAATTTTTTTTTCGTATATTTAGAGATTAGATTACAAACTATCCTCCCTATGACATAGGGATTATTTTCAAATATCCCATATAACTACTCAATGTCCAAAGAGGTTTAATAAAAATAGTAAGTTGTAATGAAAAACAAAATTGTGAATAAGTTTTTTAGAGGACAATTAACTAGTCCGTAGGATAAATCTCCAAAAGTAACTCCTCCACCTCAAGATACTTCATTTCCTTAAGAAAAAAAAATGAAAATAGGTTTCCCAATTCCCAAAAATAGAAGATCTTATACCATGTGTATTTGGACCAGAATTACATGGTAAGCTAAATACTCACCTAATGCAAGTTAGGTAGTTGAAGCTAATGATGAAGAATATTTATACTCACGTAGTGTAAGTTAGTTAGCTCAAGCTAATGAAGCAAAAGAATAAGCTTAAGAAAAATCCATAGTTCAAGATCCTTTACTTTTGATAGAACATACAAGTACTCCACCTATATCAAAGAAGAAAAATGATACAAGTTGTCAAGGGGATGGTTTTAATTAATCCTTAAATTTAACTCCAAGGAAAGTAATACTATTAGTTTATTCTTTTCAAGTATTTTGATTTTGTTTTAACCGAAAATTAAAATATTTTATGTTTTTGTTTGCTAGGTAATGTGGCACACTTAACTTGTGGTTTGAGTAGCCACGATCTATAGGCATCTAAGTCGAAAAAGTCACACAGGCCTAGGCCATAAAAACCTTTAGCATGACTTACCCACAGAGTTTGAAATTTGTGACCTTGACATAATGAAGTGCCTTAGCAGAACAACTATCACTCTCTAATTTACAACTTATAAAATATTTTATGTAATAAAAAAAACTAAAATAAAATTTAAATTAATTATTTTAAAAATAATAAGTTATGTATAATTTATTTTTTTAATGGTTTAAATGTCTTTCTCAAAATGTAGTAGAACTATAATTTCTCTTTTCCATAAGTATTAAAATTACTTTTATAAATTCATTTTGATATTCCAATGTAAAATATTAAAATAAGTAGAGCAATATATCTAGATTGTATAAATTAGTTTGCTAGTTTTTTTTATAAGCAAAATAATTATATATATTAATTTAGACATTAAACAGTTTGTTACTTTTGTGATAGTAAGAAAGTTAGAGAAGAAAAAGTTTTTTTTTTTTTTTTTTTCAAAATCTTTGTTACAATATAGATTTTTATGGCTTGTTAATTCAACAAAACTACAATTCTCTAACAACAATATTTCTCTTTTTCAATCATAAAAATAAAATATTAAAGAATCTCAATTAATTTATAAACCATCTTAATCTTAATGAACCTTAACAATTTTCAAATAACCAATTTAATATATAACTTTAAAATTAAATTATCATTTATTTATTTATTTTCTTTTAACTTGAAAGAAAATTTTAACCACTCATTATCATCTATTCAAAATAACATAAATCGCTATTATCTATCATATAAGTATTTCCTCTTCCGTTTATTATTTTAAATATAATTTCTCTTATATTTATGTTTTTGAATTGCTAACAGTAACTGATTTTTAAATTAGATTACAAAATTATAATTTAATAAAATTCACATCCAGAAATCCAAATGATCACTTATGGAGGAGTTCAAAGCCACGAGTGATTATATTGCTTAAACAAAATAAAAAAAATAATAAATTTAATAATTTTCCGATATGAAAATTTAAGTGATCAACAGTGGAGGGTAATTTCTGGACTCCGAGTCGGTGCCGTTATAATTGACTTATTTAGCCACTAATTCTTCAAATGACCATTTGTTTAAAGACAAAACAATAATATTATCTCGTGGTGTACTGCATATGCATATGTGGCTTTTGTACTACTCCAAACGCAGTACAATGTTACGATCACGAGACCTCAAGCTGTGTAAACACAATTATTCAATCATTTACGGTGACATTTGAAGCTCTGCACTCTAACTTGGTTCTGTTATCGACAGATCACAGCAGTTGCAGCTAGCGCAGGCAACCGCATTATTGAGTGCAGCGTTCACGGTAATCAAAATTTGCCACAAAATATTTTAGTGGGAAATACTATACTTGTTAACTCTGCACTCTATAATATGTTTGCCAATGGCTCCATCTTACTGAACAGACTAGGGCTTTGGCTCTCACGATGCCTTTTAATTCTCGTGCGGTATTTTGGGGCATTTAGAAACATGAAGATGGTGTTGCTTTCCGTGATGGTATGTGTTGTTCTTGTCTTGGTTCTCTTTTTATTGGTAAAATGTTTTGCTGGTTAGTCACGGCTCTGGAATAAAGTTGAAAATATTTCGAAGGGTCGGTCTACAATTTGTCACAGTTATGTGGGATAAAGGAAGACATTGTCTATATCACTAGCAATTTCTTTGTCTGGGTCACGAATGGTCTATCAATTTCATTAGTTTTATGGTAGTATAATTAATCAATAAAATGTTTTTTCGTTTTTCGCACTGCAAAATTTAATTGCTCTTAGCGTATGGAATACAATATCTTTTTACTTATAAAAAAAACTTCACTGACAATTATATCACTAAAATTTAGAGAAAAAAAAGCATTTTATCAATTTGGAAAAGTACACTAGTTTCTTAATTATGCTTTTATTAATAAAAACATTTTTTTATATATAAGAAAAACCATTTTATTTGTTAAATAAATAAATAATAGCCTAACTAACTTAATAAGTTTAATGTTGTGTAGTAATGTCTTTTCTCTTCACTATGTTTAGTGGCATCTTATTTTATTATTGGTTTCGAACTAAAAATTTGAAGGTTTCATAAAAATTTTGCAACTAAGTTTACGTCTTGTGGGCAATGGATCTATTTGGAAAAACACATAAACTTAGTCTTTTTAGTAAAATTTGCACAAATAAAACAAAGATAAATAGACCATGAACAACATCACACAAAAAAAAATTTGATGATGGAGTTCCCCCCTCATCAGCTACATCTCCGGGGTTGAGCTTCCAATGTTGGGCCTTTAAATGATATGCTCAACTATGAAATTGCATCAGTTTACATAGTCAAAATTGAAAAAATGGCATTGTCATTGTATCGAGAACACCAAAAACCCTTGTCTAGACTCTTCTTGTGCTTAAAAAAGTTGAAAAATGACTAAGTTAGGTCTCTTTCTCCAATTCTATGCTATATTTCCTACAAATACAATTATCCATCTATTCTACGAAATCCACCTTTTCACTCACCACTGAGCAACAATTTCACCTTGAACTGATGAGATTCCCGCCACAATTGGTGCAATTTGTCACCTACTTAACCACGCCAATAAGGCCTTAAGCGTAGATTACTTTGGAACTGTTCTTGGTTATATGGGCCATGTGGCCAGGGAACAACCTACGTGCCTGCCCCCTCCACCATTAATCACAGTCACCTCAATGCATACATGTTGCAGCTGGGTCCAAGTGCCTCACCCCCTTCCCCCAACGCGCCAATAACTTCAATTCAAATATAACTAGAGTTCCATATCAATTAAGAACTATTGTTGTGGCTTGATGGTAAATGTTAGTATTACTCTATAGGAGGTCTAGGGGTCGAACCTCGCTGAGGCCCTTTGGCCCTATTATGAAATTGTTGGCCAATAACAGAGGGCCAAATGGCACCTCATGATTACACTACTTCAACAACCAATCAACCAATCACAAATTGTCATCCCACCCTATATGAATTTGACATGTGCCAACACAGGATTGTCCTATCTAACAATGTACCCCACATAGTTAGCTAATGATGTCATCATACAGACTATGCATTCAGGAGCCAAGTCAACCCTACAAGTTGACTTTTTAATTGTTGGGAAAATTTTGAGAATGTCATAACTTTCTCATAAAACATTGGATTGAGGTGATTCAAGTGGCGTTTGATTCAAGACGACGAACAATACGATTTGGCACTAGTTTTGGGTGATTTTGAGAAATTTGATTTTTGGGTATATTTTTTATCCCTTGGATTATACTCCCTGATTGGAAGATTTTGGACCAACAAACATATTTTTTTACTCAACCAGTAAGTGAGGGTACAATTCTCTCATTTTCAAGATCTCAATCTACTTTTATTTACTTGGATTAGTACCTTTGAGCACCACTCAAAGTTACTTCACATTTCCTTTGTGTGAAGTCCCTATCCTCCTGCCAATAATAGTATTTTGCTACAATTCATATAAATATTCAGGAAAAAAATCTTCTATGGATAGAATCTGAATATTCTCTCCTTGATCATCAACCATAGGAGGCTCATACAATATCAAGTGTTCTACATTCACAATATAATAGTTTTTCATGTGAGGTGGAAAATCTAATTAGAAAGCATTGTTACCAATCTTCTCCAAACTTTTGAAAGGACCTTATCTGATTGCCTTGAGATTTTTACCTTCACCTTGAAGTATTTCCTTGTTGATATATAACCGAATTTGATCTCCCACTTGGAAATCGTGATCAACCTGATGCTTGTCATCTATTGCCCTGTACTTGGCTCTGATTTTCTCAAGTTGCTCTTGTTGAAATTGGAAACAAGAAATATTGAAAATGGCACCCAGAAATGGCACCATAGGGGCTTCTAATTTAATTTTCCCTTAATTAAATTGGAATAAAAATTGTAATTTCATCTCATGGAAACTTGTATTAGTTAATTGCGTTAGGAATACAATATTATCCTAGGAACTTTTCATATAAGGTCTGAGAGGAGGCATGTAGAGTTCTACCATGATTTTAGGGGGTCAAGTTGCAGTTATTTGTGAGTTGTAATTAGTTAACTCAATTATGTGAGTTAAAATCACTTTAACTAGTTCTAACTGAGAGATGAGCTAGTGATAGGTCCAGTGAATTAAATCTAATTTAATTCACAAGTAGTGTTAAATCAGTTCACTGATAATTTTCTATAAATAGTTGTTTCATGTCAGTTCTAAGGAAGGCCCACTTGAGATAAGGGTTAAACGAAAGATAAATATCAATTGTATAATTAGAAAAATTGCAGTTCATGCATGAGGTGATCGAGAATCCTTAGATGAATTGCACAATAATTATTTGGGATTTTCAAGGAAAGATAGGATTAGGAAAGAAAAAGTTTAAATATTGGACCAAACTTTCTTAGATCAAGTCAGATCAAAGTATATATCAGAATGAGACAATCAATAGAGTACAGAGGTTTCTGAGTGAAATGAATAACATTGTATTGTTTCTTGATATTGACTTTATGCAATAGTAATATAGCGGGGTTTTGAGTAGTTTATTTTCCGAGATACATCTTGTTTTTTGCGATTGTTTATTTCTTTATCTTACTTGTTATGTGATTGTACGATCACATTTGGTTTCCAAAATTTGTATAAGGATTCAGTATTTTGTTCTAGTACATTACAATATTAGATTGAATCCATTGGTATAATTTATACATGGTATCAAAGTTCCAGGAATCACAATAGAAGAGAAGAATCAAAGTTTGTTTTGAATGGATACATCAAATTTGCAGAGTCATTCTTGAAGACTAGCAGTAGATCAAGATGTATTTCAATATCTTGAGACTCGAATATTCCCTTGAGGGAAATTCGAATTACATAGCATGTAAGGACATGATGGAGGCAATGCTTGAGGAAAACATATTGAAGGCATTCATAGACAGTGATATTCCCTAGCCTGTAGTAGCAAATGCTCAACTTCTTGATGCATGGAAGAAGAATGTAGCAAAAGCAAGAAGGATCTTATTAGAGGGAGTTCGAGATCATATTTTCTTGAGTATCCAAGGAAAGGAAACTCCATATGTTATGTGCAAGGCATTAATAGATATGTTTCATAATATTAGTGACCATAGGGAGTTGGCGCGCAAGGACAAGCTTAGGAAGATCAAGATGGAGGAGAGTGAGACAATCCAAAAGTAGTTGACGAAGTTCAATCAATGTCGAGATGAGCTTGAAGTGTTAGTGTGACACTAGTCAATGATGATTTGGTGAGCATAACACTTCTAGGCCTTTCGAAGAGTTGGCATAGCTACCAGGACTCTGTGAATTTGAGGGAAGTTACCATACTAAGAGTGATTATGGCCTGACTTGGTACAAGAAGAGATAAGGCAAAGAACCATTGATGAAATCTCTTCCACAGACAAAGAAGAATATTTTTCATTAGTCGAAAAAGTAAATAAAGGCAAGGGAAAGAAGCCCCAAGGTGAAGAGGGCAAGAGAGACAGGTCTAAGGTCAAGTTTTTTCACTGTCACGATCACGGGAACTATGCCTCGAAGTGTCCATAGAAGGAAAGAAAGAAGGAGCATACAGTTGAAACAGCTAGTGAAGCTCTAGCTTCATAGTTTGAACTTTATTTTACTCTCATTCCATTCATGTCTAGCACTATAATTGGATGCATGTCGTATCTGGACAGTGGTGCCTCAATCCATATGACGTGGAATATATATATCTTCAGTGATTTGGAGGATAAGGACCTTCAACTGAACATGGAGTTTGGAGATGAAGGGAGGTATCGTGCGACCGACATAGGTACAATTACCTTTCAGTGGGGGACTAGCTCCCCTCTCAGACTCAAATATGTTTTGTTTATTCAAGGAATAAAAAAGAATCTTGTCTTTGTAGTGGTATTGGAAGATCATGATTATGATGTAATGTTTAGAAAAGGAAAGGTGTTCCTCAGACACATCACCATCGGATGTACAAAACATATCGGTGTAAAAATCAAGAACCTATATGCCCTCAAGGTTGAAGATGGATCCAAAAATTTGAGGAGCAAAGCAAAGGTTAGAGAGTTCATGTTTGAGAGGGAGAATGAATTACCTCTCAACTTGCAGCCTCAGAAGGAGTCTCAGAATGTTGTGGAGCTATCACAATTGGAAAAGCGGAGAGGAGAGAATTAAAAGGAATCTTCTCTTTGTAGTGGTATTGGAAGATCATGATTACGATGTAATGTTTAGAAAAGGAAAGGTGTTCCTCAGACACATCACCGTCGAACGTGCGAAACATATCGGTGTAAAAGTCAAGAACCTATATGCCCTCAAGTTTGAAGATGGATGCACAAATTTGAGGAGCAAAGCAAAGGTTAGAGACTTCATGTTTGAGAGGGAGAATGAATTACCTCTCATTGTAGCCTCAAAAGGAGTCTCAGAATGTTGTGGAGCTGACACAATTGGAGAAGCGGAGAGGAGATCGAGTGGAGGTTTCCACTCAAGAAGAGACCTCCAAGAGGGGGATATTTCGAGCCATATGGGAAAAGAGAGTGCATGTAGCCATATATCTAGGTGAAAGGTGGAGCAATCTGAATATATAATCCCAAGAGAAGAAATTTGGGCAGGATCCATTGAGATGGATTGTTTCATGGATCAGACCTTGCTACAAGGAGCCCACAGTACAAAGTAACAGGAAGGATCGATAGCAACTGATGCAGTCAGATGTTAGAAAGAAAAAAATTAGTGACAAATGTTAGATATTAGAGTGCAGACTAGAGTTGAAAGAAATGCAAAGAGCACAGATGCAGAGTCATCAACAATGAAAAGTTTTCAGTAGACTATGTAGTAACTATTAGGTATGTGTTATATTCTTTCCATGACTAGCCCCACGCGCTGTACGTTGCGCGAGGCGCAGCAGGGGGGTCAGAGGCGGGGCAGAAGCCCCCCCTGTGGGGGTCCAGGGCAGCGCCCCGAAAAAATTTTTTTTAGTATGCGGTCCCACTCATAGGCAGACCCACCCATGTTTTGTGCATGAGTTTGCACATGGTTTTGGTTACGATGGTTTTCGGCCTGTGGTATTTTATAGATCCGGTCAAGGGAACTACGGTTATGTTCTAATCCAGGGTTAATGGATTGGGGTTTATATATGCTTCGGCATGTATATATATGTGTTGTAACACTAAAAGGAATATAATGAAATATCAAGCTAGTCATCCTGATTTGGGATCCAGGGGAAAATATCTATGTTTATCTGTTTTATGTTTTATGCTCTCGCCGTTGTTTATTTTCTGTTATAAGATTTGTGTGTAGATAATTTTTGTTCAGGGTTAAAACCTACAATTGGTATCAGAGCTGTTTCGGCTTCAAGGGGACACCTTTGTTGTTGAGGGTTTTTTTCTTGGGCTTGAGGTAGACCCTGTTCAGTGGGAGATCTGCGGGATCAATTCTTGTAGTGAGAGAGGATGGCGAGCAGTGGAAAGATAGAGATCGATAAATTTAATGGTCAGAGTTTTGAGTTGTGGAAGCTCAAGATGGAGGATCTGCTAATGGATAAAGATCAGTGGATCACGGTAGATCCAGGTACTAAACCAATGGCAATGTCAGATGAAGAATGGAAGAAACTAGATCGGAAGGCTAAGAGCACAATATGGTTGTGTGTCTTAGATTCAGTATTGTTGAATGTATCTATGACGAAGAATTTGTGGGAAAAACTTTGGACTTTGTACCAATCTAAGTCTCCGGTGAATAAGCTATTCCAGTGGAAAAAGCTATATAACCTGAGGGTGAAGGATGGAAACTCAATGACAGAGCATCTGAACACCTTCAATACTGTGGTAAGTCAGCTGTCATCTGTTGATATTAAAATCTTAGATGAAGATAAGTGCATCAGTTTGTTGTGTTCTCTACCAGACTCGTGGGACAGTCTGGTTATTGCAATAGGTAGCAATACAACTACCTTGAATTTTGATGACATTGTCTCAGCCTTGCTGTCAGAGGAAATGAGATAGATAAATATGGAGGGTCAAAATGGAGATGCCTTATCTGTACGAGGAAGGTCCCAAAATAGAAACAAGAATAAGGTTTTGAGTGGGAGATCTAGATCTAGAGGGAGATCTAATTCTACTGGAAAGTTTGTAAAGGTGTGTTGGAAATGCGAAAAGGAAGGAAACTACAAAAAGGAATTTAGACCTCAATCTCCTGAGAAAGGAAAGCGATCTGATGATGCTCCTTTTGCAGAGGCAAAAACCACCTCGGATGAAGGTGGGGATGTGTATTTGGCTTCTTCTTCAAATACACATGTAGATCATGAGTCATGGTTGATTGACTCAGGTGCATATTTTCAATTCACTCCCCATAGGGAGTGGTTCTGCGAGTATGAGAAATATGATGGTGGTGATGTCTTCCCAGGGGATGATAGGAAGGCCAGAATCGTCGGATGTGGAAAGGTCAAGCTAAAGCTACAAGGTGGAAGGATTAGAACACTTCCTGGTGTTTTGCATATTCCTACATTGGCCAGAAATCTGATTTCTGTAAGCAAGATGGATGATGCACCTGTAAAAATAGTGTTCAAGAAAGATGCCTACAAGATGGTTCGGGGAGCACTGGTATTAATGCGGGGAGTTCGGATTGGAACTTTGTAAAAGCTACAACATCGCACTTTCATTGATGGGTGTAACAGTTCTGTGGTTCCTGAAAGAGGAATAGAAAGCCTAGCTGTCTCTGGAGGAAAGACCATGCTATGGCATCAAAGGCTTGAAAATATTGGAGAGAAGGGCCTTCGAATACTACATAGAAATGGTATGGTAGAAGGTATGTATAATTTCTCTCTCGATTTCAATTTTTGTGAAAATTGTGTATATGGGAAGCAGAATTGGGTGAGTTTTCCTTCTGGTGCTAAGAGGGTGAACAAGATATTAGAGCTTGTGCACAATGATGTGTTTGGACCTGTGTCAGTTCCATCATGGGGAAATTTTGTGTACTATGTTTCATTCATAGATGACTTCTCAAGGAATACATGGATATATTTCTTGAGGAAGAAATTTGAAGTCTTTGATAAATTTAAAGAATTTAATGCTCTGGTGGAAAACCAGACAGAGAAGAAGATAAAGGCGCTGAGGACAGACAATGATGGGGAGTTCTGCAAGAAGGAATTTGAAGATTTTTTGTAATAAGTGTGGCATAGCACGACAGAAGACTACTCCATACACAACTCAGCAAAACGGAGTTGCAGAAAGAATGAACAGAACATCGATGGAAAAGGCAAGAAGCATGCTCAGTGGTAGCGGGTTAGGACAAGAATTCTAGGCAGAGGCAGTGGAGACTGCATGTTACTTAGTTAACAAATCAGCTTCATCAGCGTTGGAGGATAAGACTCCACATGAGGTATGGAATGGTAAGAAACCCTGTCTTTCACATCTAAGTGTATTTATATGTGATGCATATGTACATGTTCCAAAGGAGAAAAGGACCCAGTTGGATAATAAATTTGAAAGGTGCATCTTTATTGGGTATAAGGATGGTTTAAAGGGTTACAAGCTTTGGAACCCAAAAACAAGGAAGGTTGTGTATAGCCGAGATGTGGTGTTTAGAGAGGTGAAAGATGTTGTGAAACATCAAATCATACCAAAGGAACCTGAGAAGATAGAGCTTGAGCTAAAGGAGGATGAATCAGACTCTACAGTAGAAGAAGATTCAGAAGAGGAAGAGCCACAAACCTCAACTTTGAGAAGATCAGCTCAGGAAATAAGACAACTAGAAAGGTATAGTCCATCTGTTTTCTGTTCAAATTTTTCCTTAAATATAACTAATGATGATCCCAGAACTGTCAGGAAGGCAGTAGATTCAGAGGATGGAAAACACTGGAAGGAGGCCATGGTTGATGAAATGGCATCCTTGCACAAAAATGAGGCATGGGATCTGGTGGAGTTGCTGGCTAGAAGGAAGCCCATTGGGAGCAAATGGGTGTTTAAGAAGAAGATGAATGTAGAAGGCAAGGTGGAGAAATACAAAGCTCGGTTGGTAGCAAAAGGTTATTCCCAGGTGCCGGGAATTGATTTTGGTGATATTTTTTCTCCTGTTGCCAAAGTTACCTCTATTAGATTACTTTTATCTGTTGCTGTTGCATTTGATTTTGAGATAGAATAGATGGATGTGAAGACAACATTTCTTCACGGGGATCTAGAAGAGGAGATCTACATGAAGCAACTTGAAGGCTTTATGGTGAAGGGTAAGAAAGAACTGGTATGCAGGTTGAAGAAGTCTCTGTATGGGTTAAAACAGTCACCAAGGATGTGGTATCATAAATTTGATACCTATATACGGGGACTTGGCTTCACAAGAAGCAAGGAGGATCACTGTGTTTATTTTAAATTAATTGGTGACCGTGTTATTTATTTGGTCTTGTATGTGGATGATATGTTGTTGATTGGAAACGACAAAGAAATTATCCAAGATTTGAAGACCCAACTGTTCTCCAAATTCGACATGAAGGATCTTGGTGCTGCAAACTATATTTTGGGCATGGAAATTAAGAGAGATCGGGAAAAGAGGAAGATCTTCTTAAACCATAGGAAGCATGTCGATACTATATTGTATAGATTCAATATGAAGGATAGTAAACTGGTGAAAGTTCCTATTCCTGTAGGTGTAAAGCTATCTGTTGAACAGTGTCCCAAGACACAAGAAGAAGAGGAGGATATGTCCCGTGTTCCATATGCAAGTGCAGTGGGTAGCCTGATGTATGAAATGCTCTGTACTAGACCAGAAATTGCACATGCAGTGGGTAGCCAGATGTATGAAATGCTCTGTACTAGACCAAACATTGCACATGCAGTGGGACTATTGAGCAAGTTTATGTCAAACTCATGGAAGGAGCATTGGATAGCAGTGAAGCGGGTTTTTCAGATATTTACGTGGCACTAGTGATTATGGCTTGTGCTACCAGGGAAGACTAGGATTGGAAAGGATGTTGGACATTCATGGTTTTCTTGATGCAGACTAGGCTGGAGATCTGGACCAAAGAAGATCTACAAGTGGGTATGTGTTTAGCCTATTTGGAGGTGCAGTCAGTTGGATGAGTAAAAGACAGTCTGTAGTAGCGCTTTCAACTACAGAGGAAGAATACATAGCAACCACTCATGCAAGCAAGGAAGAAGTTTGGTTGCAGAGATTGTGTTCAAGTATGGGGTTGGTACAGCAAGCTATAAGGATAGACTGTGATAGAAAAATTGCAATTTTCTTGGCTAAGAACCCTGCTTATCATTAAAATAAAAAGCACATTGATGTTCAATATCACTTTGTTAGAGATATGGTTGAAGCTAAAAGGGTGTTGCTGGTAAAGGTGGAAACTTTGAAGAATGTTTCAGATGCATTGACAAAGTCTGTGAGCACTCAGAACTTCTCTTGGTGTAGAGAAACAATGGGTGTTGAAGAATTTACCCAATGAATAAGTTCTCCGGTGGCCCCTTGTGGAAAGAAAACAACTAGTGGGAGAATTTTGGGTATGTGTTATATTCTTTCGACGACTAGCCACACGTGTTGTACGTTGCGCATAGCAGGGGCGACAGCCCCCCCTGTCAGGGTCCGGGGCAGCGCCCCGGCAAAAAAAATTTTGGTACGCGGTCCCACTCATAGGCGGACCCACCCATGTTTTGTGCATGATTTTGCACATGGTTTTGGGGTATGATGGTTTTCGGCCCCTAGTATTTTGTATATCCGGTCAAGCGAACTATGGTTATGTTCTAATCCAGGGTTAATGGATTGGGGTTTATATATGCTTCGGCATGTATATATATGTGTTCTAACATTAAAAGGAATATAATGAAATATCAAGTTGGTCATGTCGATTTGGGATCCAGGGGAAAATCTCTGTGTTTATCTGTTTTATGTTTTATGCTTTCCCCATTGTTTATTTTCTGTTATAAGATTCGTGTGTAGATAATTTCTGTTCAGGGTTAAAACCTACAGTAACTAGTAGCAGTTAGATACTCGGATGAATAATGCATCGTACTGATTCAGTTTTGGAGCTATTCAGTTTTAGTATTTGTAGGAGAAAACAACACTAAAGAAGCATTACATGCAGAACTTTACAAAGGTACTGGATCATGATAGAGTTGAATTCATTTCCTCTTGAGAGGGAGTGTTGAAATTGGCAACAAGACTTACTGAAAAAGGCACCTAGAAATGGCACCATAGGGGGCTTCTGATTTAATTTTCCCTTAATTAAATTGGAAGAGATATCGTAATTTCATCTCATCATAGCTTGTATCAGTTAACTGAGTCGGGAAGACTGAGTTAGGTTATGAAATTAGAGTTTAGGGCCAGAGAGGAGGCATATAGAGTTCTCCCATACTTTTAGGTGGTTTAGTTACAGCTATTTTTTAGTTGTAATTAGTTAACTCAATTATTTGAGTTAAAATTACTTCTAACTGAGAGATGAGATAGTGATGGGTCCAGTGAATTAAATATGATTTAATTCACAAGAAATGTTCAATCCCTTAACACATAATTCACTATAAATAGTTGTTGCGTGTTAGTTCTAAGGAAAGCCCACTTGATACAGGTGTTAAAGGGAATATAAATATCAATGGTATAATTAGAAAATTGTGCACGTCATGCATGAGGTCATCAGGAATCCTTAGATGAATTTCACCATCATTATTTAGGATTTTCCTAATTAATAGGGGTTCAATTTTCATAGTAATGCGTAGGACGCCAAGTCAGTCCTAAGCAAGAAAAAGGTTAAATAGTGGACCAAACTTTCTTAGATCAAGCCAGATCAGAGTAGATATCAGAGTAAGGTAGTAAGTGGAGTGCATAGGTTTCTCAATGAGAGGAATAACATTAAATTTTTTCATGTCTTGACTTTATGAAATATACAGATAGCGGGGTTTTGAGCAGTTTCTTTCCCCATATACATTTTGGGTTGTGCGATTGATTATTTCTTTCTCTTACTTGTTATGTGATTGTGGGATCGTATTTAGTTTTCGTAAATTGTAAAAGGATTCAATATTTTGTTTTAGTACATTACAAGATCAGATTGAATATATTTGTATAATTTCTACAACTCTTGTACATTTTGATGCGCTAGATGAATTGTTTCAATGAAATTCTTAGCCTTTTTCACATCAATATGTTCATCTACGACAATATATTTACTACAGATGAAAACCAAAGGAGAATTTGGAGAATAGCCCAAATAAGCTTCAAATGGGGATACTTATGTAGATGACTACTTGGCACAAATATAGGCACGCTGGATGTAATGAAAATGTTCATCCCAAAGTTTAGGATTCTTACCAAAATATCCATGAAGTAGGTGCACTATTGTTCTATTTACCACTTCTGTGTGGCCATCTATTTTTGGATGAAATGTTGTTCTCTTCTTCAACCTTGTGCCCATGAGTTCCCATAAACTTGCCCAAAACTTCGCGAAAAATAAATAATCATGATAAAAAATAATAGAAGTGGGAAACCCAAAATGAACCCATAAATTTTGGAAGAACACCTTTGCAGTTTGTTCAACTATAACTTGTTTCTTACATGGAATTAACACACACATTTTTTTCAAATGGTCCACAACCACATAAAGATAATCTGACCTTTCTTTCACAATAGTAACTCTCCTACAAAATACATGAAAATAATTTCCCAAGTATCAGAAGGAATAAGAAGTGGTGGCTACAAACCCAATTTCCTATTGCTAGGCTTGCTAGTAGCACACATGGAACATCCTCTTACATATATGGATACACTTTCATTCCTGGAGGCCAATAAAAATACCTCTGAATTTATGCAACTATTTTTCCTACACCATAGTGACAAAAAATAAGAGAAGTGTGGGATTCCCTTATGAAAATGACTATTTCACCCTGTGGAACACATAAATTTCCAGGATGATAGAAAAACTTGTTATTAGCATGATAATATAACTCTTCAAAATAATTTCCTTGAATCAAAGTTGCATAAATATCTTTAAAATCATCATCTTGAGCATATTTTTCAATATAACATTCATGCATGATTGAGTTATGGTTAACAATGGCATGTGCATTAACAATAGGGCTTGATAACATATCAATAACTTTGTTGTATATACCCTTCTTATACCTCATTACCAAATGAAATTTTCGTAGGAATCCCATTCACCTGGAATTTATAGCTTCTTGTAGCTTGGTTTGCGATTGTAAATATAGCAAAGGTTGATGGTCAGTATGAATAATCATTTCCTTACCCATCAAATAATGGTTCCATTTCTTCATGCTTTGTACCAAACCATAAAACTCTTTATAATAAGTTGGATAGTTAATTACTGCATTGGTAATGGCTTCAGAATGATAACAGATAGGCTTACCATGCTACATCAAAACTATTCCCATGGCATAATCATCTGCATCGGTTTGAATCTCAAATGGATTCTTAAGGTATGGAAGTGCAATAAATAGTTGTAATATATCTGACTTGAAAATATTTAAAAGATACGGATATTCCTAATAATAACACAATAGAGGATAGAACTGAAATATTTTATTAATGGAAAAACCCCTGATGTAGGGTAACAACATAGAACTACTGCTTAAGGATGGAGATCACTCCATAACCCATGTGCTTGTCAATACAACAATACTTTAAATCTCAATGGAGAGTCTCTAGCCTCTATATAAGCTTTATACATACAATACCATGGTTAATTACCACGGGTCTCTCAATACCATACATCTAATATAATGGGCTTATCACATTGTTTCCTAACTACTTGGGGTCCCTTGCAAAATATGGGTTAACCACTTTATTTATTAATTGTTTCTCATTTATTTATCATCCTTACATTATTACATTACGTTATTCTCTTGGGTACCTCCCTCTATACCCCGTTTTATCTCCCTAGGTATACTACATTCCACCCCCCATAAACATGTTTCGTCCCCAAAACATGAGAAGAACAAGAATATATTAAGATTGACTCAAAAGAGTAGTCCATTAGTACCATGCATGTGCATCTAGCAATAACATAGAAAGGCGAACACTCAATTTAGCTTGTCCCTCACACATTTGAGATTAAATATGGCTCTGGTTGTTCCTCTTGTATGAATTAATTGTCGATTCAAAATGCTAATGCAATTTAACTAACACAATACGCTTGAATCTACTCTACCAACTATGGAAACAATTAAATGATCACGAAATCATGAAGCATACACGAGAAAAATTATATCACACATTACACAATGATTTCTAGGGAAATCCATAGCTAAAAAATCCTCCTATACGTATATTGCATTGTTCAGAAAATATGAGAAGATTAGAATTATTTTCTCAAGCCTGAGAAACCTCGACGCAATCATAATCTATCTCATTGCTCTATGAGCTAGTCTTTTTCAATACTTAACAAATTTCTTTCTTGCCCAAATCCCTATTTCCTTATGTTTTTCAATGAGGAATTAGGCCCCTTTTTAATAGGAATTTTACTCCATTGGATTGTGCAGTTACTTTAGGCTCTTCCTCTGACTGCATTCACCACCTATACAATTTTGATGATTATAAAGCTGATATTACATTTCCCTTGAACTCTAATCTCAACTAGGTAACTTGTATTTCATACATGAATGAGTTATTTATGGCTAATTTATTAGTTAATTACTTGATCATAGAGTAGAAAACTCACTACTAGACATCCCACTAGTTCCTCCAACAATTGGAACTAGTTTAACTGACTTAAACCCAATTTTAATGAATTAATTAATTACAACTCTAAATATATTCAAATGCGGCTACTAAAATGTACGAACCACTCTACATGACTCAATTTAGGCCCACAACTTGAATTAACTAAACCAAATAAGTCAAACTAACTTATTTAACTCATACAAGTTATCATGTAATGTGGAATTACAATTTTTTACTAATTTAATTCAAGAGAAAATTAAATTAGGATCTTTCTTGTTTCCATTTTCAACACTCCCTCTCAACAAGAAAGGGATTGAAATCCACCCTGATCCAGCACCTTTGGAATGTACTCCATGCAACAGTTCTCACTTTTTCTACTGTTACTGCAACATCTACAACTAAGAATAATAAATCAATAAAAATAATCATTGAAGCAATATGAAACTGTCTACTGGGAAAATAGTGTTTTGTTGACTATGCTACTAAGCCTCCTGCTCTATTGTCAACACTTCTCTATAGTCCTTAGTATCTGACATTGATCCTCCTACTATAGAATATTGTGGGCACTGTAGCAAGGTAATGATCCATGAGATAAAAAACACCTCAATGGACCCTGGCCAAATTTTCGCAACTCTTGGGACTATTTATTCACACTGCCCCACCTCACACATGGAGGTATGGTTACATGTGCTCCCTCTTCCCACTTGGCTTGAACTCTCCTCCTACTAGTGGCCTCTGAATGATCCTCTTCATGATCACCCTCATGGTCAGCCCAACTGCCAATTGGCCGAGGCTTACTCTTGAGAGCTAAATCATGCTCCCTCTCAAACACAACATCTTTAATCCCTTGCTTGCTCCTAAAGGTTGTGCATGAATATTCATCTAACGTGTATAGGATCTTGATCCTAACAAAAAATTTATTTATTTGACATAAATAAATATGCTTGAGGTAGGCTTTCACATCTCTAAATACTACCTCATACCCTTTGCCTTCAATCCTAAATTTATTTATCAATTAAAGTTTCATGGCTTCAACGCTATTTCTGAATAAATTATTTTGATTCTTCCACATAGAAAAGGGAGTCTCTTTTCCATGTAGTTTCAATACTATGTGGTCTCTCACACCCTCTTGGATGACCCTCTTTGGCTCATGTTACACACTTCTCTCACTCTGGTAGGTCTTTAGCATCAGATATTGGCAGCTTCAGGATATCATGCTCTATGAATTCCTTCAGCTGATTATCTTCCAACACTTCCTCCATCCTATCCTTCCAAGTAATGTAATTTAAGCTACCCTCAAGGGCATAATCGAGTCTCAGGATATAAAATGACATATTGCTAGCTTTGAAGAACGATACTATAAATTTGATTCACATGCAAGGAAAACTTCAAATTCTTCTCTTCTATTGTGATTTGAGCTTTAATACCATGTAGAAATTAATTTTATTTTAAAATTTCAAATGTAATTTAACTAAAACAATACACTTGAATCTACTCTACCAACTGGGAAAACAATTAAATGATCGTAAAATCATGAAGCATACAAGAGAAAGAATTTAAACACACAATAAAAAATGATTTATTGGGGAAAGATAGCTAAAAACCCCGCCCGTATATATATTTAATTAGTCATAAAATATGATAATATTACAATGGATTTCTCAAGCCCGAGCAACCTCTGCACTATCACAATCTATCTCATTGCTCTACGAGCTAGTGTTGGTCAATACATAACCAATTTTTTTCTTTCTCAAGTCGATATTTAATTGCATTGTTCAATGAGGAATTAGGCACCTATTAATAGGAATATTCCTCCATTGAATTGTGAAGTTCCTTTCAGCTCTTCCTCTGACTACATGCACCACCTATACAATTTGGATGATTATACAACTGATAGTAGACTTCCCTTGAACTCCAATCTCAATAGGCTAACTCATATTTCATGTATGCATGAGTTATTTATGGTTGATTTATTATTTAACTGGTTGATCACAGAGTAAAAAACTCACTAGTAGACCTCCCAGTACTTCCTCCAACAGTTGAAACTAGTTTAACTAACTTTAACTCTCTTTTACTGAATTAATTAATTACAACTCAAAATAAACTCAACTAGGGCTCCTAAAATGTAGGAACCACTCTACATAACTGAATTTAGCTTCTCAAATTGAATTAACTAAACCAACTAAGTTAAAAATAACTTATTTAACTCGTACAAGTTGTCATGTGACGTGGAATTATAATTTTATTCTAATTTAATTCAAGGGAAAATTAAATTAGAATCTTTCTTGTTTCCATTTTCAACACCTCTAATTTGATGTGTTGTGGGTGGATAATTGCTCCTATCTATGTGTCTTCCATGGGTTGTTGTCCTCCTTGCTAATTATTTACCACCCTGTTGGTTGTTGTCTTGCTGGGTGGTGCAGTTGGTGATAGGTTAAAACCTTGACTACTGGTTTTGTACTCTTCAATTCTCAACCTAATGTAACCTGTGTGGTATCAGGTTCCTTTTGTGGTACCTAATTGTGCTTCTTGCCTTCCATTATTGCTTCCACCATGGACTCCTCTTATGATGTGTCAATATATGTAGATTTTTCTACTTGGGCTGCCTTGGAATCTACCTGTTTACTAATTGAAATACCCTGGAATGTAATTTTCTTGTTTTTATAGTAGAGGTTCAAAAATTTCTTCAGCACATTAATATTGACAGTGCCGATGGATTTCATTCAAGGGTATCCAAAAAAACATCCACATTACCCGTATCTAATGTATAAAAATAAGAATGAAACACATACTTATCCATAGAAATATTCAAATATTTATAAATTTCAACATCCTCATTATCAACCTGTGTTTTTTAAATATGTTTTGTTGGAGGTTATAATGTTTTTGTGAAATTAACAATGATTGCAACTAGGATTGATAGACACAATTATCTTCTCTTCCTGAGTGCATCCATGAACTGGTAATAAGGACATACCAACAGAAAATAACCCCTTGTGTTTCTCATTATCTTGTTTTCTAGCATGAGACCATTTCTCCAAAATGACCTTTTAAAATTCTTCATCAGGAAGGCTTACCAACTTATTTATGTCAAATGAGTCCCACCATATGGCAACCTCATCTCTAAAATAAAGTCATAATAAAGGTTTCCGTAATATCTTTGAATTTTTTATTTTTATTAATTATTCAATAGTAGGGCCATAATCATTTCGTGTAAAAATAGTTGAGTAAAACACATTAAGTAGAATGACGGTTTTGAAACAAGTTACCTTCTTTGTGTAGAAAATTTTAAAATGGACACAACTTGGTTAATATGGCTCAGAACCCTTATTATAACCTATTTTATGAAATGGAACTTGCATCCAACATATTTGCATGTGATTGAAATCACAATATGGTGACTCGAGAAACTCAAATCCATTTTGCAATTGTCCACCTGTCACAAAATTTTCGAAAAAACAAAGTTGATTTTAAATAAACAATATCTTCCTTATTGTGACTCCAATTCGACCAAATTTCTTTTTGAAATTGGATAATTTTGAAATAGAAGCTCATATATGAAATTCATATTTGGAAATTGTGCATAAAAAACTGTAAAAAATTACTAGAGAACCGCCACCCATGAATCTCCGTCAGAAATAACTTTGAAAAAAAATTTAGTTTAAATCAACATTATCTCCCTCATTCAGACTTTGATTAAAATAATTTTTTATTTTTAATTTGTGTATTGTAACGCATGTAGTTTAGGTCTGCTATTTTTTCTTGTAAAAGTTTCACCAAAATATTCAGATCTAATATGCAAACTTATCGCCCAAAAAACATTCCTGCAAAAAGGAAAAGAAAAATTCTCCCCACTATGCCCACGAAAGTTCACTGAAACCACTTTTAATAGATATGACCTGCAAATATATAAAATATATGAATATTCCCAAAAATAACAAAATATAGAATAAAAGTGAAATATTTTATTAATAGAAAAACCTTTGAGGTGGGGTAACACCATAAAACTACTCCTTAGGTAAGGAGATCACCCCATAATCCATATGCTTGTAAATAAAATGATAATTGACATCTCAATAGGGATTCTATAACCTCTATACATGGTTCATACATAAAATACCATGGGTAATCACTTTGTTTCTCTCAATACGATACATCTAATACAATGGGATTTTCACATTATTTACTAACTACTTGTGGTCCCTTGCATAATGTTGGCTAACCATGTTATTTATTAATCATTACTCATTTATTCATCATATTTAAATTATTACCTTGGGTACCTCCTTCTGTACCCGATATTATCCCCCTATGTATACTACACTGGTGTTGTACTGATTTTCTCTTTCAATGTATCAAATTATTTTAATGCTTGCCTCCCCAGTGAAATGTTGGTTTTACACTTGTCAAAACATGTAATGGATATTAAACATATAGGAAGTTAGCAATAAAATTTATTCAATATTGGCTTGCTCCAAAAAATCTCCTAACCTCTATTACATATTGGGCTTAGGCCAATTCACAATGACTTCAACCTTTGAGAGATAAATCTTAAATTTACCCCCTCCAACAATATGAAATAAATAAACCAAAGAGGATTTCCTAAATTCACACTTAGACATCTTGAAATACAATTTATCTTTCTTTAAGACATCTAAAACTTATTTCACATGCTTGACATGCTCTTCATGAGTTTTACTGAGAATCGAAATATTATCTAAGTAAACTATAAAAAAATAATCAAGGAATGGTACCAAAACATCATTCATAGATCTCGTGAATATTGTAGGTGCATTTCAAATCCCAAAAGGCATAACTAACCATTTAAACAAACCCTTTTTTTTCATGAAAAAAATCTTTCAAATAACACCTTCAGAAATCTTGATCTGATGATAACTTCTTCTCACATCTAACTTAGTGTAATAGACAACATCCTTTAAATGGTCTATAAGATCATCAATACGAGGAAGAGGATAGCGATTCTTTACTGTGATTTTTTTCAATTCTCTAAAATCGACACACATGTTCCATGTACCATCCATATTTGTAACCAAGACGATAAGAGACCCACAAGGATATGTACCGAGCCTGATAACCCCTTTGCCAAGCAAATCTTGAATTTTTTTCTTAATCTATGCATTCTCAAAAACTAGCATTTTATACATGCCAATGTTTGGACGAGGTGTGTCTTACTGAAATTGAATCTCATGTTGGATTCCTCTTTTAGGAGGTAACCCTTCAGCTTCCTGAAACATCTTATCATATGTGTTAACAATTTCAACGAAATCATGCTTGATTTTTTAATGAAATCCTTTGAAAGCTTCAGATTCAATTGTATCATTGGGTTTGATCATCGACAATACAAAATTATTACTACCATTTAGAAGCCTTTTTATTTGACCAACAATTACAAGAGATAAATTCATCTTGTTGTGATGTACTGTAAAAATATACTCAATACATATTTAAAAATATTATATTTTTTCTCATGATGATATAATATAGCTTTTTGTTCATACAAGTATTGATTCCCTAATAGAATTCCACATATGTCAATTGGTACAACATCAATCTCCACCTCATCAATAAATTTTGCAGTGATGGAAAATCTAAGACTACATTTTCTTGTCACTTGCAATTTGGAATTTCACATACCCAACCAAAAGGGTAAGGTTTAGGCTAAGGTGTATTTTCTAAGTTTATTTTATTAACAATATATTTACAAATAAGGTTAACTTGGGATCCACTATCAAACAAGGTATCAACTTTGGTATGTTTTGTAATGACCCCAATATGGAAAAGATAAATTTTTTCTTTATCATTTTGAGACTCAATAGGCTCACTTGAGGAAATAGAATTGGCAATAGAATGTTTACCTTTCATTCCCATGGTTGTGATTTTCATTTCATCACCCGAATCAGATCCTAGATCTTGTTGTGTTGTTTCAACAGTCTTTTGTTCCCCCTTGTTGTTAAACTTCTTTGGTCTCATCTCTGGATGTAGTTTCCAACAATGGTACTCATCATGGCATTATTTTGAACCAATGTTTACATGTGATTTTCTATCCCTCTTTCTTGATCATAGCATTCTTTTCTCCTTTTCCTTTAACCCTTCCCTTTCCTTTGTCTCTAGATTTGGAATACTTATTTCTAGTCTCTTGAGGAAAATTCTTCCCTCTTGCTTCTAAATGAGTTTCCTGAACACATATTTCATCTATATTGGTGGGATTAAACATAAGAATTGTATGCCTCAAATAACTATGTAATCCACCTATGTATTTAAGACGAGCGTCTTGAGAAGACAAATATACACCCAAGATTAAAGCTTTTATTGTAATTTTTTTTGTGTAACTTTGAAAACTCTGACCTTTAGCTTGTATAATTTTTTTCCATTCCATTATTTATTTTTTCATGTAAGATAATGGATAAAATTTCCTTCTTAATGCAACTACAAAATAATTCCAAGAAGAGATATTTTTACTACTTTTCTTTAATTCTTCTTGAATTTTGGCCTCGCACCAGATGAGAGATGCACTCTCCAAACAAAGAGAATAAAGTGGTATCTTGGTCACATCATCCTTAATCCTTTGAATCCTGGTATAGACTTCAATTTGATGAACCTAGTTATCCAACTTTTCAACATTTACTTCCCCATTGTACGTAGGCAATTCAAACTTGACATAAAGCTTTAACAAAGGAGATTTAGCATGTCCTTTTGGAGATCTAGGAGGAGTGTGTGAAGGAGAAGAAGAATTAGATGAGGATGTAGGATATGGTGGAGGTAAAGGAGGAGGTGGAGGTCGAGGCTTGCTACCATCACCACTATTACCTTTTGGTTGATTTCAACTCTCTTCATGCAACCTTGTTGTCCTTTCTTCGTATAAAACTTTCACCATCTTAGACATGTCATAAAAATACTTTGTGAAGGCTCTCTCATCCTCATACATCATATCATGACGTTCTTGATGTTCCATAACTTGTGGATTTTGAGGATTTTTTGACTTTCTTGAACCAATTTTAGGATTTGTCTCTTCAAGCACTTCTCCTCTTTTCAACTTTAACCTTGTAGGAAAGAAGAAAAAGCTCGAAAAGATAGTCAGACCTTCCAAAAACCCATGCTCTAATACCAAATTGATATGAAATTAAAAACTTTAAGGTTTCATAAAATATTTTCAAGTAAGTTTATGTCTTGTGGGAAATGGATCAATTTTCAAAAGCATATAAACTTAGTGTTTTTAGTTATTTTTGTAGAAATAAAACAAAACTAAAAATAAACCATGAACAACATCACATAAACAATAATTTGGTGACAAATTTCAGCCCTCCTAGGTTATGTCTCAAGGTCTAGTTTCCAATGTTAGGCCTTTAAATTATATGCTCAAATCTGAAATTACATCTGTTTACATAGCTTAAATTGAAAAAATGACATAGTCATTGTGTCGAGAGCACGAAAAATAACCTTGTTTAGGCTTTTCATGGGCTGAAAAAGGCTGAAGAATGACCAAGTTGGGCCTATTTCTCCAATTTCATGCTATATGTTCTACAAAATGACAAAAATGGTTATGTTTTCTACAGATTCCACCATCTCGCTAACCGTGAAGTGATAATTTCATGCGGGGATAGCGGGATTCCCGCCATAATTAGTTCAATTTGTCGCTTACTTAACCATGAAAATAAGGCCTCAAGTGTTGCTTTCTTTGGCACCGGTCCTAGTTATATGACCCATGTTGTTAGGTCCCCATATTACTAGTGTAGTCCCTTATTTTTATTATTTTAGGCCCCTTCTTGTTATTATTGTACCCCTGTAACCCCAATATTATTATTATTATACCCTTACATTATTATTGTTAGGTCGGCTAGGATTATATTGTGACGCCATGGACCCATATATATAGAAAAAGTTTTTTTCATTTTTATCATCCGAGAATTGTTCATTTATGTAATTTATTGCTAGTTTCTCCCTTGAAGTGGCTAATTTCTAAGGCATTGATATCTCTTTTACTCTATTTTTGGAGCTAGATTCATAACATTTGGTATCAAAGCTTTGGATTCTAGGGTTTCGCTGCTCCAAACACGTCATTGTGGAATTTTAGCTATAACTGTTTTTATACGAAGGTTCAAAAGCTAAAATTTTAATAGAGTGTAGTTGAAATCCCAAGGAACATTATATACACATTTCAGATCTTGGTTTTTAATAGTTTCAGAGATATGATCTATGGAAGTTAGGGTTTTTTCACGCTCCTGAATTTCACCTAAATTAGGTGATCGAGGAATTTTCACTACAAATTTTTTTTATACAAAGTTTTAGATTCTAAAATGTTTATAGAGAGAAGTAGACGTCATGAGGAACTTCCTATAAAAGTTTTAGATCTTGGTTCACATTATTTTCGGAGATATAATCCGTGGAAGTTAGGGTTTGTCCAGGCTCCTGAATTTCATCTCAAAGAGGTGTCCTTGGGAAAATTGTCATAACTCTGTCTCTGGGCATTAGATTAGAATTATGTAGAAGGTGTCTACAAATACACGAACTATAGCTTTCTATGTATCAATTTCAGAGTTGAAGGAGGAAACACGGAGACGTGTCACATCATACAAGTGTGCTTTATTGAACCAGTGCATAAATAGGTCATTGTGGGAGATTCGAAATAACTTTGACTTGAAGTATCCAAATCAGGTTATACCTGTGGAATTTGAAAGAAGCTTCAGAGGGATACTATAGGACCAAGTTTCATATATTGAAGATCCGTAATTACATATATAATTTAGTTTCAATATTGATCTCCTCAAAAGAAAGAAAATGGTGTGTCTTTTTTTAGAATTACATAAGTCTTGTTTGAAAAATTAGTTTTAATTGGTTCCAAGGGCCTATTCAACATGGATATTAGTATTACGTTCTAAAATTCCCCATAAAAAGAATTCAACACCCATTAAGCCCTCATAATACTCTACTATGACTCATGAAGATGAAGAATCACAACATGATCTATCAAAATTATAAGAGCAAGTGCACCAAATTTCACTCTCGCAAAGAGCAAAAAAAAATGAAATGGAGGTTTTGAAGAAAGCCGTGGAATCAAAGATGGATGGTTTGAAGAAAGGCATCGAAGCTAAAATGGATGGTATGGAAGCTGGAGCTAAGATGGATGACATGGAAGAAAAAATAAAAGAAAACGTGGAAAACATGAAGAATGATCTAAAATTAGACATGAAAGGTTTGAAAAAGTTGATACAAGAAATGTTTCCTAACTACGAAAAGATAGTAGAGGAAACTCATGATGAGAACAAAATAAATGTTAATCGTGATTTCAAAAAATCTAATGTTGGATGGAATAAGCACCATATTCGAAAGATGGATATGAGGAATTTTGATGGCAAGGATCCCGTAACATGGTTACTACATATGGAGCAATATTTTGATCTCAATAATGTGCAAAATGCACAAAAGGTATGCATTGAAACTTTACATTTAGAACAAAATTCATTTGTATGAAATCGATGGCTTTGCTTCTGTAAACAAATTGTCACTTGGTCAGTTTTTATGGAGGAAATGATAGCACATTATGAGGATAAAAATAGAAACACCTTCTTTAGCCAATTGATAAATCTCAAACAAAAGGGTTCAGTGGTGGAGAACATTGAGGACTTCAAAAAATTGAATATAAGGGCAACTAACATTCCAGAGGAACATGGGATTGATGTCTTCATAATGACTTTAGAGGATAACATCAAACATGATGTTCGTATTTGGCAACATGATTCGTTGGAGAAGGCATTCAGGTTGGAAAGAAAAATTGAATGTAATATTATGGCGACAAGTAAGCCTACCACTCACATCTATAAAGATGGAAGTGTTGCTACTCTTAGACTTCCACAACCTACAAGGTTGACATCACAACAATCGAAAGAAAAATGAGTAAAAGGGCTTTGCTATAGTTGTGATAGCAAATACGATAAAGGTCATAAGTGTAGTGAGAAGAAATTTTACATATATTGTGAAGAGGGGGAAGAAAATGAAAATAAAATTCAAAAGAAGAGGATATACACCAAGAACCAACCCTAGAAGAAGAAATGAGTCTGACCATATCATGTAATGCAATGGAAGGAAATATCAAGTCTGAAAAAGGTAATAGTGTTGATTGATTTGGGTAATACCCATAATTTTATTCATTGAAAGATAGCCAAGGAAATGAATTGTTTCCTATACCCATCATCAGAATATCAAGTGATGGTTGAAAATGGAGGAACTATAAATTTCTCTAGAAAAATCCATAATATCAACAAAGCCATGGGGGAATATGTATTGAATATTGTAATTCTTTCCATTCCAATGGGAGGTGTTGATGTTTTACTAGGAGTATAATGGTTAGAATCTTTGGCGACGATAACTTTTAATTTTCAAAAAATTTTCTTGAAATTGTTTTCGGAAGGAAAGGAAATCGAATTATGGGGTATAGAAGGGAAGTTGGGAAAGACAATAAGCTCTAATGTCATGACAAATATTATGAATAAAGAAAAACAAGGCGTAATTGCATAATTATTCTCACTAAAAGTTCCAACTTCAAAATCATCTATTTCTCTAGATCTCCAAAAAGTGTTGGACAATCATTCCAAGGTGTTTGAAACTCCAAAAGGACTCCCACCTATTCATGATCATGCTATTCATTTGATTCCAGGAATTTTTCCTCCAAACATCAGGCCTTACAGATATCCTTATGTCAAAAAGAGTGAAATTCAACGTATGATTGCAGACATGTTATAGGCTGGTATAATTCAACAAACTCAAAGTTCTTTCTCTGCTCCAGTAGTATTGGTGCACAAGAAGGATGGATCATGGCCCATGTGTCCAAATTATAGGGAGCTCAATATTCTCACTATTAAAGATAAATTCCTCATTCTTGTGATTGATGAATTATTGGATGAATTACATGACACAATTTATTTTACCAAGGTGGACCTTCATTCAGGATATCATCAAATTAGAATGAAGGCTGAAGATATTCCGAAAACAACAAGTCGAACTCATGAGGGTCATTATGAATTTTTGGTCATGCCTTTTGGCCTTACCAATGCAACTTCTACATTTCAAGGGTTGATGAATGCTACTATTTTTTGATGACATACTAATCTACAATAGTTCTTTGAAGGATCAGGTTCAACATGTTGATAGGGTGCTCAAACTATTGGAGGAGAAACGATTATATGCAAAAACATCCAAATTTTTATTTGGAGTACAAGAGGTAGAATATATGGGTCATATTGTATCTCACTAGTGTGTTAAGGTAGACATTGACAAAATCAAAGCCATTAAGGAATGAAAATTCTCCACAACCATAAAGTAGTTGCGAGGATTTCTCGAGTTAATAGGGTATTATCGAAAAAAATTTAAGAATTATGGGAGAATAGAAGCACCTCTAACAAAATTATTGAATAAAGATGAATTTTCATGGATTCCTGAAGCAACTAAGGCCTTTGAACATCTTAAAGAGGCAATGTGCCTAGCATCGGTCTTAGCTACGCCAGACTTCAAAAACCCCTTTATTGTGGAATGTGATGCCTCAGGAAATGGAATTGGTGTTCTTTTAATGCAAGAAGTAAGATCCATTGCTTTTGAAAGCCATCAAATCAAAGGAAATTATTTATAGAAAGCTATTTATGAGAATGAAATGTTGGCAATACTACATGCACTAAAGAAATGGTGAGCTTACCTAATGGGAAGGAACTTCAAGGTAAAAATTGATCATGATAGTCTTAAACACTTTTTGGAACAAAGAACATATTTAGAAGAGCAACAAAAATGTGTCACAAAGATGTTGGGTTATGACTTTGAAATCATCTACAAAAAAAGGAAGCTAAATGTTGTTGCAAATGCACTCTCAAGATAGGATGAAGAGGTGGAAGAATTGCTTTGTGAAATTTCTATTATCCAACCATATTGGATAACCAAAGCAAGGGATTAATGGAAGAAGGATGAAGAAGTGTGGACACTCATTCAAAATTTAAATCAAGATCCTAATACATCCAATAAATTTATTTGGAAAAATGATTCCTTATGGTACAAAGTTCACTTATATCTTTGTAAAAATTCAAAACTAAACACAAGATTATTTTGGAATTTCACACTTCTCCTTTAGGAGGAAACTCGTGATTTTTAAAAAATTACCACATGGTAAAGAAAGAATTTTTTTGGGATGGCCTTAAACTAGATATTCAAAATTTTGTGGTAGAATGTTTGGTTTTCCAGCAAAATAAGGTTGAGACAATTAAGACCCCGGGTCTTCTACAGCCTTTATCCATTCCAAGTTAATGTTGGGAGGATATTTTAATTGATATTATGACAGGTTTACCTAATTTTGAAGGAAAGAGTGTCATCATGGTGATAATTGATAGAACTACCAAGTATGCACACTTTTGGGCATTATCTCATCCATTTAAAGCAATTACAATTGCTACGAAATTTATGACAAAAATTAAAAAGCTACATGGAAACCCAAATATTATGGTAAGTAATAAAGATCCCATTTTTACAGGAAATTTTTGGACAGAATTATTTTCTTGCTTGGGTACTCAACTAGCTCATAGCTCATCTTATCATCCTAAATATTATGGTCAAACTAAGATAGTGAACACATGTTTGGAAGGATATATTTGTTGCTTTGTATCTGATAAAAAACACAATGGTTCAAGTGGTTATGTTTGGTTGAATGGTGGTATAACACTTTCTTCTATACTGCAGCAAAAGTGACCCCATTTATGGCACTTTATGTATATCATCCACCATCCATCAAATCATCTTTAAGAGAAAATTCTAAGGTGCAAGAAGTGGAAGATCAAATCGAGCATCAACAACAAGTTCTCCAACTCTTAAAGGATATCCTAAATTTGGCACAAAATCGAATCAATCAACAGGTAGATCAGCATCACAGCGGGACAAGTTTTGATGTAGGAGACTAGGTATTTTTACGGCTACAACCATACAAACAAATTTCCATCAAGCAAGCTAAGAGGGATAATAAATTATCACCGAAATACTATGGTCCTTACAAGGTGTTGCAAAATATTGGTACTATGGCATACAAATTGGAGCTTCCTCCTTCTTCGTGAGTGCATCCAGTTTTCAATGTTTCATGCTCAAAGAAGGTTACAGGTGACAAAGCTCCAGTTCAAACAATATTTCCAAAACTTGATGAAGAAGGAAAAATCATATTGGAACCTGAAACAGTCATGAAAGAAAGAACTTGATAGCTACAAAATCGATCAATTTCAGAGTATCTCATCGAGTGGAAGAACTTACCCACTAAAGATTGAACATGGGAGGATGAGAATTTTATACAGAAGCATCCAGAGCTACTCAAGCATTAAGGACAACACTTTTTTGAAGGAGAGGGGCATGTTAGGTCCCCATATTACTAGTGTAGTCCCTTATTATTATTAGTATAGCCCCCTTATTGTTATTATTTTACCCATGTAACCCCCATATTGTTATTATTGTTCCCTTACATTATTATTGTTAGGTTGGCTAGGATTATATTTTGACCCCATGGACTCAAATATAGAAGGAGGTTTTGTCATTTGTATCATCCAATAATTGTTCATTTATGTGATGTATTGGAGATTTCCCCCTCGAAGTGGTTGATTTCTAAGGCATTGATCTCTCATTTCTTCTATTTGTGTAGCTGGATTCGTAACACATGTGGCCATGGGTATGGCTATGTGCTCACCCCTCTAGTTACATGTTGGGTAGTGTTTACGCTTCACCAATAAGACTGGGGGCTAGGGCCTCTATGCCCACCCCCTTCGCCATGAATTTCGCCGACAGTTGCGTTCCTATGTTGGAACCGGGAAATGAGGTATATCTGCCCACCACCTCCATCATTAAGACCGTTCATATCAATACATAAATCTTGGGGCTAGGACCAGGTTACCTTTCACCTTCCCCCAACATGCCAATAAATTCAAATCAAATATAATCGTATTTCTATATCAGTTAATAACTATTGTTATGGATTGGCGATAAACGGTGGCATTACTCTGTAGGAGGTCTACAAGTCATACCACACCAAGTTTGTCTGCTTCTTAGCTGCACCAATAATGCCTTAAGAATTGATTTCTTTGGGACCGTTATTAGTTATATGGTCTATGTGGCTAAGGGTTTGGCTACGTACCCTCCCATAGAGCTACACATCGGGTAGTGGTCACATGTCACCAATAAGATGGGGGATCGGGGCCTATCCACCCGCCCTTTTCTCCATGACTCTCGCTAAGGGTTACATTAGTCTGTTGGAGCTAGGGGTCGGGGCCTACATTCGTACCCTCTCCACCATTAACTCTGGTCATGTAAATGCATAAATCCTGGGGCTCGGGCCAAGTGCCTCACCCCCTTCCCAAAACATGCCAATAACTTAAATTAAAATATATTGGTAGTTCCATATCAACTAAGACTTATTGTTTTGGCTCGATGACAAATGGTGGTATTAGTCTACAAGAGGTTTAGGCGTTCAACCCCTCTCAGGCCCTTAAAACCTAATTTGAAACTTTTGGCCAATAACATAGGTCCACATGGTGTTGTCTCATTGGGTCATGTGGTGCCTCCTGATTGGACCACTTCAACAACCAATCAAAAACTTCCAACCCCAAATGTACAAACCTACCATGTTTCAGCATGATATTGACCCATCTAACACCGTACCCTAAATAGCCACTTGATTACATCATCATACAAACTGTCCAGTAAGTAGACCGGTCAACCCTACAAGTTGACCTTTTAGCTGTTAGGAAAAAAATTCAGAACAGATTCAAGTTGTCATTTTCCAAACAAAAAAAAGTTCAGATGAATATATGTACATGTAAAAATGATTGAAGTACAATACATATCCACACACACACACACACACACACACACACAAAGATATATATATATATATATATATATATATATATATATATAACAATTGTAAGATTTTATGTCTTGTTACATGTGTCAAACAATCATAAAATTTTAAAATTTCAAATATTCTATAATGTATATATATCTAGTACGTGCAATATTTTTCATCAATGCATGTATAGAGAAGCTACTTTCAGTTAATTTCATTCTAGAATGTAAACAAAACATTATATCACAACATTACTTCACATGCCAAATGCAGTTCAACTATCCAATAAAAATAAAACATTATATCGTGCAATCACATGGCAAATGTAGTTCAACCATCCAAAACTTGAGTTTTAAAAACAAAAAATTATATCACAACATTACTTCACATGCCAAATGTAGTTCAACCATCCAAAATTTGAGTTTTAAAAATAAAACATTATATCACAACATTACTAAACATGCCAAATGTATTCCAACCACCCAATAAAAACAAAACATTAAATATCACAATCACATGCCAAATTTAGTTCAACCATCCAAAACTTGAGTTTTAAAAACAAAACAAATTATATCACAACATTACTTTACATGCCAAATGTAGTTCAACTATCCAATAAAAACAAAAAATTATATCATGCCAAATGTAGTTCAACTATCCAATAAAAACAAACATTATATTGTGCAATCACATGCCAAATGTAGTTCAACCATTCAAAACATGAGTTAAAAAAAAAAACATATTATAACACAACATTACTTCACATGCCAAATGTAGTTCAACCATCCAAAACTTGTGTTTTAAAAACAAAAAAAATTATAACACAACATTGCTTCACATGCCAAATATAGTTCAACCATCCAAAACTTTAGTTTAAAAAAAAAATCATTATAGATAACAACATTAATTCACATGCCGAATGTGGTTCAACTATACAATTAAAAACAAAACATTATATTACATTCACATGTACCAAATGTAGTTCACATAAAATATGTCCAGAATTTGTATCTCACAAGTATCAAGTTATATATGACTGCATCTAGATAACACTATATATAAAAAAGTAAATTTAACACTAAATATATTGAAAATATAATGTTGCACATGCATGTGCATCATCCATCAAATACAGATGGATGGAGTGTCTTTCCCAGCAAAGTCACGATCCTCGAGCTATACTACGAAGCATGGGGAACCTGTACACAATCTGTACAAACATTAAAATTTAATGTTTTAAAATTGAATGAGAATATATAGAAATTCATGTAAAAAAACAAGATGTAAAAAAAAAAAATCATGCAATAACTCGTGAGGTTCCCTCTCCATTTGTTTCTCGTCTACTAAAACTTCCCCCACTGGAACATCTTCAACAGTAAATTGTACAATATACATGTACAAGTGTATATATATATATTAAAAAATTTCAAATGAAAATGCATATATAAACTTATTTTCAATCATATTAAAAAAAAATTTAGACAACTTGTTCAAATGGTTGAAATGGTGTGGATTTTCCTATCTCCATCATACACTCCATCGCTCGAGTCTGTGGAGAAAAGAAATCTTCGCTAGGAACCTAAAGTTCAAAAAATTTAAAATCGCTCAAGATCTCTAAATCTCAGTTTATAATAACAATTTTGAACTTCAATTTATAACTTTTAACTTAAAAACATATATATTTAAGTGAAAAATTGAATACTTGTGCTGGTGGATTTTTCACATCTCCTAAGAGTGGCTCGGAAAGAAAATCTCCAAAAATGTAAAATTCAAAAAAAATAAAATACCTCAACATCTAGATATCTCATTTTTTAACAGAACTTTTTGAGCTAGAATATATAACTTAAAAACATATTTAAAAGTGAAAAGTTGTTCATACCAGTGATGGTGGATTTGGCACACCTCCCAAGGAAGAAGAAGGTACCTCCATCCCAAATACATCGGATGGAATCAGAATTTGTTAAAAGAATTTATTATATATATACATCTACATGTGTGCACAGTTATTTATTTTAAAAATATCTCATCATGTTTCGATATATATAATAATAGATAGAAAATAATTTTACATCATCATGTTCACTTAAAAAGCACTAACATTTGCCAGCATATCTTGATTGTGTGATTGATGGTTGAGAACCATCTTGATTGTTTGAACCAGAGGCTCCAATCGTGATTTTTAACATTTTCTTCATTCATCAAGCATGATAACTCAAAATGGTGTTAACATATAATGATACATTTTTGTTAGATTAATGTATACAAATAAATGTATGTGTATATGTATTTATTAAAAATTGTCCATGTGTTAAAATAATCACCCTAACAATTAAAACATACCATTCCCAAGCCCTCTTTCTCATGAACAATTAGGTCCTCAGAACCATTGCGACAATTATTTGCATATGTTTTGCGATCTTCAACACTCATGTTGTCAATCTCTTCACTTGTATCATACACAAAATTAGTGTGTGCATTCTCACGTGCTCTTTGTCGATTCAGACAAGCATCGACTCCGCCCAATCCACTGTGAACATTGTCAATGATGGCATCCCTTGCTTCTTGACTAATTTGAGAGGTGGCATCCATCTCTGACCGCAAAGTTTCGACACGAAAATCTAAACTAGCAAATGATGGCTAAGAGTGAGGAAACTCAAAATCACGCCTAGCGTCCCTACGGTCACACAATTGACCTTTCTGAGGACCAAAAAAATCAGAGGGAAGGTTATTGAAATTTGGTTTCATTTGAAAAAAGAATTTCACATAAAATAATTTTGCAAAATAAAGCAGAACCTTGTCGTTCCATGGGAGTATTCCATGGACCGCAAGGTGTCTGTCATACAAATAGCGATCTCTATGAGGGTGCTTGAAATATTTCACCTTCATAATTTTTATTTTCATCCCTTATTTGAAATTAAACATAGACTTGGCCATTTCTATTGTAACTATTTGTTTAACAACCTCCCATGTATTGAGACCCATCATTGTTTCCTTTCTTTTTCTCATCACTTCGACAAAAGTATTAGTGGTTGAACCAAGCTTTAGGTACACATCTACTAGTTCTCTGAATGAGTGAGTAACTATTTCCAAGATTTTTCGACTCTTAGTAGGAAGAGTCAAAGCCACGAGATCTATCTTCAGTTTTGCATGAAGATGTTGACACCTTTTTAAGGTGCATTGTTGCATGTTTGATTCCCAAGGTATATCGGAAATATCAGATGGATAAGTCATGGTTAGTGTACAACCTTCTTCTTGAATGATGCATTCTGCCCTATGTCTTTCTCGAGCAACATTTGGAGCAACATTTTCAGCCTCTGCATCAATATATAGAATTTTTTATATTAAAAAAACACATCTAAACAAATTTTTACAAATTGAATGAAAATAATATTCAAATTGATGTCCACCTCAATATGGTTGGCTAGCATCTTTTCCACTCTGAGACTGCTGAGAACCAAAATGACCTTGCTAAGAACCAAAAGGACCACCGATTGGTTGAGAACCAACATTACCATCCATTTATTAGCCTCTGGGGTAATACATATCACCACCTTCACGCAATTCACCCACACCTATTGATGGACCTCAAAGGGAATGTGTACCGCCACCAACCTCATGAGATGAGAGGGAAGCTTCATAAAAAAAATGAATTTATAATAAATTCAAGAATAAATTCATACATATAAATACATGTACATATTCATTGATTAAATTAGGTGAACCTTGGGCATGCTCCATTTATGCAGTAGACACCCTTGTCCTCTTACCTCCTAAAAAATAAAAAATGAAACTTATTAACAACTAATTTAAATCACAAAATTGATAGAAAATCAATTTTGTATGTACACACATGTATTTATATGTATGGAAATTTAAGATTATATTTAAATACCCTGAACATCCCTCAATCCCTAATCCCCATCTCTCGTAGATATATGGGATTCTGTTGATCTTCGCCATTCATCCTCCATGATATATATATGTAGATATATATCTACAATGGACATTTACAATTATTTTTTTAAATTAATATTTAAAATAAATTCAAAATGAATTTCAAAATTGTACATAAATTATGTAAAACAAAACTTTCAAAGCACTAACTGATGTGTGAAACTCAATTTAAGAAAGTTTTTTATAAAAATGTCAAGTTTACCAAATAACACTTTACATGGTGGGAGCGCCCTTGGTATATAATTGAAAACATGGTGGGAGCACACATGGTTTAAAATTGAAAAAAAAAACATGGTCTTTAAAAAATAAGCGTGAAACTCCATTTAAACAAAAATTTGTTGAAGTCCTCACATTTTAATTCTATAAAAATGTGAATTTCACCACTTGTTGCAAATGTGAAGTTCACCAAGTTGCGCTTTACAGGGTGGGAGAACTCTTGGTATATAATTGAAAAAAACACATGGTCATTAAAAAGATGCATTTACAAGTACAAAACACACACATATCCAAGATATGTTACAATATCCATCAATAAATTTTTAAGGAGAGCATCTCAACACTAATTCATATTTGAGAGACGAATCTTATATTTTTGAAGAATAATGTCTCAAAACGAATTCATCTTTGAGAGATGAATCTTGCATTGGCATTTCCCTGTATAATTCTAGTTCATATATTAATTCTTATTTGACATATGAATCATGAAATGGCATTACCCCACACAATAGATCAGCAGACATCTTATTAACATTTGTACAATGTCATATAGTAAAAAAATTAAATTGGCTAACAATATTGTTTGCTTTTCCATGTAGTTGTTTTAGCCTCTCCTTCTTAAATTAGTACATGTTTTTCATATGGTTGAAAACAAGTTCAGAATTGGTGGAAACTACAATCCCATTTGATCCATACTCCCTAGTTGTTCCCAAGCCTTTTATCAATGCAATATAATATGCATTGTTATTTTTTGTTCTTTCCGATATATTCATTTTCATTTGGATGACCTTGCTTGTTGTAATATTTCAAAGCACATATGTAATCACCGGTTTCCCTGGATTGGGATAGCAAGAAAAATCTATGCATAATGTCTATTTTTCAACCATATTTAGTGGGGTTTTTTATCCCTGAAAAAAATAAATTCAATGAAATATATGAAATTAACATTTATTGCAAATTCATGAGAGAAATGACACATGTGCATGACATAAATGTCATGTGCATGGTTTATCTTAAAGTTTGACTTAGTGTTTGTAGTAGAATTGACATCTAGAAATGAGATGCATTAAAGAGTGCATTTCCTAGAGTTTAAGGGATATTTATGACACATATACATGGTTCGTGCATGGTTTTCCTTAAAGTTTATGGCATAAATAACATCTAGAAATGGCATGCCTTAAGCAAGGATGATATCGAGAGGCTACCAAGACCTTTACAGACTCCTTTATAACGTGTAGAAGTTAAAACTCAACAAACAAATTAAAATCTTGTGGAAGTTTAGCCACTTTAGGTTCAGTTTTTAGGCCCTAAAGTTTGCCTTGAATTAATGGGGGAAAGCTTTGATTTTGGGGGATCCTATCATATGGAAGTTCAAGTACTTTAGGTTCGGTTTTTAGGCCTTAAATTTTTCCTTCAATTAAAGGGAGGAAGCCTTGATTTTGGGGGATCCTATCCTATGGAATTTCAGCTACATTAGGTTCAGTTTTTATGCCTTAAAGTTTGCCTTAAATTAATGGGAGAAAGCCTTGAGAAACGACACATGATTTAAAGTTTGCCTGAGATTTTATGGGAAAAATGACACATGTATGGAAGAAATGACATATGTACACGATTTTCCTTAAAGTGGTAGTGGTTTATGGATATTAAATGAAGAATTTCTATTTAGATCTATTATAGAGATTGATTGTAGGGGAATTTACTAGATATGTAACCTTTCAAAAAATATGAGATACAAAGGCTACCTGACCATTTATAGACCATGCATTTAGAACTTGTGGAAGTTAACACTCAATAGAAAAACTAAAATGCTATGGAATTTAAAAAAAAAAAAAATCCTATAGAAGTTCAAACAAACTAAGATCTAATGGAAGTTCAAACAAACTAGGTTCAATTTTTAGACCTTAAATTTTTCCTTGAATTCATGGGAGAAAGCCTTGAGTTTGGGGGATCCTATCCTATGGAAGTTACCATGAATTAATGGGAGAAATCCAATGACACATGCTTTAAATTTTTCCTAAGAGTTCATGGGATAAATGAAACATGTATGGGAGAAATGACACATGTACACGATTTTCCTTAAAGTAGTAGTGGTTTATGGATATTAAAATGAAGAACTTCTATTTAGATCTGGTAGTGGTTTATGGATATTAAAATGAATAAATTCTATTTAGATCTGGTCCAGAGATTGAATGTAGGGGCATTTACTAGATATGTCACCTTTCAGAAAAGATGAGATCTAGACGTTACCCGGCCCTTTACAAACTCTTTCTTTAGAAATTGTAAAAGTTAACACTCAATAAACAGACTAAAATCCTATGGAAGTTCAAAAAAAATAAAATCTTATGGAAGTTCAGCCACTTTAGGTTTAGTTTTTAGGGCTTAATGTTTGCCTTGAAGTAATGGGAAAAATCCTTGAGTTTGGGGGATCCTATCCTATGGAAGTTCAACTACTTTAATTTCGGTTTTTAGGCCTTGAAATTTTCCTTGAATTGATGGGAGAAAGACTTGAGAAGTGACACATGCTTTAAAGTTAATGTAAAAATCCAATGACACCTGCTTTAAATTTTTCCTTAAGAGTTTATGGGAGAAATGACACTTGTACACGATTTTCCTTAAAGTGGTTGTGGTTTATGGATATTAAAATGAAGAACTTATGTTTAGATCTGTTCCAAAGATTGACTATAGGTGAATTTACTGGATATGTCACCTTTCAGAAAACATGGGATCTAGAGGCTACCTAGCCCTTTATAGACTCTGCCTTTAGAAATTGTAGAAGTTAACACTCAACAGACAAACTAAAATCCAATGGAAGTTCAGCCACTTTAGGTTCAGTTTTTAGTCCTTAAATTTTTCCTTTAATTAGTGGGATAAAGCCTTTAGTTTGTGGGAGAAATGGCATGTGCATGGTTTTCCTTAAATTTTTCCTTTAAGTTTATGGGAGAAATCATATCTAGAAATGAAATACACCTTAAAGTTTTCCTTGCCTAGATTTTAGGAGAGAAATAACATGTACATGGTTTTCCTTAAAGTTTTTCTTATAGTATATATGGGAGGAATGACATTGCCTTATAGTTTATGGGAGAAATGACATAGAAATGACAGAGAAATGACATACAAATGATACATGCCTTAAATTTTGCCTAAACCTTTATGGGAGAAATGACACATGTACACAGTTTGCGTTAAAGTGGTAGTGGTTTGAACTTACTTAAACAACTGGTGGTTATGTCAAAATTCACACCTTGATGATTTTGTGTGAGAAATGATATGTACATGGTTTGCAAAATTATTTTATGCACTTACTAAAAAAACTAGTGGTAGTTGTTGATGAAGTTATGTCAAAAGTCACACCTTGATGATTTTGTGGGAGAAATGATATGTACATGGTTTGAAAATTTATTTTATGCACTTACTAAAACAACTAATTGTAGTGGTTGATGAAGTTATGTCAAAAGTCACACCTTGATGAGTTTGTGGGAGAAATGACATGTACATGGTTTGCAAAATTATTTTATGCACTTACTAAAACCACTAGTGGTAGTGGTTGATGAAGCTATGTCAAAAGTCACACCTTGATGAGTTTGTGGGAGAAATGACATGTAAATGGTTTTCCTGGTTCTTTTAGAGTTTAGTTTTCCTTGAATTTATGGAAGAAATAACATCTAGAAACCTTTACTTTGACACCTATAAATAGGCTAAGAACATTAAAAATGAATTTTAAACTTTCTAAGAACATTAAAAAGGAATTTTCAACTTGAAACATTGCCCAGTCCATTCCTAAGTGACCATACTCCTGCAGCCAAGAATCACAAGGATATATGCATCAAACACAGTCTAGAATTAACTTCACAAATTTTACTAGCTACTCCTTGAACCAAAACATCATAAAAGAACCAATACTAGACTTCTCCAACTCTACTAGGGCTTCTTGATACTGTGTCTACCTTGGAAATCATTATCCATCGTTGAGATGTTCTTGATGATATGTTTTAAAGAGATCCAAGGTCTTTAATTTAAATTAGATGATGGAGGATCCAAGAGGTGTCTGAAGTGGCAATATGGCCCTTCATATAGAGAAGCCGACTTCATAAATATCCACTTATGATTTATTTATGTTTCTTTGTAGAGAGGTCAATTTGATGAACATGAGTGCTTGCCAAATGCTAATTTGAGCCACATTATTTAATAAGAGGAATACCAGGTAAATTTAAACACATCAATAATAATAATTTTCCTTTATCCAATTTAAATTCACTTTGGGGGTAACATGGATTCTCCTTGGATAATTGGGCTTCTCCTTGGGGTAATAGGATTTCTCTTGGGGAAATGCATCCCAAAGTTGCCCAAAATTTCAACACTAAGGGGATGCAACTGGTTGGATAAGACTGACTAATTTTCCTACCTAATTTTATTGTAACCAACTAGGTGCAGAAAGGGCCAAGAAATGCGGATTGTATAACTTCTTTGGGGTAGACTTGAGTGATCTCACTTAACCAAATCAATCCCATTTTAGGAAGAATGGTTATGGACTTAACTGTATAAATATAATCAAGCTATGATGATGATATATTATGTGAATAAATTGTTCTTGTGATGTGTAATTTCACAAGGGTGCTTCTAAACTCTAGCTCTCTTTGTTTGGATCTGTTATCTACTTTTGCAATCCACTTGTGATTTCTAACAAACTGGATAACCTAGAAAAACAATATAGAGGAAATAAAATCCATAGATTATATCATTTTTTTTATAAAATGTGCCTAGCTGTGAAGGAATAAATAAGTGTTTCAATCTTTTTTTTTAACGATCTTTGAATTTCCTATGCGATTCAAATATTAGGCTTTGTTTGTTATTTGTCTTTAAAAAAATATGCTTCAGAAAAACATAGATGATGTTATGTAGAGCAACCTTATACAATGCTTTAACATGAAGAGAGTACTTTACCTACAAAACAATGGAATTGAAAACAATGCTTATATATCAGAGTTCTATTATGACATATTTAACTTCCCTACCTGAAATGCCATTATCTTCATTTTCCTGTATATTTCACTGTAATGAAAGAATGGATTTTTTGAATGGCATGGTTTTCAAGATGTGGAGTTTTTTTTTTGTTTTACTTGGTATTCTTGAAGGGCTAGACATTTAGAATCAATTCTGAAGGTTGTTTTATTTGAAGTCAATCATGTCAGTTTGAAATGGATAAAACTTAACTCACATTGTTTTCTAAATTTTCTTCAAGTAACAAAAAACTTAAAAAATCACAGTTGTTGAGACATCCATTAAATAGATGACGGAATGAAAGAAAAAAAGCCTTTTATTCACACCATTTTACAACTAAATTGTTATGGAATTAATTGTATAAATATAATCAAGCTATGATGATGATATATTATGTGAATAACGTGTTCTTGTAATGTGTAATGTCACAAGAGTGCTTCTAAACTCCAACTCTATTTTTTTGGATCTGTTATCAGCTCCTGCAACCCACTTGTGATTTCCAACAAACTGGATAGCCTTGAAAAACACTATAGAGGAAAGAAAATCCACATATTATATAATTTGTTTATGAAATGTACATGGCTTATTTATTTAGGAATAAATAAGTGTTTCAATCTCTATGTTTGAATTTATTTGAATTTCCGACACAATTCAAATATTAGCCTCTGTTTGCTATTTGTCTTAAAAAAAATATGTTTCAGTAAAAAGTAGATGATGTTCTATAGAGTAACCTTATACAATGCTTTAATGTGAAGATAGTGCTTTGCCTAAAAAACAATGGAATTGAAGTCTGTGCATATATATCAGAGTTCTGTTATGACATATTTATCTACCCTACCTGAAATTCTATTATCTTCCTCTCCCTGTGTATTTCACTGTACTGAAAGAATCGATTTTCTGAACGGCATGGTTTTCAAGATGTGGAATTGTTTGTTAGTTTTACCTGGTATTATCGAAGGTCTAGACATTTTGAATCAATTATGAAGGTTTTTTTATTGGAATTCAATCATGTCATTTTGAAACAGAGAAAACTTAAGTTGCATTGTTTTGTAAAATTTCTTCAAGCAACAAAAAAATTGAAAAATCACAGTGGTTGAGACATGCATTAAATAGATGACGGAATGAAAGAGAAAAAACATTTTTTTCACACCCTTTTCCAACCATGAAATGAAGTATTCATTGGACGTGGGTAAAATGTATGCATCACCTTCACCTTCTATGAGGTTTGGAATCTACTTGTAAGTTCATTTTGCATATATGTATATATATAGAAAATATCTCAAGAATAAAGAGGCTACTTCAACAAGTGAGAAAGAAGTCTCACTATAAGTGAACAAATTGAAACATATTTAATCAAATAAGCCTACTAAATATGAAATATGAAACCAAGTGTTGGGTGTGGAGCCTGATTACCTTGTTTATTTTGTATCATAGCGTTGGAACCCTGTACCTTAATGGGGGAGGCAACACCGCCCATAATTAAATGCTGCTTGGGGGGTCCAGGGGGGGTGGTTTCTACTTTATGGAGCCCCCCCCCCCCACTCTGGCAGGGGGTTTCGGGGAAGCGCCCCCGAAGCTAAAAACATATGTAAAATTTCCTTGTAAATGTATAGTAATTTATATTTAACCCGGGCCATTCATTAGGCAGATGATCTAACGGTAGAAGTTATGTTTAGTTTAGGGTTTTTTTCCCAAGAATGCACCCCCTCGATTTTTATTATGGTATTGTATTGCGGCTGTGAATTGTATGTGTATTCTCGGAGCAAGAAATATATAGGGAGACTATGAGAGAGAACAAAGGATATTACAATGGATATGTTGTAGGTTGTGTCTCTTCATTTTACTAGATAATAGAAAGGAAGGACTGGCTGTTAACTGGGTGAACCACGTATATATGTGTCTCTCTGGTTTCATGTGTTTTGTGTGCTTGTGTTTTCTGCATATTTTATGTGTTTCATTGCTCTGTAATATATAATTTTCTAACAACTAGTATGAGAGATGAAGGTCTATTTGGCTAATAAACTTGCAGTAAAGAAGGGTTCCTGGTTCGAGTGGGAGAAATGGCGGAAGATGGTAAATTTAGGGTCAGGAAATTTAACAACCAAAACTTCTTGCTTTGGAAGAGGCAGATAGAAGACTATCTGTATCAGAAAGATCTGTACCTACCATTGAGCGAAAAAAAAAAGAAGTCAACGACTATGACAGATGCAGAATGGGAGATTCTCGATAGAAAGGCACTCAGAATAGTACGTTTATGCCTCTTGGTGTAAGTAGCCTTCAATATTTCAAAGGAAACAACAACAGAGGGTTTGATTAAGGCATTGGCGAAATTATATGAAAAACCCTCTACCTCAAACAAGATATTTCTTATGAAATTTTTATTTAATATGAATATGTTGGAAGGTGGATCTCTTGCAAACAATTTAAATGATTTTAATACAGTTACCAGTCAGTTAAGTTCTGAAGGGGTAAACATTGATGATGAAGTTAGGGCTCTTTTGTTTTTTTGCTCATTGCTAGAAAGCTAGAATGGTTTAGTTATGGCCACTAGTAACTCTATCTCTAGATCTAGTACTTTAAAGTTTGATGATGTTGTTGGTGCTATCCTTAGCGAGGAAATGTGACGGAAAGGCTCTGGTGAGACATCGGGTAATGCTTTGAGTGCAGAGTATAGGGGAAGAAAAATTGAAAGAGAAAAGAGCTCAGGATATTGCAGTAAATCAAGGAAAGTCACATCCAAGTCCAGATCAGGGATAGTGTGCTAGAAATGCGGAAAGAAAGGACACCTGAAGAAAGACTGTAGATCTCGAAAGGGAAAAGAAGAAGATGCATAGCAAGAAAAAAATCATGAAGAAAATGTGACAGGTGATGTGTTACAAGATGTCTTGATTCTTTCTTTCGAAAATGTTACTGATTCCTGGGTAGTAGATTCAGGGGCTTCATTACATGCCACACCTGATAATAAATATTTTCATGACTATGTTCAAGGAGATTTTGGACAAGTCCATTTGGGTGATGATAAACCCTGTAAAATTGTTGGAATGGGTAAGGTTCTTCTAAAACAGCAGAATAAAAACCAATGGCTATTAAAGGAGGTAAGGCATGTTCCATATATGAATAAAAATCTAATTTCAACAAGGCAGTTAGGCGGTGAAGGTTGTGTTACAAATTTCACAGATAAAACCTCGAAGGTCACCAATGGAGCTCTGGTAATAGCAAAAGGCGAAAAGGTTGGTACATTGTATTTATGCAATGGTATTTCTAACTCTGTTAATGCTTTAAAATCCAAAGGAGTAGATGCAACATTATGGCATCATAGGCTTGGACACATGAGTGAGAAGGGGAGGAAGATTCTTCACTCAAGAAATTTGTTATCGGGTTTGAAGAATGTTGATTTGGATTTCTATGAGAATTTCATTTATGGAAAATAGAAGAGAGTCATATTTCTCAGAGTTGGCAAAGAAAAGAAGAGTGAAAAATTGGAGCTTGTGCATACAGATGTATGGGAAACTACTCAGGTATCATCTCTTAGTGGCTGTCGTTATTATGTTACTTTTGTTGATGATGCAACTAGAAAAACTTGGATTTATTGTATTCAGAATAAATCTGATGTATTTGATACTTTCAAGAAATGGAAATCTTTGGTTTAGATTGATACAGGAAAGAAGTTGAAGTGTCTCAAATCAGACAATGGAGGTGAATATTGCAGCAAATAGTTTGATAGGTACTATTCAGAGCATGGAATTCATCGAGAGAAGACAGTTCCAAGAACACCACAAGAAAATGGTGTGTCGGAAAGGATGACCAGAACAATCATGGAGCGTGCAAGGTGCATAAGATTGCATGCAATATTGCCTTTACAATTTTGTGCAAATATTGTAGATACTACTATTTATCTAATAAACAAAGGGCCTTCAAGTTCCTTGGATGGTGGTATTCCAGAGGAAGCATGGACAGGTAAAAAGGTAAACTAATCTTTTTTAAAGCCTTTTGGTTGTGAGGCCTTTGTCCATATTAATAAAGAAAATAGAACAAAGCTTGAGCAAAAATCAAAGAAATGTACCTTTATTGGATATGGTGTTAATGATTTTGGTTATCGCTTATATGATTATGAAAATCACAAATCATTAGGAGAAGAGATGTACTATTCAATGAAAAGGTCTTGTATAAGAATCAGTTGCAGGAAAATAAATAGGAAAAAGAAAATAAAGAATACAGAGTTCTTGATGAGATCACATAAAAGGTAAAGGTGCCTAAAAATAATAATAATCAAGAGCCATAACAACATCAATCACCACAATAGCAACACGCACCTCAAACACCTAAAAGTGGTGTTAGAATATCTACCATGATAAGTAGACCCCCTGAACGATACTCTCCTTCATTATATTATTTATTGTTGACTAATTCTGGTGAACCCAAATGTTATGAAGAAGAAATGCATGTTGAAAGCAGGAAGAAGTGGGAGCTAACCATGGAAGAAGAGATGGACTCCTTAATGCATAAACAGACTTGGGACTTAGTTAGGTTTCCTACAGGTAAACTACATTGCAGAATAAATGGGTTTACAGGCTGAAGGAGGAAGATGGAGGAAAACAGAGGTACAAAGCTAGACTTGTGGTGAAGGGGTTTGCACAAAAGAAAGGTATTTATTTTGATGAAATATTTTCTCCTGTTATTAATATAAATTCAATCAGAACTATTTTAAGTATTGTAGCAGCGGAACATTTACATCTTGAACAGTTAAATGTAAAGACAACATTTCTCCATGGAGATTTGGAGGAAGAGATCTATATGCAGCAACCAGAAGGATATGAGGTCAAAGGGAAAGAAAAATTAGTGTGGAGGTTAAAAAAGAGCTTGCATGGCTTAAAACAGGCTCCAAGGTAGTGGTATCTAAACAAGTTTATGTCTGAACAAGGTTATACTAGATGTCACTCTGATCATTGTTTTTATATAAAAAGGAAAAATGATGGCATATATATTATATTGTTATTGTATATAGATGACATTCTTGTTGTAGGGTCTAACATGTAGAAAATAAATGTGCTCAAAAGAAAATTGGCAAATTCATTTACAATGAAGGATTTGGGAGCTGCAAAAGAAATCCTTGGTATGAGAATAACTAGAGACAAGAAAAATCACAAATTAACACTATCTCAGAATGAGTACATAAAAAGGGTGTTGAAAAGATTTAATATGAAAAATGAAAAACCAGTTAGTACACCTTTTGCTATCTATTTCAAACTTAGTAAGGATATGTGCCCCAAGACCCAAGAAGAAATGGACTACATGTCTAAAGTTCCATATGCATTAGCAGTTGGAAGCTTAATGTATGCAATGGTCTGCACAAGGCCTGATATTGCACATGCAGTGGGAGTTGTAAGCAGGTACATGAACAATCCAGGAAAAGAACATTGGATGGCAGTAAAATGGATTCTTAGATATTTGAGAGGTACAACAAATAAAGCATTATGATTTGGTGGTTCAAACATTTCTCTACAGGGATATGTTGATGCAAATATGGCAGGTGACAGAGATAAAAAGAGGAGCACTATAGGATATTTATTTACTGTAGGTGGAACGACTGTCAGTTGGGTTTAAAAAATCCAAAGCGTTGTTGCACTTTCAACAATAGAAGCAGAGTATGTTGCTCCTACAGAGGCTAGTAAGGAAATGATTTGGTTATAAAGGTTTATGGATGAATTGGGTAAGACACATGATATGGGAACGTTATACAGTGATATCCAAAGTGCCATTCATCTTGCAAAGAACTTACCATTTCATTCCAAGAATAAACACATAAAGCTCAAGTACCATTTCATATGGTTAGTATTGGAAGATGGATAGCTAAAGCTGGAAAAGATACACGCTAGATAGAATCCTCCATATATGCTAACAAAAGTTGTAACGAGGGAGAAACTGAGAATATGATCAGTTTCAATTGGTCTTAAAGAATGACGATGAAGATGAGAAACAACCAGGTCTAAAGAGGATTCATTGTCCAGCAAATGAAGCAGCAGTTGAGTTGCCACAATCAGTCTCCAAGTGGGAGATTGTTGGGTGATGAGCCTGATTTTCTTGTTTATTTTGTATCACAACGTTGGAACCCTGTACCTTAATTGGGGTGGCAACATCGTCTGTAATTAAACATTGCCTGGGGGATCCAGGGGTGGCGACTGTGACTTTATGGAGGGCCCCCTGGAGGGGGGTTTTGGGGCCAACACCCCTGAAGCTAAAAAAATGTAAAATTTCCTTGTAAAAGTATAGTAATTTGTAGTCAACCTCAGCCGTTCATTAGGCAGATGATCTGACGGTAGAATTTATGTTTAGTTTATGGTTTTTTTCCCTAGAAGGAAAACCCTCACTTTGTATGAGGGTATTATTTTGCGGCTGTGAATTGTATGTGTATTCTCGGAGCGAGAAATAGATAGGGAGACTATGAGAGAGAATAGAGGATATTACAGTGGATCTGTTGTAGGTTGTGTCTCTTCATTTTGTTGGATAATGGAAAGGAAGGACTGGCTATTTGGGGTGGACGTAGCCCAAACTGGGTGAACCACGTATATCTACGTCTCTTTGGTTTTATGTGTTTTGTGTGCTTGTGTTTTCCACATATTTTAAGTGTTTCATTGCTCTATAATATATATTTTTCTAACACCAAGTGAGCAATGAAATAAGGAAATGCCTGGAGATGATCGATCATGAACATAAAAATATGAAGGTAAGAAAAAGTCAAAATCTGAGAGAAAAACAATATTTGAATTTTCAGCTCATCCATGACTTTGGTTCTCCAAGGAGATGGAAATTTCTTAAATCCAGGTATAAAAGGTATCCCACATTCATGTTTGGGAAAATATTGAAGGTGATTGTAAAAAGTTTGAATACAGTTTGAAAAAACTTGAGGGTGACCCTGGCTCATGAAAACATGCATACAAGCAAACTTAAAGAATACTAACATGTTTTAACATAGTAGGGTGCTGTAATATTGAATGTGGAAATTCTTTGACACATGTACCAACTTGGAAATTCAGAGACGAGATCGCAATGAGAAGAAAAGAAATAGATCAAAACTTCATCAAGGACGCGGATTACAAATTACCTGTAAACAAAAAAAACACAACAATCAAATTAAAACAACATAAAAACAACAAAAAAATTGACAAATAAAATAAACAGCAAAAAACCAACAAATTTCTCACCTCCTCGCCCTTACGCAACACCAAGATTGCAACAACAAACAACAAACAAGGCATACAAAAAATGCAACAACCTCAGCAAACATAGCAGACAGAGCATTTGTCAGATGGCATATTTATAAACTAAATTTGGGCCGAATTATTTAAAAATTTCACCCGAACTATTAGTCCAGCCAAACTTCTGTTGCCTGTTTTCCCATCTCCGGCCAAAAATATATTTTCCCATGTCATCATTACATCGTCAATGTAAGAGATATAATTAGCTCGGTCAAAATAGTTTTGAAATTTCAGCTGAACCATTGGGAAAATGACTTTTCTACCCCTGATTCTCACAAAAGTGTAACACACCTTCACAGTTTTCCCCAGGACATGGGTCAAAATAACCTCTTTACTGTTTTGTAAACCTTTTAACATTGTGCAATATGCTAAGTGTTTTAAGTACTAAAACAAGGGCTAGCTTCCATCATGATCACTAGCCATGATTAGGTTCAGTATTTGTGATTAGGTAGGGGTGGATATCGCTATGTTACCCTTTTTGTCATGTTTCCTTTCAACCATTTCTTTTATAATGTAACTAGTTTTTAGTATCATTTTTTGTCATTTCTTTTATTATCTAACTAGTTTTTAATATTATGATAGTTGGATTCATTACATTCACTTTCATAATCTAGTTAAGATTCTAATTTCATATTATTTAGAGCTAATCGTATCTTATTTTGAAATATAGTTTAACTGTTATTTCACTAACATGGTAGCTATATTTACTCATCTCATCTCATATTTTAGTTGCTTTGTTTTCAGTAGTTGGGAAATTTCTACTTTGAAGGGCCTCTTTTTTCTGAGTTTAAGGGCAGGACATGGGTCAAAATAACCTCTTTACTATTTTTCTAAGCCTTTTAACATTGTCCAATCTTCTAAGTGTTTTAAGTACTGAAAGAGGGGCTAGCTTCCATCATGATCAGTAGCCATGATTAGGTTCAGTAGTTGTGATTAGGTAGGTGTAGATATCGCTATGTTACCCTTTCTGTCATGTTTCCTTTCAACCATTTCTTTTATAATGTAACTAGTTTTTAGTATCATTTTCTGTCATTTATTTTATAATCTAACTAGTTTTTAATATTATGACAGTTGGATTCGTTACATTCACTTTCATAATCTAGTTAAGATTCTAATTTCGTATTATTTAGAGCTAATCATATCTTATTTTGAAATATAGTCTAGCTGCTATTTCACTAACATGGTAGCTATATTTACTCATATCATTTCATATTTTAGTTTCTTTGTTTTCAGTAGTTGGGAAATTTCTACTTTGAAGGGCCTCTTTTTTCTGAGTTTAAGGGTAGGACATGGGTCAAAATAGCCTCTTCACTGTTTTTGTAAACCTTTTAACATTTTCCAATCTGCTAAGTGTTTTAAATACTGAAACAAGGGCTAGCTTCCATCATGATCAGTAGCGAGGATGAGGTTCAGTAGTTGTGATTAGGTAGGTGTAGATATCGCTATGTTACCCTTTCTGTCATGTTTCCTTTCAACCATTTATTTTATAATGTAACTAGTTTTTAGTATCATTTTCTGTCATTTCTTTTATAATCTAACTAGTTTTTAATATTATGATAGTTGGATTCATTACATTCGCTTTCATAATCTAGTTAAGATTCTAATTTCATATTATTTAGAGCTAATCATATCTTATTTTGAAATATAGTCTAGTTGCTATTTCACTAACATGGTAGCTATATTTACTCATCTCATTTCATATTTTAGTTGCTTTGTTTTCAGTAGTTTGGAAATTTCTACTTTGAAGGGCCTCTTTTTTCTGAGTTTAAGGGCAGGGCATGGGTCAAAATAACCTCTTTACTATTTTTGTAAACCTCTTAACATTGTCCAATCTGCTAAGTGTTTTAAGTACTAAAACAAGGGCTAGCTTCCATCATGATCAGTAGCCATGATTAGGTAGGTGTAGATATCACTATGTTACCCTTTCTGGCATGTTCTTTTCAACCATTTCTTTTATAATGTAACTAGTTTTTAGTATCATTTTCTATCATTTATTTTATAATCTAAATAGTTTTTAATATTATGATAGTTGGATTCATTACATTCATTTTCATAATCTAGTTAAGATTCTAATTTCATATTATTTAGAGCTAATCATATATTATTTTGAAATATAGTCTAGTTGCTATTTCACTAACATGGTAGCTATATTTACTCATCTCATTTCATATTTTAGTTGCTTTTTTTTCAGTAGTTGGGCATGCTTACTCCCTGTCCTAAAATTATTCTCTTATAGGCATTGATTTAAAAAAATGCTCGACACATAATGCCGTAGTATTTGTAAAATACATAATCATGCAATCCCTATTTTTAACTTTATAAAAGTAACTGAATGGAGTTACCTCAATTTCACACCGATGTAACATGACTCACACAACAAGATGATATATAATAATTTACAAACTATTCAATCTAGTCATACAAAATAAAAGTAACTAGAATTATCACAAGCCTTTAATATCTTGTCACAAAAATTGAATGGCTTATGTTTAGCATTTTTCCACTCTTGATAGATTTATAAGAATTACAATCTAGGAATACTAGCAAAAAATTGCAAAGTTTTAACCAAAATTATAAGCATAGAAACATAAAAGTAGTTAGATTAGCATGTACACATACAAAAAAGAAATCCTAAACACTACATCGAAAAATTTTGTTGAACAAAAAAAGAAATAAATAATAGCAGAAATACTTTGCCAAATCAGAAGGCATTGCAGACAGAACAAAGTATCAACAACGTGCACATGGAAGAGATTTATCAAGAGGTTCCATACAAATAACTTAAATGGAAACACACTCACCTGAAACTTTCCGTTTATTAGTCTCAATGGCTGGACCATCATTGCTGGAATTTCCAAAAGCATCCTCTCATCTGCCCCAATTAGTGTAGATCCATGCAACACCATGGAATTATTGGAAATCTCCTTGATATTACTATATTTAACTGAGTCCAATATTGATTCATCAGGAAGTTTAGATTTATCCTCTGAAGATACAAAACCATGCTCTAAATCATCCTTTTTATCTTTAGTGATTTCAAAATCACTTCAAGTTCCTTCATCTTCATGCCTTTCTTCAAGCAAAATTTTTTGTGGCAATAATAAAGAATGATTTGCAAGAAGAGAATTTCCCATTGAACTTTCATCCTCATTGTCAAAATTCCTTCTCCCTTCAATGTTATGTTTACCCATAGGTTGAAAATCATCATAATTTGTAGTTTCTCCTTTATGTGATGTTCCACTGTAGTTCCTCTTGACATGATGCCATGGACCCTCCAAATATATGCTCTAGTTAGATTTCTCTCTCCCATCTATCATTTCTTCTTGAAGGAAGGTGGTCATTCATTAGGAGGGACTTTTACCATTTTTTAGTTATGATTTTTCTTATTAATTTGTGGGATACTAATATGAATCAAAGGGTGATCTAAATGATTGACCGATCTTCATTGTTTTCTTGTTCCCTCACTTTACTTGGGAGGTTAGTCTTTGATCCTAGTCCAATGGGACCTCCTATAAGGCCTTGTTATTATAATAAGGATAAGACTATTGAGGCTCTAATTGAAGTAGGATGGCCATGATATTCCATACTTGCCACTTTCCATCATTCCCTCTATTCCATATCCATTCTTCAGGAAAGTAATCTTTGATCATGGAGATTGACACACTCATCCCCATCCTTGTGTTTGGGCCAAATAAAATTGCACTAGAGTTTCATGCATCTAAATGAATGATGAAAGAAAAGAAAGCCACGGTAAAGGAAAAAATAAAAATGAAAAAATGGTTGCGACAAAAATTAGTGTGCGGGAAAAATCCTAGTATGAGCTTTACCCCATAGTCATCACCTAATTCCTAGAGCACTTGATGCTCCACACATAAAAGGATCCCTGTACTGTTCCAACCTTAACAAGAAATAAACTGCCTCATCCTAAGGAATTATAAATTCTCAATCTCTCAAATGCAAGATTGGGCTCTTGAGACATGCACCCATAACAAGAAAATATGATAAAATAGTAAAAGGCACACTAGAGGGGTGGAAAACGCAAGATAAGGAAAGGGAAAACTCATGCCTCCATGATTTCTTTATCTGTGTTAGTAGTTATGTACCTGTGATCCTGTATTACTAATAGTTGATAGAGTCATAGAATATGAAATAACAGTAACCATTGATCTCTTAGAGGCTCTGATTTGGTACCCTATAAGATTAAACACTATGTATATATAAGCTAGCAGATTACATGAACAGGTTCGATTCCTGGTATGATTACCATTCATTATCGTGCTTCTATATTCACAATACAAGTAATATTAAACACCATGTGATTACAGATTCAATGTATATAAAAGCTATAGTATAAGGAAATCTAGAAGTCCAAGCATAGTGATGGAAACATAAGCAATAGAGTAATTATCCTAATCAGTGATATTGGTCTAATTCAACATATGGGGTTTATAGTACTTGCTTATTCATTATGGATATTCCGGGGAGCTTATAACTAGTATTACAGAACACTCTTATGCATGCTTTATTCCTTAATAGATGGGATTTATAGACCCTGTTTACGTAATAAGGTAAGCTAAAGCTCCTATAGAGGTAGTTTACATAATATCAGTGTATTCCATAGGTATAAGTACATCCATAATCTCTGATGTGGTGAAAATGATATCATTACATCGTTAGAGATAAGCTAATGCGATTAACTTCTTACGGTAATACCATTACAATTTACTCTATGTAAGTGTACACTAGTTCATTTGATTACTAGTATCATACCGAACCAGGGAAGGACCAAAAACCATATAGAAAGGGAGTAAAACTTTGTGCCCAAATGTTTCTATAACCTGAACTAATCAACCTTAATATAAACTGAACTAATCAACCTGAACTAATCAACTTGAACTTATAGCTTCTGAGTTAGCCATGTTAACCTTAATATAACCTAAGCTAATCAATGTGTTATTTTGTACCATGTGTTATTGTGTACCATGTAGCTAGAAATATTAAACTAGATATAAGTTTATGACAATTATGACAAGTGTATTTTTTTTTCATGCATATGTTCTTTTTCATTATTATGTCTTTAGGTTTGGAGTAGGTGACACGAGTCCCTTTATCCCTCTATTATAAGTGGGTTATGGTTTGCTTGACAATTATGACCAGTGTATTGTTTTTTCATCCTTATGTTATTTTTCATTATTATGTCTTTAGGTTTGGAGTAGGTGACACGAGTCCCTTTATCCTTCTATTATAAGTGGTTTATGGTTTTCTTTGTCTCATTGTTATCGTATAGTGATTTGTGATCCAAAGAAAACTTTTTAGCAATTTCAACTTCAAAATTTTGATTTTTAACTAAGAAGTTAACATCTTTATGCTCACACATATTTTTTATAACATATTGTTACACAGTAATTTGTCACCGTCCCTACCATTCCCCATCCCGCACAATGGAGGACCCATTATGTGACCTGTGAACACTATCATGCCTTGAAAACATCATCAATGCATCCCTCTGAGTATGAGCTTCATTTTCCCTTGAGACATCTCCTTGCAAAACTCATGAAAAATAGCTCTTTTTGCATTGGCGCGGGTAGACAGTTCAGTGCTCGCGCCAATCAGGGAAATCCTGTAAAGAGGTCGCGCCACTTGCATCTCCTTGCAAAATCCATGAAAAATAGCTCTTTTTGCATTGGCGCGGGTAGACAGTTCAGTGCTCGCGCCAATCAGGGAAATCCTGTAAAGAGGTCGTGCCACTTGGCGCTCTGTCATAGAGCAGCAATCGCGCCACCCATTTTAGGGACTGTTTTTTAAATATGGATGGCGGAAGTTGAGTTCAAACAAACTCACAACCATTGTCTATCTTGAGTTGGGAGGTTTGGCTGCGGGAGTTCTATGGAAGGGAAGTAGTTTTGCCACCTTCTATGGAACCTTCCTTGTTGATAGGGCCAATCCCATAATAATAGGGATCCCAACTCCCTCCTTCCCCATCTTTAAAAGCTTGCTCAGATCCATGGCAAGCTAGTCTTGAAGTGCTGAAGCTTTGCATCTCCTATTCCCAAGTGCCTTTGTGCTGAAAAGAATCCTTCCTTTCCCTTAAGGCCCATTCGAGCAAGGAGACCATTGTCACGAGACTCTGGAGAGGTTTCCCTTTCCCCCGGCGAGCTTTGCGAGACGTGGACGACCGGAGACCCGTTCGAAGGAAGCTGCGACGTCAGAACTTGGTTGTAACTTCTATTCGTTTATCATTTTAATAGATGACTATGATTATGGTTCCTCTCCTTTTTCCATCATGTTAATGCGAGTAATATCTTTTCTGACCGATGTTTAGTTACGTATGCTGGTTCCTATGCTTGTATCTGTTCGTTTCTTCTGTGTGCAGGTGTTCATCCGCGGAGATCGCGGAAGGATTGTGATCTGCCAGGGCTGAAGGACGAGGACATCTCTTCTTCAGATCTAGCGTTGGAATCCAGGTAGGCTCTTATCCCAAGTCTTTCATTCGTAACTAGGAGCTTGCGTCATAGCATTGTTTGTTTGTTGCTAGACCCCTGCTGGGCTAGTAGGGATCGCCTCTGTCCGCAAAGGGGATTTACCTCCTCAACAAATTGGCGACTCCGCTGGGGATCGTCCGGTTTTCCTTGTCCCATTTATGATTGGTTCGCTTTGATTGTTTCTCCTTGCTTGATGAACCTTCTGGGTTGGATTCTTTCACTATTTTAGCTTCTTGGTTTGCTTAGCTTGTATTGGTCTGCTTTCAGATTAGCTTGTTTTTTAATTTTTATTGAAAAACTCGACTGGCGCGGGTTTTAACCCGACAGTCGTGCCACTTGGCGCTTGTTGCATTTGTCTGTCTCGCGCCAATCGGCCTCTGGCGCCAGTTTCAAGTCCACAGTCGCGCCACCCCTGTGACTTTTTTGAGTTTTTTCATTTTTTGGCTTTCTGAGCTTGACCAATACTTTTCTTCTTGATTTTCTGATTGTCTGAGTGTGTTGGAGTCTTGTTTGACTAGAATTCACCGCTACCCTTTGGTTGTTTGCCTCTGTCTATCGGTTTCACGATTTGAGCCCTAGGACATCTAGTGGCTTAGTGAATCGAGCCCTCCTTTGGAGTTTTGGTGTCTTGATTGTCCTGTCAACTTGTTGATTGATTCTCCACGCTCTCTTACCAGTCTTTGATTGTTTTGCTGCGTCTTTTGAGTGATTGTTCATTCCTTCATTCGGAATTCGTTTGCCTTGCTTTGGACCTAGATCACACGGTCCATCGGAAGTTTTCAAGTCTTTCTTTGCTTTGAGGGACTTTGGGTCGATTTAGAGATTTGGTTGCTTGTTTCGTTGAGTGAATGTTGTTTGCTTCGCTCTCTTAGATATCATTTCTCAAATTGTTCCTTTTGTTTTCGGTGCACATTAGCCATTAAACATTGAAAAAAAAAAAAAAAAAATATAATCTCTTTTACTTTTGTTAAATTAGTGCAAATTGTGATCTTTTCCATATTGCTAGTAATTAGTGTTTGAGTGAAAAGTGTGCAATTGCATTAGTTGCATTAGAGACATTCTTGTTTGTATTCCGTTCATTTCGTTTGTATAAAAGCTCTCAACTCTCATTTAGCTAGTTTTCATCGAACGAAATGTTGCATCGTGGCATATAGCTTGCATTTAGGAGACACTACATACGATAAGGCCTGGAAATTGAAACTTAATTGAAGATCAACTGTAAAATTTATTCAATTAACCTAAGGCAACATTGGAACTTAACGAAACATATTTAGAAGGTCTAGGCTAGAGACGTGTTCCGGCGTCGTTAAACCTAGCAGCTGTCGTTCGCCTGTTGGCTTTGGACAGCGCTAGTACGGACTTGCGCTCCCCGTACCGTCGCGTATATAAAGGGAGACCCCTCTAGGTTTTCAATCCTTTATCCACAGGAAGCCGAGTCTGCCGCCCTATACCCGTGATACACCGAACACAACATTCGGGGAGATTGCCTGCACGTACGGAAAGTCCTTGGTTGATTTCTTCTTCATTATCAAAACCAAGGTGTATATTGCAGTTCACGGTTATTTGGTACACCCTTTGTGCCTAGTATTCCTGAGCAATCATTTGGTCTTTTCTGACTCCCTAAATTTGAAAAGACCGTCAAGCGCTCGTCCTTTCACGCTTGTGTCAAATCTGAAAGAGATAGAGTCATCTTTTATCGTTTCTCGACTCTTAAAACATGAAACGGTGAAGTTTCTTATTTTTCAATGTGGTAAAAAATTAATCACCCACGATTACACGCCCTGTTAGATTTTGCTTTTTGGCTGTTTGATTGTGTGCTCTTGACTCTTTTTTCAACCCGTGTGTGGTTTTGAGTTGATGGCAACTTTTTCAGAGTTTACCAACCAAGGAATCCCCTCAGAAGGGAATCCTGGTCATTTTCCTCCTTTTGGAAATGTTGGTGCTCCTTACATGGCGACGTTGTCCCTTCCTGGGTTAACTGTTGGGTTGCCTGTTTGGTTGTTCTCAACCTCTGTTGTCTCGAATAACTCCGCTACTGTTCAATCAGTTCCTCCGACGGAACAACATCATGTTGATTCCAAGGTGGACCTCTCCCCTTCTTCGCCTGTTTCTGCGTCCTCATCTTCTACTTTGCCTGGTGAAAGCCTGGATTCGAGTAACCAGGTGGCTAAGAAGAAGAAGAAGAAGACAAAGAAGAAGAAGTCCGATAAGCGAGAGGCTAAATGTACAGCTACTATCCCTAAGGAATCTCCTCTCGATAGTCTTTCCAACCCTCCTCGGAAAGTCAAGTTCCCGTGCATGTTGTGCACGGGAGACCATCTTCTTCGAGACTGCCCTGGCATTCCCAAGGTGCTCGAAGTATGGTCCAACGGCTGCCGACCGTTGCCTTTGGCTTCCAGGAGTCAAGTTGGGAGCACGTCTTCAACTGTTGTTGATAAGAACTCTAAGAAGCAGGGTAAGATCACCAATCCCTGTAAATTGTGTGAAGGGCACCATGCCATTCACCTTTGTCCTTATATGGATGAAGCCAAGCGAGTCTTGGACAACCCAGTCGGTTCTACACCACGCCTTCCACCTGGTTATAATCGGCTTTCTTCGAGTCCTCCGCCAGCTGATCCCATGGTTGGTCAAGAGTCATCCTTGGTCGATCCCACTCCCCCAGAAATTCAAATTCACGAATCCAGCCCTGACCAACCATTGGTCGTAGGATCGGTTGAACTGGCCCCGTCCGCGGTGCACCAGGTCTTTTCTGTCGAGAGTGGATCTCACACTCCTCATGTCCTTCTGGTTTCTTCAGATTCGTCAGACTTGGAGAAAGATTCTCCTGTCCCTGTGCTTCAAGAAGCCGCTCCTCCGCCTCCTATGATGGAGGCTCCAGAGGATATTCCTCCTGCCTTCGAGATGGAGGTCATGGAGGAGGCTTTTGCTTCCGTATCATCAGGGGAAGACCTTCGCATTTCGATGGTAGCCCCTCCGAGTAGTTTGGTCGCTTCCTTTGACTGGAATCGATTTGCAGGATTTCGCCTTCCGTCTTATGTGCCTTTCGAGATCACAGTACAGGCTCTTGGTCTGGTTGTACCCAACACCATTATAGACGAAGGTGCGTCTGTTAGTATTCTATCTTCAACTACCTGGCAAGCTTTTGGTTCGCCGCCGCTTGCGCCTGTTACACAGAATCTGTTGGCATTCAATAGAAGGACGAGTCAACTGTTGGGGATCCTTCCAAGGTTACCTGTTACTTTGGGAGGTAAAACCGTTCATATGGACGTGATGGTCGTTCCAGGCCCCTTGGATTTCAATTTGCTTTTGGGGTGTGATTACACCTATGCCATGGGAGCGCTCGTCTCCTCCCTCTTTCGTGTGGCCTGTTGTCCGCATGAAGGAAGGATCGTGACCATTGATCAGCTGTCATTCTTTGGTCCTAATGTGGCAACTGGTCCGCCATCACCCCCTCCTGGTTTTTATCCACCTATTGTCTCTGCCCCACCGCAGGTCAACTATGTGTCTACCTACCCCGTGCCTGTGCCCATTGATGATGCCGTCGTGCATCAGGTGCTGGGGGCATTGGGTCCTGACTTCCAGAATGTTTTCCTTCCATCGGGAGTGGAACTCTTGGAAGCACCGCCTTCTTGTCCATTTTGATGTAAGTCGGTTAGAGCATGGTTTCCTCCCTGGGTCAAGCTCTTTAAAAAATGAAACTAGGATCTTAGAGCATGGTTTCCTCCCTGGGTCAAGCTCTTTAAAAAATGAAACTAGGATCTTAGAGCATGGTTTCCTCCCTGGGTCAAGCTCTTTAAAAAATGAAACTAGGATCTTGGAGCATGGTTCCTCCACTTGTGTCAAGCTCCTAAATACAATGAAACAAGTTGTTCGAGGATAGTTCTTTTAAGTGTGTCAACCTCGTTAAAATAATGAAACACAAGCATATTCAATTCGAGTTTTGTCAGTTTCAGCTCAAATCTCGTGTGTGTGTTCAATCTTCACTCCATTTTCAATCGAGTGAAGCTTGGGGGGCATGTGCCTCGATTTGAGACAACATGCTGGGGGGCATGCCCGTCTTTCTTATTATCAAGCATAGTTTGTGTTTTAAGCTTGCGTAAAAATAAAACTCATTTCAAGCATAGTTTGCATATGTGTGTGTTCATGTGTGCTTTTAAGCTTGCGTAAAAATGAAATATGTGATTAGATACATTGTGTGAATACATTTCGCATTGGGTCGTTTGTTATGTAACTGATACATTAGATTACATTTGTATTAGACATTCACATGACATATAAAAACATCATCATATGTAAAGGAAGACTCATCCAGAAATAGATATGCATATATATAGATATCGAAATGTTTACATAGAAGTGTGTCACATAAAACTCAAAAAATATACATAATTGTCTTAATACATCCGGAGACACTGTGTCTCTCAAAAAATAGGTGTGGCTAAATCCTAGAGACCAATCAGCATGGTGCTCATGATAGCACGTCACTGCACGCACTAGCCGCCTCAGGATTCGGTGGAGCCGGTTTGGAACTCCCACCGTATGGCGCTGGTACTCCATCGGTACATCTTACAGTCGGGCATAGTCTGGGATCCCATGGACGATCCCCTCGAGGTTCTGAACCAGTGCCTCTCCTCCGGTGCCTTCCCCCTGGATCTCAGGGGCGAGTTGTGCCCTCCGGGAGATAGGAGACATCCCGGCTGGTCTCTCAGGTCCTACATCTGCATGCATATATAATTGTCTTTAGACAAGTGTGTATTAACAAAAAAAAAACATATAAACATAAAATCAAAAATATGAGGTCTTACCCAGCTCTTCATCCCGCCGTTCTTCTCGGTAGCGGGAGACCGTCCCCCTGTAGTCGCTCCTATCAGGGCCAATCTTCAATAACGACCGGGCTTGGCGCCGTAGCCACCGAAGAACTCTAAGCCTGTGACAACCGCGTTCGCTCCGCATCCGGGGGCATCGTTGTGCCCCACGAGCCATTCTCGGCTCGGGTACCGGACTCGGCCACAGGCCTTCGGCTCGGAAGGTTGGTATGCCCAATGAACGATACCAAGATGGAACCATACCCAACGTTTTCCTTGGGTTCTTCGGGTTACATTTGTGAGTCGCCTTTTCATCATTAGGATGACGGGCCGTTGCCCAACCGCGCGCCGGGACCTACATTCTCCGAGGCCGCAAGAGCGAGTCTTTGTACCGTGCGTGGGCCTCGGCGATCCGTGCCAGAACCCGTAATGGTGTGGAGTACAACTCTCAGTGCTAGATCAGTGATGGTTGAGATGTATACCTTCTTACTCCCTGTTCCTGTTTGTGCCCCACGGCACACCCGCGCCATTACTTCTTCCATCTTTTCCCCTGATGGTCTGCTCACAGTCAGTACAGGGATTGGACCCCTGCGGGATAATCCAGTAACGAAATAAATGTCAGTGACCTCCAATTCCAACACCGGGTCTCGTATTCTGAATACTTGGTCATTTTCATCCCAGAGGTTGATCAGATATTGGAGGAGCTCAGGCTGAGCTCGTAAGCATGGCGTGAGGAAGAACTTTTTTATGCCACAGTCTCTCAGAGCATTCATACATGCTTGGCTTTGCATGGCCTCTTCGTCCTCATCTCCGTGTTCTCGTTCCTTCCATTCAATCGCCATTCTGACTGTTTATCTGCATTCACATGGTTCAAAGCCCTTGATTAGATCTTTTGTGAGCTTCAAAATTCAAAAAATTTGGCATAAATATCGGATTTTTAGGGAGAAATTTGGGTTCCGCCGCTGGCGCGGGCCCTTTGTTAAAAAGAACCCAGTGGCGCGGGTCCGTGCCCGATACCCGCGCCACTGGGCCCGGACCTAAAATTTCAAAGGTGCCCTTACAGAGCTGATTTTTAAGGGAAACCCATTAAAAAATGCATGGAAAGAAAGAGAAAAGGAGCGCCACTTACTTGTCACAGACGAGACGCTGAATGGTTGCCTGGATCGGTCGCAATCTCCGTCGGAAGATTCTGCTCCAAATGGACCACTGTTGCTCTCCACAAGGTAAATAGTAAAAAGTAATTTCATTTTTTACCATTAGACATATTTATAACTTTTCGACGATTAATGAGCTTTAGAAGTTATTTTTTATCGAATATTTGCATATATTATGTCGGAAATGGATTTTACGCTTGTTGGGTATGTGCAGTGACAGGTATTTGCGACTTAAAAGATGGAAACGAGTTGTATTTTATACTTTTTCGGACTCGGTAAATACACGAAAAAGTCACTCTGGAGTCATCTTTCAGCTCTTTTCTGACTCTCTAAATATGAAAAGATCGCCGAGGCCCTTGTCGTTTCGATCTCGTTTAAATGGACACGAATCGACATTCACCCAGTATAAGTTTAACCCTTTTTCGGGCTGGGCTGGATCGATTACGAAAAAGGAATACCCTAGCCTATCGCGACTAGGAGGTTTTCCTGGATATTGTTTTCTACCTTTTCGGATCTGGGGAACTATTTACGAAAAGGGACTTGTGGAGTTTTCTTTTCCGCTGTCTTTTCAAACTCTCTAAACATGAAAAGACGCCGAGTTCTTCCTTTGTCAGACTCGTTAAACCCTGATGACATTGGATTTCGTCGAAATGACGTTCTCCGAGTTTCTCCTTCCTAAGACTCGTTAAATGCACTAGGATGGATTCGCCCGAAGGGCGGACTTATATCACAAGCATATGCTATCCCCTTCAAGCTTGTTATCAAAAATAATTGGGGTACTCACCAGAAATGGTGGGGGGAAAATGGAACCATCGTCGTTGTCGTCGGCAGTATGTCGCTCTTGAACATGGCACTTGTCTGCATTCGTGTCGGGTTGGGGACATCTCATCTCGCTACTTCACTTTGCTACCATGGGTTTGGGTAATCTCTTTTGACCTCTCATCTGTTCACTGCCTCGTCACCATGACCTTTGATCCGTTGATGTCAAATACTGCCAAGTCCACTGTCGTGTCGTTCATGTGTTCAAGAGAAGTTGGCCTCTGCAAATATCAACCTTCCTCTGTTTCTCATATGGTCCTGATTCACAACCAACATTATGTTCCTCTGTCTCGTGTCGATGATGTGGGAATCCTTATGGCCCACCTTCGATCAAGATCACTTCCTATCGACTTCAACTCATTATCCAGGGAGTTGGTCTAGAGACTCCTTATGGTACCTTGGAGCCTGCATGCCTCAATGGCAGGTTCGTCGCATTCGACGTGAAGTTTACATCATTGAATTCCGATCAAATGATTCTGCGGGTGTTCGACGTCGACTCATTTATTTACACGCCGTAGATTGTACCTGTAGTACCTTGAGGACCATTGTCATTATTGGTGGTTCCTCTCGCGTCTGTTAACGGCTTTCATCATTGGCTGGTAATCAGGCGATGTTCTTGCATGTTCGACATCAGCTCACATATTCGCATGCTAGAACTTGTACTTATTTGGGTCGAGATGGAGCGCAAGACCCTGGATTGTGTCTGTTGTAATCCAGGCTGCGATTGTGGATTATTGTCATTATGTACATGACTCAATGATTGGATGGCTGCGACCATACCCGAGTCTATTTGTTTGATCTTAGTTGGATGGCTACGCCCATACCCTGGATCCGGATTATAGCATACTCTGTTCGGATGGCTGCGTCCATACCATATATATACATCATGTACTTGAGATATCAGTTGTATCTTTCTACGCAGGTTTTCCGACGGCGGGCCTTCAGTTGGACATGTTCTCGTAAAGCATTTCACCCCTCTCACTCTCGGGCCTCATACTTTAGGGGGCATCTGTTACACAGTAATTTGTCACCGTCCTAACCATTCCCCATCCCGCACAATGGAGGACCCTTTCCGTGACCTGTGAACATTGTCATGCTTTGAATGCATCCCTCTGAATGTGAGCTATATTTTCCCTTGAGACATCTCCTTGCAAAAATCACAAAAAAACATCCCTTTTTGCATTGGCGTGGGCAGTCAGTTCAGGACTCGCGCCACTGAGGAAAATCCTACACAGAGGTCGCGCCACTTGGCGCTCTGTCATAGAGCAGCAATCGCGCCACCCATTTTAGGGACTGTTTTTTAAATATGGATGGCGGAAGTTGAGTTCAAACAAATTCACAAACCACTGCCTATCTTGAGTTGGGAGGTTTGGCTGCGGGAGTTCTATGGAAGGGAATTGGTTTTGCCACCTCCCATGGAACCTTCCTTGTTGATAGGGCCAATCCCATAATAATAGGGATTCCAACTCCCTCCTTCCCCATCTATATAAGCTTGCTCAAATCCAAGGCAAGCTAGTCTTGAAGTGCTGAAGCTTTGCATCTCCTATTCCCAAGTGCCTTTGTGCTGAAAAGAATCCCTTCTTTCCCTTAAGGCCCATTCGAGCGAGGAGACCATTGTTACGAGACTCTGGAGAGGTTTCCCTTTCCCTTGGCGAGCTTTGCGAGACGTGGACGACCGGATCTTATTTGAATGGAGGGCTTCCGCCGCAGCCATTTTAACTTGGTTGTAACTTCTATTCGTTTATCATTTTAATAGATGACTGTGGATTATGGTTCCACTCCCTTTTTCCATTATGTTAATGCGAGTAATGTCTTTTCTGACGATGTTTAGTTACGTATGGGTTTCTGTTCCGAGGTTAACTGCTGGCTCTTTCACAGTAGGTTCATCCGCGGAGATCGCGGAAGGATTGTGATCTGCCAGGGCTGAAGGACGGGGACGTTTCTTCTTCAGATTACAGCGTTGGAATCCAGGTAGGCTTCTATTCCTGGTATTTCTATTCGTAACTAGGAGCTTGCGTCATAGCATTGTTTGTTTGTTGCTAGACCCCTGCTGGGCTAGTAGGGATCGCCTCTATCCGCAGAGGGGATTTACCTCCTCAACACATAAATGCTCATTATATGCATAAGCACTGGCTGGGACCTTCCCATGTAAGCATTGTTGAAGGAGACGGTTATAGAGGCATGGGTCTTCGACGAATTTGATCAAAGTGAAATGGTTATAAGGTACGATACCATCTTGACAAGAAAGCTTGTGTTGTAGTTGAATGTCAGGAGGATCGGTGAAATCTGTGGGAAATAATGCCTCCCAAAGTACCACCCGAGGATGTCCCTTTTATGAAGAGGGGTGATCCAAGGTACCGCTTCCTTTTTGTAAAATACATGTCGATGCCGACAAAAAGGAAGCCTCAATCAAACGAGAGGGTCACTGATGCAAGGGATCAGAATCTTGGATGTGATGGGTTTAACATAGGCATGATGGTGAGGGGTGACTGAAAATTGATGATGGGGATTTAGTGGACCAAGATCTTAGTATAAAAATCAGCTTGGCGATAGTCATAACTATTTATGATGGGGAAATCCCTGGAGTTGGTAGGACTTCCAGGATAGGTACAAACTAGTTATGAATGTCATGGTGGCTTTTGCATGGGGGTGTAGTACTACTACCAAGGGTGACTAGGGACTGCTTCCATGGGAGAAAAAATGAATGGGTGGGTGGGGGACGTAGTGCGTCATTTGCGATCTTTGTACACTTGCCAGAGGAATAAAATAATGGGGTTTGGTTTGTACAAAACATAGAGACGGGTCTCCAAAAACATGAAAGTGCTCACTGATGATGTGAGGAAGGTGTTTTTCTGAGGGTGGGGGCCCAATTGGTTGGTCTCATGTGTGAGGTTGATGAAGAGGATGAAAAAATGTTACAGATGGGTTATGTCGATGGAGTTATGGTAGGCAAAATGCGAGGCGTGGTAGTGTGATTTCAATCTGCTTGCCCAACCTAGGCTTTCGGGAAAGGGGTTTTATTTTGATATGGTAAAACTTGGCCTGATTCATGGTGGATGAATGGGCATGAGGTGGTTCCTGAACTATAGTGGTATGGCCAGGCATCACTATTGTGATATATGGTCTACTTTGGCTGACGAGCACCATTGAGGGGAGGCTCTATTGACCAACGAGGATGCTTATCATGTGAAAGGTGAGGTGATGATAAACATGGTCAGGTGTTTGGAACCTATGGTTAATTTTTGATGGAGAAATGATGTCAAGATATGTAGAGATTTTCTGGGACTCTATCATGCTGGGGGTATAATGAAACCTGCTTTTGAACTTTCGATGGATGGAGCTGTGGATGGTTTTCACACTACCTGCAAAAACAAATACTCCTAGTGAAAGCATCTTATTTATTAAAATATTATTTGAAAGACATTTCATTAAAAAATAATATGAGAGAGGGCATACTTTCCGGAACTGAATATTTTTTTTGGGGGTGCGAATGTGGGTCACCGTCCTTGAGCGTTATGGAGCATTGATCACAATGTTGCTTTTGGTCTGGTGATTGGGAATTCTGAGCTCTTGTTATGGTCCTCTAAAGTTTCTGAAAAGGGAGACATATAGGAGAATATGGATCAGTTTAGTTCATTAGTGTCTGTTGAGCGTTGAGATGTCAGAGGTTTTTACGGAGCATTTCTTGCCATTGCGGTTAGCCTGAGCACCCAGGATTAGCAATTTTTCAGCCAGGTAAGATCCATGATGTCCTACATTCTAATTTTTTCAGTGTACTAGTGCCAGGGTCTGTACAAGATGGTTTTATATAGAATCTAGGATAAGCTGTACCTTGATCGTGCGGGTGATCAAGGTAGAGGCGGCACCTTGCGCACAAAAATAGGGTTTTGCGTGGATTTAGTGCACCTGTCCTATTTTTAGCACACCTTTGCCACATCTATGAGAAGGATAGAATTTCCCTACTCGCTCATGTCTAGGGAATAGGCATGCGGAGAGCCGAAGCTATTTTTTGCCAATTTTTTTGGAAATTTTGTTTGTTTTAATATTTTTAGTGTGGCTGATGTGTTCATGTTTTGATGATAGGATGTTGTGGAGGGAGAGGGATTAGCCCGATATTCATTCTTCCTTAGCTACTAATGGTCGCGTGTGCCAAAAATTGGTGGGTTGGGGTTTTCTCAAATTTATGGAGAATGACCTGCTACGATCACATGATCGTCATTTGCGCTATCTGGTTCGATGCTAGAACAAGCGACGCAAGGTGATGGTGCTACGTGGGTGCGACCTTACTATCTGTCCTGAGATGGATATCTATTTTGTGATGAATTTGGTGCCTTAGGGTGAGGCACTTCGATATCCACTTCCCTCTGGGAGGGTGGATCTCAAGAGATTTTCAGCAGGCCACTGTGGCAGGGCACCCCTTATGGAAGGGTGTATAACTATTGTTACATTGACAGATTTGGCTGAGCGATGTGTTCTAGCAGCCATTGTGTGACTAGCAGGGTCGTCTGCTCCTCATTGGGCATTGGGTCCATAGATCAACATCTTGCGTCGGCTGAGGGCTAGGTACCTTTTTTACTTTTCCCATTTCTGTTACGACGGGATGTTGGCAAATCTTTCCAAGGTCCGACATGGATCGAAGTTGTTTACTTTTTTTAGCATATTATGTAGCATCATGTATGAGTGGGTGGTGCTGCTAAGACATATGGTGGTGGTGCCTACTAGGGGGCCACGAGAACCTTACATGAGGAGGTGGGCCATTGTGATGCCTCGATGAGGTGGGGGTATGGTGGGGCATTATTGGAATGCCACCACGGAGGCTTGGTTTGAGGCCAACCCTCACATGTTCCTTCCTTTCCCTTACGCAGGGATGGACTTCCAAGGAGATCCAAACATGCGTCGGCCCATATGCTTGGGGGCCCGCAAGAATGTTTTTGTTTTTTCTGTGTTTACTTGAGTATATATGTTTATATGTGTATTATGATGACACTGACATAATTTTGGTTACTCTTGCAGATGTTAGTGAGGTGGACCGCTTGACCCAGGGGATGCCTACCCAAGGATTTGTTGATGACCTTGAGGATGTTTCGCTGGAGACCTTGATAGCCAGGGAGAGGGGCTATTGGCTCGTTTTACGTCGGGTGGCGATCTCCGTGTTGACGGTAGCATTAGTTCTGGTACCAGGAGCGGCAATGGGTCCAGGTGCCCCAACTGGGGGAGCACCACCCTAGAATATTTTTTTACACGTGGAAAGCATCCATTATGAGGATGCTTCCCCTATTTTGGTGACTTATATGTGTATTTTTTTGGCTGACTTATGGGTCAGATACTATTTTTTGTACTCAGATACATACATTTTTGGTATCTGTATGAGAGAGATATGTTTTGCAGCTCTATATGGTGTGCCTCCTGTTTTTGTTTATGGAGTATGCTATGATGATGGATATATATGTTTTAAATATTTTTTTTTTATGTATGATGGTTTATTCAAGTTGCATTCGAGTTTAGAATATTGTTAGCTATGCGATTAGCTGTTTGGTTTCGACTCCTCGGTACATGTGTGAATGCAATGTAGTCAAATAGTCTGCTTAATATTTTTCCATGCAATTATTTTATAAACAAATGTGAATCTATTATCTCAAATTTTTGGTTTAACTGCGACACTACTAACTGGGAATCAAGGTATATGTGTATATGGCATATGCCCTGATTGAGGGTGTCGCACATAAGTCCGACGAAGGTGTCATATTCTGCCTAATTCTTTGCTTTTGAACCAATACAAACAGCATTGGTGCCTAGTGGTGATCAGTCAGGGTTATAGATAACCTAGGCAGCTATTGCTAAACTTTGAGACCATTGTGATGATCCATCAACAAATCCAAAATAACGGTCGGTTTGGTGATCCATTGTGACACTAGAAAATTTTTTGTAGCAAGTATTTTGGTCAAAAATTGAAAGTGGTTGCATCTGTGTACGTTGACTCTAGGGATGGCCTTCTCGGCCATTATGGGTAGAATTTCTTAGGGTAAAGGGCGTTGATGGGGTTGCTGAGGCATGTTCCGTCTGACTCAGTCAATATGTATGCCCCTTGAGGAGGAAATGTTTTATGATGTAGGGTCATTTCCACAAGGTTTGAAACTTTCCTGGCCCTAAGGCTTCTTTTGCGACATTGTAGTGGAGGGCTAGTTCTCCCTTAGTGAATGAGCGAGGGTTGATGTGGTGGTCAAATGAAGCTTTTACCTGTTTCTTATGGGCCCTGTCGTGTTGCAGCGACTGTCGTCGAATTTTTTCGACGAGCTCTAGTTGTACTAGATGTTGTTTTAGAGGCTAGGTATCATTGAGGGGTTCGATGGCAACATGTAAATTTGGGATCTTGCATTCTATGGGAATCATGGCTTCGACCCCGCATACCAAGTGGAAGGGAGTAAAACCGGTGGATGTTTTCATAGCCCTGCGTTATGCCCATAGGGCAGAGAAAATCATATGGTACCAGTTGGTTTTATGGTTATTCACCATGCATTGTAACATAGTTTTGAGGACTTTGTTCACAACTTCTACCTATCCATTGGATTGGGGGTAGTATGGTGAAGAGAATTCGTGGGTGAATCCGAGGTGGTGAGATAGCTCATGGAAAGCTTCATTCTTGAAGTGTTTCCCATGGTCAGAGAATAACTCCTTTGGAACGCCAAACTGGGCAATCACGTCGTTAAATAGAAATCGAGTGGCGGTTTCTGCGGTGTTGTCATATGTGGGCATGGCTTCGGCCCACTTGGTGAAATAATCGACTGCCACTATGATGTATTTATGGTTTCCAGACGATACGGGGTTGCAAGTCATGAAGTAAATTTCCCATTTGCAAAAGGGTCCCACGACGATGACAAGGTGCAAAGGAGCTTGTGTGGCTTTTTCTTTATGAAAAAAGCACTAGCATCGCTTGCATCTCTTGACTGCTATGATGAAATCACGAAATAGGGAGAGCCTGAAATATCCTGCCTGTAGGATTTTTTGGGTGGTGGCCATCCTATAAAGGTGGCCATCGCAAGCTCCGTTGTGGCAGTCTTTAAGGGCTTGTTCCACTTGGTCATGAGTAAGGCATCGACATAAAATGGTGTTGATGCCCCATCAGTACAAAACATCTTCCATGAGGAGATATATGGGGGACTGATGGTGAATGCGCCGATGCTTGTCTTGAGTGATATGAGGTCTAAACTTTTGAGTTCGTAAGAAGAGGAGAATATCTCCGTAGTAAGGGTCATCGGTTGCTACGAAGAAGAGATGTTCATCTGGTAGAGAATCATTTACTAGTGATCCCTTGGTATCTCTTGGGAGGTCCGTAATGAAATCTACTAAGATTAGCACATTTTTTCTCTTAGGGGAGCGAAATTGTAAGTCATATTCTTGGAGAATGACTATCCAGCGGGTGTATTTGTGGTTTATTAGGTGGCACGTGAGCAGATATTTGATGGTATTATATACGCGATGACTGTAGTGGTCTTTAAGATGATGTAGCGGCGAAGCTTTTTGAATTCATGTATTAGTGCTACGGCAATATTTTCTTAGGGCTCATATCTTAATGATGGGCCCGCTAAAGTTTTAATGACGTAGTAGATTACGTGCTCTTTCCCATCTTGGCCTTCCTGGATCAATACTCCAGCCAAGGTGGTCTCGAAAGCTGATAGATACAAGATGACAGATGAGCGGTGCTGAAGACAATGTTTCTTTCAGCGCATCGAGAACTTGTTGAGCATGATCATCCCATTTGAATGGGATGTCCTAGTGAAGGAGGTGCAGGAACCCTTGAGTGCAAGTGGCATAATTTGGGATGAAGCATCTCATAAAATTGGGCTTCCCCTGCAGACTTTATAGCTACTTGAGGGTTTGAGGTGGAGGTACCTCTTTGATGCCTTGGACCTTGAGAGGGTCCATGCGAATCCCTTGTTGGGACATGATAAAACCTAAGAGTCTTCCTTATGTGACCCAGAAGACACACTTGATGGGGTTCAAGCATAGGTTGTAATGTCAGCATCGTTGGAATACCAACCATAGATCCTCAATATAATCTGAGTGCTTCTTGGACTGGATAGTTAGGTCATCCAAGTAGGAAAGGATAAGGTGTGCCAAGTCATGAAATATGTAGTTGATGGCCCTATGGAATGTGGCTATAGCATTTTTTAGGCCAAATGACATTACCTTGTATGTGAATGTGCTCCAAGGGGTGGAAAATGCATTTTTGTACAGGTCTGTGTGGCGGATTTGAATTTGATTGTACCCACAGAATCCATCCATACAGGATAGAAGCTCGTGGCCTGCACAAGCATAGATGACCTATTCGATGAATGGGGTGGGGTAATTGTCCTTGGGAATTTTTTTTTCAAATCCCGAAGATTGGTGCAAACACGTATGGTGCCCTGATTTTTCATGACCGGAACATGGTTGGAAACCTAAGATGTGTAAGCACTCGGGTAGATAAACGTGGCTTTGTGAAGCTTATCTATTTCTCATTTTATTTCTTCTTCCTTTGATGGGTGAAGTTGACGTTGTTTCTGGCATATTGGAGGTACATCAGGCCAAGTGTGAATATGGAGCTCGATGATAGTGGGACTAAGCCCATGCATTTTTTAGTAGTCCCACACGAATCTATATCTATACTCTTGTAGCAATAGGGTATAAGAGTTTATTTCTTCTGGAGAGCATACTACCCCCAATTAGATTTCTTCAACCTTTCCAGGATTTTGGGATATGTTCACCTTGATAGTAGGTGAGATGTTTGACATGTTTCCTTCCTTAAATGCATCGAGAGTCAGGATAAGATATTTGAACCATTCAACTTTCCCTAATGGGAGGAAATATTTTAATTCAATTGCATTCATCTCTTGTTATTTTGCCATGTTAGGAATTAACACTTGTTTGGAGAGAAAAAGTGAACAGTGATGCATCGCATCCCATGGATAATCCGACTATATAATGGCTTCTAGGATGTTTTCATTTGAATAGAATAGGGATCCTAAGGGGGATTGATCTTGCACAAAGCTACGCTGAAGAAGTTCAGTCTGTACAGAGCTAGTTGATATATATGAGAAGGATTCCATCATTGATGTAGTGGAATGAGACGCGGTCGAAAAAGTGTAGACAAGTTGTATCTACACTGTCGTAGGTACAACTACTCTCGTAGTTGTAGCTGACTCGACACCAATGGAATATGAGCAGACAGCTCGAGTCATAGTTCTGATACATGATGATATAAGTCATATCTGGTGTATCTTGTCATCGATTTTTGGTGGGGGTAGAATCTTCGTGATGGGAGCTTGCGTGAGCACAAGGTTGGGTCCCCTGTTAGGATGGTCAATTTCCTGTCAGTGGAAATTGTACCTAGTGCAGAACTGCCTGAATGTTTCCATTAGCGGGCATGCCTCTGGTTCATGGTTATGGCCAGTGAAAATGGTGGATGGTACTACTATGACAACTGAGTGGATTGTGTGTGAATCAACACTACTCTTTTTCCCAGACGTTGACACTTGGAAATTATCTATTGTAGAAGATGAGAGCTTCTCCTTCCATTTCTGAGTTTTTTAGCTTGGGTGTGTCTAACTCTTTTGGGGAGTGTAGACTTAATGCTACTCTTGCTACTCTAAACTTTAGGAGATGTTCAAATTTTATTGTATGATGAAAGTGTGAACAAAGCCGAAAATAAGTGTGCGTGATTTTCTCTTGGTTAGAGAGAAGTCTCTGCAGGAGAAAAGAGATTGTGCGAAAACTGCTAGCGAGGTGCTTCAGTTCTTTGCACTGATTGATGCAGTGGCCAATCATGTCGCATAGTCCACATGTTATCCTAGGTTGGACCTCAGTCATGCTTGGTTGGTGCACTATCCTAGTTTTCCCATTATGCCGATGTGGGTGTGGGGTTGATGGCCTGGGAGTGATATACCTTCTATACCGGTTGAGAAGATCATCATGTTTCTTTTATAATGTATGTATCATATAAATTAGAGGATGTACTATCAGGATATAGGTATAGCGTTGTTCATGGTGATTTCCCTGACATACCATGGAAAATAGCCTAGATATGGGGTTCTCATCTTGCTCACTTGGTGGCGTGACTGGGTACCAGTGGCATAGAACTTCTAAGTCAGGGCAAGTGGCGACCACATGATTGGGAATTTTACACAATGCGCATGTTGGTCTTCTCTGCAGAGGATGGTTGGGGGTAACTAAGGGCTCCTCAATTGGTCGCTTTTATACTGACAGAAAGAGGATGGATCTACCCGTCATATCTTATTGGGTTGTCGATCTGTTCATAGATTCTAAGTCAGATCCATCTTCTCAGGAGAAGAAAATTATAGTTGATCACATACAAGCTAGCGCTTCCCGGAATCTAGGGATGTAGTGACAATGGAATACGAGATGATTTCCACTGCATATCTGCCATGAATACTAGGTATCTATGTTAGTGTGATATACTACATGAACTGGATACCATCGCTAGAACATTTCTAGAGCTAGGAAATCGATGATGAAATTATCGCGCTCATCACAGAGTACACAATGTTCGATGGGAGGAGGGGGAATGGCTAGGAGTCTTCTCGGTGTCTTTCATTCCTCTTGTAGGTATAGAATAGTGCGAGGTTCATCTCCAAATGACTAGGTGGAGGGATCCTCTTGATAAGATTTCTCGATGGCATGAAAGGCACCCCTATACTGGTAGATATTTGGGAAATGATGGGTATAGTGTCCATAATTGCTGCAGATAGTGCATGCGTGATTGGTACACAATGCTTTTCCTTGAATTTTGGTGGCAGGTTCTTTTTTACAGGAATGTGGTGTCGTGGCATCAATTGTAGAGCTAAGGAGCAGTTTTAATTCGTCTAGCTCTGGGAAAATGTGGGTAGGGTGGCCTACTACGTCACATATGGCGCAGCTTGGTTATTTCCGTTGCGTGGTGGGACTCTCCACCTTATTTCCTATTCTCTTTATTTTCTTAGTTGTAATCATCATTTTTGCAATGGGAATTTCTTTTGCAGGGATGTTTATGACAGTCTCCTGAATGACTGGGGCCAGTTCAGGATTGATAGGGATTAACCCAGTAGAGGTGATGTGTGCGACTCCCATTGGAGTGGGTGGGAATAGGTACCCAAATAGTATTGAAAATGATAAATTTGGTAGGACCACCATGGCCATGACCTGTTGTGACACAAAACCAACTGGGGGGAAGAGGAAAGGATTTTGGGAGGCGGCGTAGCCTAGAGAGGCTTCCGTGGCGGAGGACTCAGTGTCATTACTACTTGCCTCTGTGTATTGACTCGCTTCAGTGCTTGACTTGGACATCATGAACACTGGGGCTTCTGTGATGCTAGATGGTGGCTCTGGGATAACAGGGGGGTCACCCAGGAATGACACTAGGATGCCTGATGGTTTGAAATGGACGGGGCCATATTCCTGGTACCATGTAAGTGTGTCAACATATGTGTCTACATAGGGTAGAATGACATCAGTATTTATTAGGGGCCGCTTTTCACTATGTGTCAATTCGTCGACAGTAACAATACGGTCCTCACGGGGGAAAATCATAGTTCAAAAGACGGAGGAGGCGATGTCTAACATGGCGTACATATAACTCTGGCCAAGGAGTATATTGTAGTCCAATTAGGCATCCAAGACTTCAATGTCTATCAGGATCTTCTTTCTGGCTAAGTAGACTGAAACGTTTTGGTAGAGACCGATGGGGGCTGAAGGGTTACCATCATATGCTCTAAGCATGATGTCTGATGGCTTTATTTCGAGAGACCCTAACTTTCGCCAAACGTTCTTTGACATGATGCATGTGGATGCACCTTCGTCAATGATACATCTATGAATGGTGATGTTTTTGACTGATACTGGTATCTGAAAGGCGACCATTGAAGGAAGCCCATGGGTGACTTTATCTAAATCGAAAGCCATGAGGTGAAAATCTGTAGGGTCAATGGCACCTAATGCAAAAAGTAAGGTTTTCCTTTGCTTTGGTCATGATTGTAACACCTCCAAAGCTAACATAGTGGTGGGAGATTGAGCTAGATCATCCACAATACTATATTTATGGGTTGCTTTGAAATATTTTCTTGCCCGCCTAGTTGGTCCCTTAGCCATTTTTGGAAAAGGTTCAATAGGAGTCTTTGATATGGTCAAAGGTGTTGTTGGTGCAATCGTACTAGTCCTTAATGCATTGGTGTCCGGTGGGGTGTCATAAATTCAATTCTGTGTCTGAAAAAACATTTATTTTCCATTCATGTAGATTTCGTGGTTGTTTTTTTTAGAATCATCGAGAGTTTTTTGTTGTATGTTAATTATCGCATGATGGGGGAAGGGATCCTGCATGACTTCTATCTGCTGGGAGGATCCACTCTGTCCACGGTTACTTTGTAACTTCTTCAGCTCAGGGAGGTCAAGACAGTGGTGCGTGTAATGTCTGTACTCACCATAGATTGAACAAGAGTGGTTCATTCAAAGAATTTCCCTCTTATTGTGCCTTTGGGGGTTGCTTGGCTCATGTTTTTTATTTCGTTTGGAGTTGCCTCCAACCTGAGATTGCGGAGAGTGCTGTTGATTTTTTCCCAATTCCCCCCTATCTAGGATTTCCTTTAGGATTTTTTTTTCCTTTTTTCTCAACCCCGTTAGGAGGATAATTTGGATTCTCCTAGTTGTATATTTAGTGCGGTTGGTTTTGGGAGGGTTGCAAAAAGTTCACCTGTGCATTATTCTACATGGTCGAGTCTTGTGATGGATATTGGGTGTATTATAGTCCTTGGTTTGTAAATGGACATTGGGGGGGAGCTCTTCCATCAGTATGTATAGCTGCGTACTAGGTCCCCTGAGCTGGAGGATAGGGTCCTCCATGCAGATGGTGGTATGATGACACCCTACTGGTGAAATTTTGCAAAGGCATGGGATGACTTTGGTAGCCAGGTTGTGGTATGTTCTAGGTAGAATCATATGCGTAACCAGGGTATTAAACACTGGTACTTAGGTGATTTTGGGTCAATGACCCAATTAAACTGTTTGCGGAGCTCAACGCACCTGGAAATTCTTCGTAAGTTTGGAGGTGTAGGGAATTTGACAGGATATTGTAAATATACCTTAACTACATATAGATCAGCTCGAGTTGTTGGGCCTTACTAATGGTATCCTCTTTCGATATGGAATTTTTTTGTGCTACATCCTTTGAAATATATGTGGTGAGAGTTTTCAAGAACATGTCTAACAGAACTCGATTGTCGAGTTTGACTTTGCACAAACTATGACACTGCCACCATTCATGGAGATGGTCTGATATATGGACGATGGTGGTTTTCCTAAAGTGGGTTGGTAACTCCATTCCATAATCATGGTGGATGGGTAACTGAAAATAGGTCAAGAACGTAGTAGCAAGGGAGCTAAAGGTTCCATGTGTAGTAGAGGGCTTCTCCGCATAACGTTTAGCTTCTACTCCACTTAGGGTGCATTGAAATAGTCTTAGTTGAATAGTATTTCCAACGATGTTGTGTGACGAACACCACAGGTGGAAAGCCATAACATGATTTCTAGGGTCTTCGCTTGCTTCCCTTCGAATTTTGGAATGTCTGAATGGAGCTTCGTGGGCATGGGAGGCCATATGCGGTTGTGTGCAATGGGGTTTTTTGTCAACTTGGTTAAATCTGGTAGATTTAACAAAGCTAGAAAAGGTGGAACAGGTTTAACAGAAGTCGATCATCAAGTTTGACTGTGCACAAACTATGACACCGCCACCATTCATGGAGATGGTCCGAGATATGGACGATGGTGGTTTTCCTAAAGTGGGTTAGTAACTCCATTCCAGAATCATGGTGGATGGGTAATTGAAAATAGGTCAGGAACACAGTAGCTAGGGCACTAAAGGTTCCATGTGTAGTAGAGGGCTTCTCCACATACCATTTCTCTTCTACTCCACTTAGGGTGCGTTGAAATAGTCTTAGTCGAATAGTATCATCAACGATGTTGTTCGACAAACACCATAGGTGGAAAGCCATAACAGTATTTCCAGGGTCTTCTGCTTGCTTCCCTTCTTATTTTGGAATGTCCAAAGGGAGATTCATGGGCATGGGAGGCCATATGGGGTTGTGTGCAATGGGTTTGTTTGTCAACTTGGTTAAATCTGGTAGATTTAACGAAGCTAGAAAAAGTGGCTGCGAGGTTGTTACCATTGCAACTTGTGAAAACACAATGTTTTGGTAAGGAATAAGGTTTTTATATGACGTACCCTTTTGTGTGTTGACCTGGCTTCCCGAATGGGTAGCACTCCTCTGCCCACTAGGGGTTGTGGGAGGGGTGGAGTGTGATGACCCTGTGGCGGTGTTCACCAGTGTGGCATTGGGAGACCGACTAGGGTTCCCAGCTAAAGATGCCCCAATAAAGGATGAACCAATAAGGGTGGTTGTGTTCCGTCTTTGATGCCTAAATAGAAAAAGACCTGAAACCCCTCCAAGTAATGGGGGGAGGTCCAAAAGACATATAGATCGACGAGGTCCCATTGGGTCCATTCTGGCATTGAATATGTATGTCTTTGGAAATATTTGAGAGGATAGAGACTATAATCAAAGCAAAAATCCAATTTCATACATAAAACAAAGAGAAAATAAAATAAATTTTCCCTTTAGATTAATCCTATGTGATCAGTCAATCGAAAAATATGGTTTTTTCTTGTTCGCGTATGATACTCAAATCCTAGAACCTAATTGTCCTCACACGCTCAAATGTAACTAGGCCTTGAGAATATATCTTGCAAATCCTAGCACAATGTTCTGAAAGAACTGGCGACGCCCCCAGTCAACCGAAGAAAATCCACCAACGTAAGGGTAGAGGATCTAGTGCTTCTTGCATCATCACCTTTAGGGAAAGGATGCCCTAATTTTGGATGCTAAGCACCACCATCCCACGTGACAGTTTCAGTCTTAGGCTTCTTGGTAGTTCAGTTTCCAGTACCGAGTATCAGACGGGTCAGGTAGCCCTAAATGATACTGCACGCACTGGGCCTAAGTCTAACCCCCTCTAAATCGGGTCTCTGCTATGCTCGGGGTATTCTTTGCCATGGGAAGATAGGCGTATTTGAAAGTTCCCTAAATAGTCAACTTCTATGTTTCGATATGAATACTGACTAAGGTGGCTTATTTGATGCCTACCCCCTTGGTCCTAACTTAGACTATAAATTCTTTTGTGGCCCCTGTGGGGAGAATTTAGTGAGTTTTGTTAAATTAGTTTTAGGTTTCTTTACTTTTACTTAGGGTTTGGATGTGTGTGAAAAAAATGTGAAGAAGCACATATTTTGAACGTGTGGATATGTGATGATCCTTTTTTAAATCTCCTATTTAAACTATGTTTCTTTGTTCCTTGCTCAAAAGAAAAACATGCGCAAATATGGGTCGCTTTCAATTTTTCCTAGTTAATATATATGATCAAATATAGGGATATGGTGAGTTGTGAATAGAGAGTTTTCATATGCTTGCCTAGGATCACCCAAGGGTGCAAAGGAAACGAAGTTTACTTCTTCTACCGACAATTCGATCCTGGTCCCGAAATCCTAGTGCAAAAGTTGAACTAAAATAATCACTTTTACACTATAAAAATGAAAGAGAACTAGCTAAGAATGCGTGGAATTGTTCCACTTACTTTGGCTAATTAACTAGGGGTTTTGGTACCTAAATTGACAAAACATAAATCATTTCAGAATGCAAGTTAATTTTCCTCCTACTTAAACTATGTGTTAACTTTGCGAAAATTAACTTGAAATAAAACCAACTCCTAAACTGCTAAAAATAGCTAAAAGTGAGCTTTAACAGGTTGCAGAGCACCTCAACCAGTGCTGGCATATGTATTATGGGCTACCAATCACTTTTAAAAGCAAGCCAAGATGGAAATAGTATAAAAAATCATACTTATCGTTTATGTGGGGAAAAGGATGAAACATGCTTGAAGGCCGGATGCTGGTCACCTTTGAATTCTCGCACTAGGTTGCGTATGTCTACACAGAATCCATGCAAGTTCCCGCAAAGTAATTTTTTGGGAGCTCTTGAGCTTCAGCCTGTCACTGAGGGTGAATCAGGCAGTGAAGGAGAGAAAGGGGGTAGTTTCAGCCCTACTCCGCAGCAAATACGGAGGTTTCTACAAAAAGGCACAACCACATAAACTTCAAAAAAAAGTTAGCGGAGTCGCCAATCTTGTGTTAGTGTGCTTGGCACACGAATATACCAAATCACACTTGCTTAAGAGGGATGGTTTTTCTCTCTTAATTTATTGGTCATAGGCATAAAATAGATGGAGTCGAGCAAGTTAGTGGAACATGCTAAAACATAAGCATACTAGATAGAGAAATAGCATGCATATTCAAACATAAAAAGTAAACTAAAACAAATAAAACAAAAACTCTGAATAGATTCAAATAACTTCAATAATCCAAATGGCAATGCTTACATCCCCTCTTATTGAGTGCTAGTAGGAATGAAGAATGAAACTTTTACCCACTTGCCAAGGGGCGCTTAGAACTATTGAGTTTTAATTCTCGATGCAAGGATGTCTATACTTTCGAGCTTCCTTGGCGCAAAGTCTCCCTCTCTCTACTATGGTGGACTAGAGTTGTTGGATGGCCAACAACTGAGTCCCCTCTATCTCCGATCTAGATCACACACTACTATTATTTCTTGGGGAAATTCTGGCCAACATAACAATGTGTTCTCATATTTTTCATCTCTTTGTGGCCTTTTCTAGGAGAATTCAAATCCTCCTTCCCTCTCTTGGTACATTGTGGATGCTGACCCAAGAGAGGAGGGTGATTCCATTGTGCGCCACATTTATTCCATTATGTGCTCCCTTGAGATCCTAAGGAGGCTTCGGCAGCTATCCTTAGGTGGCCTCAAGTGTGGGATAAATGTCCTAGATTATGCCTTTTGGTCTCAGAAAGTGACTTCTGCCATTCTCAGGGTCGCGTGACTTTTTGAGAGAAAGTCGTGCAAAGGCGTGTTTATCGAATAATTATGTGCACAAAGGTGCATTTCACTGGTTCCTTCAATGTGCATCTTGATTTTTCCTCTTAGACCTTAGATATTTTTAAATAATTTATATTCTCTAATGTCTCTAAGCCCTATGAATCCTTCTTCTTGATATTAAATAATGTCATCTTTTCTTGTCTGATTTTCAAGGGGTAACAACCATGACAACACGTGTTGAACTCTATGGGACCTCAAGAAGTAAAAAAAAAGTAGCATCAATGAGAATGATCAAAGTGTGACAATGAAAGTGATCAAAGTAAAAAATGAATGGAAAGCACTCTTATTTATAACAAAATATTAATTTATCCTCGATAATGGAAAGTAATAAAATATTATTAACCAAGATCTAGATCTAACTGCTTGGAATATTTTATTGTATTTTGTTGGAGGGAAAAAAAAAAATTGTTTAAATACTTTTATTTAGAAATAATAAACAAATAAATGAATTATTTATCATTTCAAGAATGGGGTGAAGGAATAATTTAACAAGTAGTGATTTTTTTAATTATTTATAGGTGATTTAGAAAAACTTAACAAGGATTAATAACTATATAATGATTTAATTAATTATTCCTAGAGAAAAATAAGAAAAAAAATGATTTATCTAATTATTTATCATAATTGGGCTAAATATGACCATGAATTTTATTTAAAGTGGTTTAGTAATTATTCCTAGAGGAAAATCAAATAAATAAGGATTTTGTTAATTATTCCTCACGGGGTTTCTTGTTTGAACCAGAAATAAGTTAATAAAATATGGTTGATTAAATTATTTCATATAGTGAAAGAAATTTTACTGTGGTAAAATTGGTCTTACATGGTCTACTCGATCCCTCTAATTGTAAATGGTTTGATGACCAAAAATTGGTGTAACAATACTAACAAGACACACATAGAGGATGGTTTGGGGGACACAACAGATGTCCATGTATCTGAAAGCTCAGACTCAGACAAAGAACATCTTCCAGAGTTATTTGATTGCTCTCTAGATTTGGTCGTAGTTGGTGCCGACTTGGTGGTTTGACAACAAGTCTAGAAAAAAGGAAATAAGGGGAAGATTTACACTTCAAGATCCTCCAGAATATTTTTACTTTTTTGTTGTTTGTATATATTCCATATGAGACATTTGGCCATTATCTATTATGCCTTACATATTTTTCTTCTTAGCCTCATGTGGGATTGAGGTAGATCTTAGGGAATACATTACAGGTGCATATGAAGAATGTATTTTTTCAACCCATGAATGAAAATACATGTTTTTTCCATGAAAAATAGATGATAGAATCTAATGGAAACATTGAAATTCCCCACAATTCTGAAATCCTAAAGATTGTTAAATTTTTTCGATTTTGAATGAGATCTAATGTTTTGATTTCTCCATGTGAAATCCAATGAGGTTTGAAAAAATCTCAAACATATTGAAACAATTAATGGTAATGTTAAAAAATTAAGTAAAAGGATGGAAATGAAAAATCTTTTTACTTTAATAATTTAACATTACTTTAACTGAATAATATTAGTATGCCATTGCTTGAATATTAGGTTTCACCACTAATTAAATTCTTATTTTAGGTAGAATTAATAGGGGCTATCTACCCTTTTCGAGAGGGAACCCATAACCACACATTTTTAGGAAACATGTCCCTGATATTGGGGAAACACTTCTCCATGCATTTCAACAAGTTTCCCAAAAAAGGGGATGTAGGGTAAATGTTTTCCCTTTTTAAGGGCGGTACCCACAAGAACTCCTTTTGGGGAAACACATCTTCCACATTGGGGAATCATTTACACTTTGGTTTCCATCAAAATTTTCCCTATGTATCTCATGACCTAGGACCCTTCGAAACATGGGAAGCATCCCCCTCTAGCATCCCTCTCTAGGGGATGCCTTCCCATGAAACACTCATGAATACATATTCATGTTTATGAGTCATTTATAAAATTAGAAAAAAAAAAAACGTTTCTTTTTATTTGATAATTAACAAAAAATAATTATAACTATACTTTGTCTCTAGTTAATTGTACAACAATAACCAAAAAATACTACATATGCAAAAGGTAAAATAATAATACTAACAAATAATTACATATCTACTTATATTTATGAAAATATCAAATAATTAGCTTAAAGAATGTCATATCAAGTATTAATAGGGATCAAATTTATTAAAGTATATTTTTTTTTATTTAAATTGGCGACCATGAAATTATTTTCTTAATTCTTTTGAAATATAAAAATAAAGTGTTAAATAATTTCAGGTAATTCTCTTACCTTTTTGAGATTTTATAAAGCATATTCATTTTAATAAACATTAATCATAAACATCATAATAAAGGAATTAAAACACTTATAAAATTAAATGATTAAGAAAAGTATACTTAAAAAAATTGATTATATTGATCTCTCATAAGTCTAATTAAAAAATAATAATTATATTAGTATTATTGATAAATATATAAAAATGTATATTTTTTATATTATAAGATTTTATTAGAAATATATATTAATTTTTTAAATGAAGAAAAAATATCATATTTTTATCATACAAATAAAATACATATGTAGTATATACCACAACATTCAAAAGGGCCCCTTGACCTCAAAAACGTTTTTGTCTTCTATATTCAACAGTTTAAACGTTATATAAAAAATACAAGTTTTATCCGCTGAATAAGTTAGAAAAAGAGAACAGATCCAGTGGAAGATATGAAAATAGTTGAGGTTTATCTTATATGTATATGACCCAACAGAAAAGAACAAATCTCCGTTGATCTCAGATCTTAGAATATGTTGATAACCGAATTATTAAATATCAAGCTATTTATAACAAAGGAAATATCAGAGAGGAGCATGTTGAATGAAATAACGTGGAAGTTGTTCCATTTACAATGTGGCATGTATTAGAAAAGGATAATATTGGGAGTCGTTTTCTAGGAATATACCATGAAAATCATAGTAATATGTAGAGAAAAAGGTCGATATTGAATTACAAGATGCGTAGATGTGCACCAAATCTGATATTATATGTTGTGTATATTGCCAAATAGATAAGAACAAGTTTGTTGCTAATCCTGGATCACCAAATACTTGATAAACCAATTGTTGACGACCCAACTTCCTGTGATAGATGAAAGTATCAAAGAGGAGTAAGTGTGTTAAATATTCGGGAATCTATTGCAATTATATTGTACGAAATAGTAAAAAAAGACTAACATCAAGTCTCTGTTTTCCCTTACAAGGGCATAAAAAATATAGTATTATGCAAACAAAATTATTGAAGTAACTAGTTTATATATGCTTCGAAAGATAAGATAACCTGATAATATTGATAATTGTGCTTGAATATTGATGTGCTAATTATACCCATGGGAATAGTTGATGGATCTTGAAGATTCCCTCATGGTTTTTGTCGATTTACCACTTCCCTTTATCTGAGGCCAATGCTATCTTCAAAAGTTGATTGTTTGATTGGTTATGTTCCTTATAAATATGTGATAAGGATATGTAATAAAGGTATCCAGATTTATGAATGACATTTTGATATCTAGTAAATTGAGGGTGTAATGTTTTAGCTTGTAGAATCCTTACACCCATTATATCGCAACCAAGGAGTATCCATAAATATGAAGCTCATTGAGTTGAAAACCAAGGAGTATCCATAAATATGAAGCTCATTGAGGTGAAGATAAGAAGCGATCTATTGGAGAAATTTTAGATTGAAACGTTTTGCGTACTTTTTTGAAGGATGCCAATTTTTATAGGAGAAAGTGAAAAAATGTGAGTCAGAGATACAGATGGTGCCTCTCAAGCCACCTATATTAAGATTTTTTTTATGCCCCATCAAAGAATTATCATTGTTTATCTTTAAGGATTTCCACTTAATTTTATTCCATATTTTAGTAGAGGAAAGAGGTTTCAAAATATATGTTAATACAGCCAAACTATTTACAACCACTCTGAGAAAGTTATTTCCGTAATTTTCCAAAGTGAAGACATTTCTTTCCAGCTAGATTACCCAACATAAAATTAGAGGGAGAGCTCAAATTCTTTTGGGAGGTTATTATCTAGCCAATTTTTTAGACACATATCCACAAAGACACAATTCCATTGATGTGAGATAGCAACAGATTTTTGAAATTCAATCCAAACTACAATAGTAAAAGGACATTTTATGAAAAGATGTTAGATGTCCTCAACATTTTCCATACAAAGTGGGCTTATACTAGGAGTATAGAAGTAATATTTATGTAATATATACCACGTTGGTTCTCTATTTTTAACGAGCAACCACATGAACAGTTTTGTTTTGGGGGAAAATAAAATTTTCCTGGTACTTTCTGTGCACTAGGCAAGAGGGTAGGCTAGAAGCTGATAGGCTAGTGAAAAATACCCAAATTTAGGATTGTAGATACTAGAGGGAGCATTAGAATAAACTAGAGTGTCTTCCAATTTCAGAGACATACTAGATTGAGGTAAAGAGAGTTAACGTACTTATTCCATTATGTAGATATATCCCCATCAAACAATAATTCAACATATTTCTTATGAGCTTGGCAGCCTAAATGACCCATATGAGCATATTCCTCACTTAAGAAGAATATTTGAAGAGTTTTCAAAGCTTGGATGAGTTGATAAGATAGGGTGTGGGATTTTCCACAACATATCCATGTATCTCTTCCAAAGATAAGCTTGGACCCATTCTCAATCCTCCACCATAGACCTTGTTGGATGACAAAAGTAGATTTTTTAAGATCTCTCCAAACTAATGATCTAGATGTTATAAATCACTTGGGAGTATAAATCCAATGTATAATTGATGAAGGGAGTATATATTGTTTTTATATTACCTGTGACCACATCCATATACCATAAATTAACTTCCATACCCCCTTCGCAGCAAGTTCCTTAAAGAACCAAATGAATTTTTTTAAACCCCAACCTCCTAATGCTCCAAGATGATTATGAAAGAAAATTTTGTAAGTAAAAAATGGAAATTATCCTTTTCCCTTGACCATAATTATCTTAAAGAGAATTTTTTTATTTTCTGTAATATTCCCAAAAGAACCCAAGCACTATAGATACTGGAGGGGGCAGTAAAAAAAGAAAGTGTCTTCAAAATTTTAGAGTGATGCTAGATTATTGCAAAGGATACAATAACATGGATTCCTTGTTTTGAATGTAATTGAATGGTTTCAATCCCATTGAGGGCTTTTCATCAATGCGACTCGGGCTCCACTTTAGAAAACAACAAGTTGTCTCAGGGGTTGGTCACTTAGAAGAGTTGGTTGTCTCCTCAAGGGTCTGTAGCATCTGAGGAAGGTAATATTAGTATTGTATATTTGGCTCCATTTCCTTAACTATAATTGGGTAGTTGAATCATATCATAGTAAATAATCATCACATGTTTACCCCGGTGGACCTGTTAGCTTGGGTAAATGTGGGAGATGGGTGTTAGAGGGTGGTATCAGAGCATGGTTGTGTTCTTCTTGGATAAATGTTTTGTCATATGTACATGTCGGTTGCATATGTGTCCTCATTCTTATGTTTTATGTGTTTGTTGAGTATGCATGGTGGTGGCCATGGTTTCCATTATGATGTCATGCAGAATTTTATGGTGTTGTTGTTGGAATGCTTTCTTCATAAATGGATGTTAGTGTTTGTGTCTATTATGTATGCATACATGTTGTACATATGCTATTATGAATTCATTGTGTCTAGTTGATCTTGTAGTTGTGTCATCATGCATGGCAATTGGGTGGTGATTGAGATGATGTTTATATACGGTTATGATTATGAT
>MU968493.1:8752897-8971218 GCA_034641835.2 Pinus albicaulis
AGTGTTTGGTTCTAATTGATGATGTCAATCAGAGTTCATTTAATGTCAACCCGGGAAGGTAAACTTAGAAGTTCTTATCTAAAATATATAGATCTAGAAAGATTCCTAATTTGTCCAAGATCTTAAAGTTCCCTTACAAGAACATATTCATCAAGATCTCTTTCAACAACTAATCAAACCTAGATCTAACAATTGTTTGAGATCTATGGTTCTCTTACAAGAACATATTCTACAAGATCTCTTCCAACATTAGAACATCTAATAAGAACTTAAAAGCTGAAATGAAATAAACCTAGATCTAATAATTGTTTGAGATCTTATGGTTCTCTTACAAAAACACTTTCAAATAAGATCCTTCCAATATTAGAACATTTAACAAAACTTAAAAGCTGAAATCAAACAAAAACATAAATTAAGTTATACCTAAAATAAACAAATAAGCATGCAAGTGAGGCCATGGGGGCCCTCCATAACTCCACAAGCACACCACTTCAATGGAGACTCAAATGTAGAAGCAAAATTGAGGTATGATCCTTTATTGCAAAATCTCCATTACAAACCAACTCTAAGGTTACAACTCTAAGCTTCTAAGATTACATACACCAAAATTCTAAGATTACAAAAACTTCAAGATTCCAAAACTTGAAGATTACAAATGGAGGAGATTGTACTCCTATTTATACAATGGGATGAGTAACAAACTCATAATGATCATCCACTAATCTCTCTTTAGTTCCATACATCTCTCAACCATCTAGACACATAACCCCCTTTTGTCCTTGATTTTTCTCCATGAGGTTTATCTCTTCAAATTCGAATTTTATCATTCAAGGCCACATAAAGGTGTCTTGGAAGCTTCCTTGGCACCTACACATGTCACAAAAACAACCCACTTTCCATATATAATGTAAAATATATTATTTTCTAATATTTAATCAATAATTTCTCTTAAAAATGCTTAAAAATAAATAATATTTGGAAAATATAAATTAGACCCATTAATGGTGAATAATAGGGAAAATGAAGTGACATGGTGGTGAATAATGGGTGATATAATGGAAGCATAGGTGAAAAAATGTATGGTAATGAGTGACATTTTGAAACCCAAACATACTCCCCAACTGAAGCTCTTGCATGTCCTCATGCAAGCTACTACAATGACTTATCTGATTTGATTCTTAGATGAGCTTCCTTTTACAAGATGTTTGGTTCTTGTGTAACAAGTATCTTTCAATCATGGACTTCCCTTTAACTTTGCACTTCTTTGGATAACTTTTATTTTTGCAAAGCATTTGCATCTTTTAATGATTGGTTCTTGTGTTACAATCATTATTTACTTTGTTGAGATCAATCATTTTAAGAAGTCATTTAATATGCTCATCATTTTGTAGTAGTTTTTATTGTGGGAAGACTATGTGGGTTAAGATGTAATATGAATGAGAGAAAAAATGAAGTGTGAAATTCCCCCCTCCCCAACTGATGGTTTTTGGCAATTTTTAATGAGAAAGGGAATGGTGAAATAGTGGAATATTTTCCAAATATCATCATTTTAGCATCTAAAAATAATTTCAAGATTAAAGGTTAGAAAACATCATACCTTACTTACCTACAGAAGTGGATGAATCATACATGTTCAGCTGCTACAATTCTGATCTGAAGCTTCTTCTGCAAGTTGTGGATGAAAGATGGATCTGTATTGTCGTATCTGCTGCTGGATAGTCTGATGAATCTAATGAGTCTGCTGAATATGGCTGAAAATCTATAAGGCTTGGAAGGTATACAAAATATATAAGTTACATTTTCCTCCCCCCAACCTTATTTATTGACTTGTCCTCAAGTCATGACAAACTGAAAAACAATGAAAGGAAATCTGCTTCATCTGCTACAAATTATGGGTCTTCAAGTCTTCAACGGTCAATGCACAAATCTTACTATGTGATTAAATGTGTTGGTGTCGAACATAGCAAGAATTTGTTGACTTAGTGGCCATTAATGAATGCCACTAGCCAACACGAGAGCTCCCACCATTGATTCCAATGGGAGTCAAGATGCCTAACACATCTTTGTAGGTACGAATAAGTTTGTTGTGGTCGAGTCACCTACAAGATCCAACGAACAAGGGATATTAATGTACTCCCATTGTTCATTGGCAAGAGTACTTTCCATTAAGGCATGCAAGCCTCTAGGTGTTTTTACAAAGATAATTAGACTCTAGGACTTTGACTCAGTGATATGTAGAAGCAGGATTTTATTGGTGGAAGATGAAAATGGTAGGAAAAAGGAAATGGAAATGACAAGGAAAATGACAATAAGTGAGCTTCTTGGTTTTATTTTGTGGGTTAGGGGTGAATGAAAAGAAGTGCATGAAAAGAAGTAGATTTGACTGCATGATTGAAACTTGCTGGGAAAAAGGTATTTTGGCTTGCATTGAGGACTCATTGGGATTTACAATTTTACAAAGGGAAGAAAAGACTGGTTGTAATGAATATGGACTTATTCACATGATTCATCATAAAATTGATCTGTTGGAAGTCCAACTGTCGACAAATTAGACTCCTTGAATGATCATCTGATTAACGCAAACCTGCAAAAACTTGGCATTCACAAAACATAAATATATCCAAGAAAAAGTGATCAATTTCTACTTGGTTTTTTTATGCAAAAATTAAACACCAATGAAACAGATTTAAGTAAAATCAAATGTGTAAGTTGGCTCAATTCTATGATTTTTTATAAATCCATTTTAAAATATGAAATCAGTATAATTAATTCCCTTCTTATGTAAATAAAATCCAATTTTGTTGCAATTATGCAAATCCCGACGACCATCGAAATTGTTTCATGATTTGCGTATATGATATTGAATTTCACATGTCGTCATCGATCTTGTATTTTCCAAAATCTGCATCATTTAAAAATTGCAAGATTTTAATACAAATGCATCAAATAAAAATAAAAATAAAAATAAGAAATTCAAGAAGAAAACTAATTGTTACTCCTCGTTGAAAGTTTCGCCGTGTCGTGATTTCTGTGCTTTGCCCATGTACCATAACATCACCAACCCACAACGTTACACATGAACAAATATCAAATGCTTGAATGGAGCGCACATACAAAATAAATGCATATGCATAAGATATATGAACCAATTTACATTTAATATGTGAACCTTTGTACGAAAGTGATTGTAAAAACAAAATTCCAACCTACAATAAAATAGCCATGAAAGAAATTACCAACGGTATCACCTTATTTTTTACCTTCAAATACTTTTCAGCGCACCAAATAGAATGCATAAACATATTTGAATTTCAACGTACCAAATTTCACTTACGTTGTGAGCAGAGAAGGGCATTTTTTTTTTCAAGGAAATAAAGTTCAAGATGTTGAAAGCATAACATGCCGATCGATTTTTTTAGAAATGTTGTGCTTGATACGTCTTCAATGTTCCACGGAAGCACATTTGAATTTTATCAGGAATAGCCTTCAGGCATTTTCACCAATTGTACTCTCCATTCTCAATTTCTACATAAGATATTTTCTGTGCATTTAATTTTTCAAAAACCATTTTTTTTCTTTACACTGTCACCAAAACAGGGTACCAAAGAACCTCAATTTTCCCTCAAACCGTTAAGAATCCAAAGAAACGATTTCTGGGTTATGTAATTCATTCAGTTTTGACAAAAACCCATGTCTTCATTTTTTTAAATTTTTCTTGGTTCGATCAGAAAATGCGTTTTAAAAGTTGACGTTTTGAGATTGGTGCGATTTCGTGAAGCCAACAGAAATCAATCGCTGTGCGTGGTAATGGAGTCAGAGATATGATGGTAAAGAATTCAACAATTAAAAATCACAACCCCAAAAGTAACGTTGTCAATGGGTATAGAGAGGGCTTGCACTAGAAGCACAGTCACGCCCCCAACCATATAACTCAACACAACGAATGCTGCCAAACCCATGTAAAAATGAAGAAAATTCGTGCATCTGTAATAGAAAAGGCATACTAACAGGAACATGACCACTGTGACAACAACTACAAACAAAAGGGCATTCAGAAGAGCGCCCCCAAATTTTTCCAATCTGAATTGGAGGATTGTTCATCATATATGAGAGTGGCGATTGTAGTTATTGATGATGATGAAAAAGAGTTGTTGTTTAGGATACTTACCAGAATAACAACCAACAGTGTGTAGATTGAGATAGGGAACACTATTCTCACGATGTTTTCTCCAAGTCTATCCAGTATGCTTCTCCTATTCATTTTTCCTTCGATAATTGCAATCAGCTGAATGCAGTTGCATCCCGGATGAGGTTTATCCTGCCTTTGTTAGTCCCATTGTAATTCATTATGTATGACATTGCCCTTCATGATTGCATGTCTCATCCTTTTTCTTCTCTATTTCTTCTACTACCTTATCCAAAGGAGGATGTCTTGTAATTTGTAAGCGATATTTGGCCCAAACAGCGTATATGGCATTAGCCATGATTGCAATAGATTTGTATTTTGTGATGGCATACACCCATCGAAGCCCAATTTCTTCGTATAACCTTTTTAAAGGTCGCAATGTCTGTGAACACAGTACCATCATATAGAATAGCATGTATGCTAGCCATCATTGTTTTATAGTCTAGGTCCGCATTTTCCTTTGGAGAATAGTCATTTGAGCTTATATCAACAATCTTAATTGTTCCATAAAGTTTGATCCCTTCCTGAAGCATATTAACCTCACACATACACAAAGGACACTCTCCATCATAAAGCATTTTTATCTTTCATGTGTTAAAAGGCTCAGTTATTCTACGTTCTGCTAGGGATACTAAATCATTTGTTTGTTCCGCAATGGTTCTAATATGGACCTCTTGTGAAGCCCAGGAACAATATCCAGGAAAAGACGAGGTGATGCTGGGATATGCAAAGATACTACGAGAAATTCTAAATGAATTTTTCATGCAACGTGAGGAATCAATGTGCAAAGATACTACAAGAAATTCTGAATGAATTTTTCATGCAACGTGAGGAATCAATGCTCCACTAGGCCTTGCTACGGTAGAGCAAAGACACGCGCATCTTACTGGTATAGAAGAAGCTGCATAATAATCTTGGAGTTCAATCAAAGTCCAAACATTTAAAAAGGATTTGTTATAGCGTCCAAAGTTTGCAGGATATTTGTGCAATTCGTTCAACGATTGCAGTTCAAGGTAGCACAAATCGTTCCAATGTAAATGGGGTTGAATTTTAACTTGTTGCAAAATCGGATGTTAATTATCTTGAGCGTTATCTCTTCCTCATTCCGTGGACAGAAAAATCGATTTTTTTCATTTTTAGACGATTTTGTTCCACCACAATTTCTGGAAAATATTTGGCATTTAACAAAATGTCCATGAATAGAATTTACAACAACCTGATTGCAATTTGCAATAAAATTTCTTTGCTAAGATCATTGCGAATTTTTGAAACCGATACCCCAATTTGGAGAAGCTGTGGATGAAGCAGTGAAATAAGGGATTTGAAATTGAACTAACCGTGAACTAAGCAGTGAAGTAGTGAAGTAGGATCGACAACACACAAAATTTGTGGCACATGGAAAAAATAATTCAGTGACATGCCCAGTTATGCAGTAGATGTTATGAGCCAAAATGTTTGAAGGGCAGAAAGGGCGAATAGCCAGAGGAGGAATGACATGGAGTTTAGGTTGCGGTGAGTGAAATAGACTGGATCAGATGCAAGGTGGTTGTTTTTCTCCATGAGCAGGTCTCGTGCTTTCATTGATTATTCCAAAATTTGCATGAAGCAATTTTGCAGCGAAAAGCAGATTAAAAAATTCAACGTATGGGTTCTCTTTTTGATTCACACGGTTTAATTTTTTTATTTTTATATTTTATTTTTTAATGTTTTGCATTTTTTTTATGGTTTGTATTTCATTTTTTTAAATTTATTAATGTTTTGTTTTATTGTGAAAAAAATTATTAAAATGAGTTTGTGGGTTTTTTTTTTTCTTTTAAATAAAATATAATTGAATCCTATTTAAAAAAAAATGTTAGTTTTCAAAAAAAAAATTTTAAATAATAATATATATATGATATATATATTATTTTCGCTGCTTGGTGCGAAAATGTTTGGTTCTGGCGTGATGTCCCGATCAAGTTCATTTAATGTCAACCCGGGAAGGTAATCTTAGAAGTGCTTATCTAAAATATATAGATCTAGAAAGTTTCCTAATTTTTCCAAGATCTTAAATTTCCCTTACAAGAACATATTCCTCAAGATCTCTTTCAACAACTAATCAAACCTAGATCTAACAATTGTTTGAGATCTATGGTTCTCTTACAAGAACATATTCTACAAGATCTCTTCCAAAACATTAGAACATCTAATAAGAACTTAAAAGCTGAAATGAAATAAACCTAGATCTAATAATTGTCTGAGATCTTATGGTTCTCTTACAAAAAGACTTTCAAATAAGATCCTTCCAATATTAGAACATTTAACAAAATTTAAACGCTGAAATCAAACAAAAACATAAATTAAGTTATACCTAAAATAAACAAATAAGCATGCAAGTGAGGCCATGGGGGGCCTCCATAACTCCACAAGCACACCACTTCAATGGAGACTCATATGTAGAAGCAAAATCGAATTATGATCTTTTATTTAAAACTCTCCATTACAAACCAACTCTAAGGTTACAACTCTAAGCTTCTAAGATTACATACTCCAAAATTCTAAGATTACAAAACTTCAAGATTACAAACGGAGGAGATTGTACTCCTATTTATACAATGGGATGAGTAACAAAATCATAACGATCATCCACTAATCTCTCTTTAGTTCCATACATCTCTCAACCATCTAGACTCATAACCCCCTTTTGTCCTTGATCTTCTCCATGGGGTTTATCTCTTCAAATTCGAATTTGATCATTCAAGGCCACATAAAGGTGTCTTGGAAGCTTCCTTGGCACCTACACATGTCACAAAAACAACCCACTTTCCATATATAAAGTAAAATATATTATTTTCTAATATTTAATCAAGATTTTCTCTTAAAAATGCTTAAAAATAAATAATATTTGGAAAATATAAATGAGACCCATTAATGGTGAATAATAGGGAAAATAAAGTGACATGGTGGTGAATAATGGGTGATATAATGGAAGCATAGGTGAAAAATGTATGGTAATGAGTGATATTTTGAAACCGAACAAGTTCATTCATTATCTATATTTTCATGTGAATCACTCGAAGAGAGAAATATCCATGAATATAGTTGTATTAATCAAGATATACCTAGTTTAGTATAAATAGAAAATGAGAGTATATCCCATGAATTGAATATGGGTATCATTGGAAGTGATGAAGGTGGAATAATCCTTAGAACTGTGGAAGATTCCATGGACAGTTAGATGGATTTAAATCTTTGTGGTGGTCTAGTTATCACCTTTGATGGTGAAGAAAAGGATCTAGATGAAACGATCTATTTTAGAAAGAAGTTATCTCTTCTCTAAAATATATTAAGGAGCTATCAGAAGAAAATATTAAGCAAAAGGATTAGTTGCACAAGTATGAGCTTGAGAATGAGAAGTTGAGAAAAAAAAAATTGATCTAAATTCTCAACAAGAATAGGTTAGTAGGTTGAATGGGATATTCATCAATCAACTAAATGATACAGAATATCAATGTGAGAGACTACCAAATGAAGTAGTCTCATTGAAAGATGACCTAGAAATAGAAAATAAAGAGTTATATCAGTATCAAAAGCTTGAGGAGAGAAAGAAGGCCTTGGACGAGATGCTTATAGAGCAAATATCGCCACCGATCAAGGTTGGTTTTGTGAAAATTCTACTGCAGTATCTTGGTTTATTTCTCCTACTTGATTCAAATATTAGTATAAGTTATCTTCAGAAATTAGAATTATAAAGTACCAGAATAAACACAGCTACAATATACACATGTAGATCATTTACTGAATAATATGCTCACACAACAAAGTGACACATGGATTTTTGGACATAAGTCCCTGGAATAACCCAAGCAGGAAAACCGATGCAATAGATATGAGGGTTTATTATTAAGTAGATTCCGAGCATAGTAAATCTAGGTTCTATATCTAGAAAATCCGACAGAGAATAAAATAAATCAAATCTGCAGCTAAACTAAAGTTCTAGTGTCAAATATCTAGCTGATCCACATGGTCAAACGAGATTTATAGAGCTCGACCTGGATCTGGCCCTAGAAACCCTCGACGCTACCCCTAAAGCCCCAACATCAGCCCTGCTAACCTCAAAATGCTACTGTGATACCCATAGAGGTACAATGTAACCCTTGGAATGGTGATGCATGCCTTACGATAGCCCTGGAGACCCTATGGGTAACTTCTGTAGCTCCCTGGAGCCTCTGCGTTATCTTGTGTAGCACCTACATAGCAGCTGCGCAACACCTGCATAAATGCTACTCTGATTCTCTATGATGTCCTTGTTACTGCTCCTCTACCTCCTACTAACTCTTGGCTCTAGGATCAGATCATTCCCTTAGCCAATACTACCCCTCGTTGTAGGAAATTCATTCGGAAATTGTTAGCAAACCTGCCCTAGAATTCCGTATCTATTCCTTAGCTCCGCAACTGTGTGTCTCTACCAATTGACCCTCAAGCCTTTCTCTTAGAATTTTTAATTCATCTCATCAACGGCCGAGATTAAAACATTAATTAATGGATGAGATTAAAATACTGCTTGATCCATGTGCCTCAAGAAAATTTCAACATATGTGTTAATTAATTCACTTTAATTATTTAATTTTCATAAGTTTAGACTTAGGAAATCTATTAAAATAATTAATTATTTGAATAACTTGAAAACCAAGTAAAATTTCTTAGAACACATTATGGGTTTTGGATATCAAGTTTTTCCTATCCCCGTCACAAAATTTCAGGGCTAGAGCACACCCGATGCTACACCAACTATAGAAAATCTCAACACTCGCTCTTAGCATGGAGTGTGCTCTAGGAAAGTGTACTCTAGCAATGCATCCACATCATGCATGGATTTTGTGATTCTGATGGTTGGCCTCCTACCCTCCATCAACTACACTACTAATATTTGTACTACTACCTGTGCCACTACCATGGACACTACCACATCTGTACTACACCTCTTTCTCAAATTGCTGCATCATGTTTCCCATTGCACTACCACTGCTAACTGTTGCACTGAAACTTAGTTGCTGAGAAGTAAGTAATTGAAATAACCCTTCATAATTGTTTGATAGATAAGTCAAGTTTCCCTCCACCACTGAAGCTCCCTGGATGTTGATTTATGTTGTCCTCCTCAAGACATTATCATGCTGCAACACTGCACTACGTGAGCACAACCTCTCTGCGTTACGAAAGTCCCATCAGCCCCTCTGTGTTACTGCCTCCACATTGTTGCTGCCTCTACATTACGTTGCTCCCTCTTCAGCTCTTCATCTCCATCTTCCACTGCAATGTGGCCTTCTGAAACCATCTCCCGACACATCCCGCTGCCATCTTAAGGTTCCCATAGCTCGTATGTGTTCCAAGAGTAGGGTTTACTCAAGGATCCCGCAATACTATTTGTAGATGCTCTGAAAATCTATGTCACCCCACCTCTTCTCTCGAGGCACATGAGCACTCATGGTTACATCAACACCAGAGCCATCATCATTTTTTGCTGCAACCTTGGAATCAGAAGATCATTTGTCCTTATTCTTAGGAAAACTGATGGCGAAATGACCAAGATCACCACAGTTAAAGCATCAAATATTGGAAAGGTCCTTATTCTTCTTCCCTTGCTATTTCTTTAACCTTTATGCAAGGGATGCATCCTCCTCCTATTCCTTGAAATTTTCCTTTCTGCTTCCTCCACTGATATTATGCTTCTTGGTGACCCTCCTGATCTCCTCTTGGCAGAGGATAGCCCACATGTTAGCCCACGATGGTAACGCTACCCTTCCCAAAATGATCTAGACAGATGTTTCCCAATATTCGAGACGTCATTCATAACAGCCCTCACTAAGAGCCCCTCATCTGGAGTAGCACCAATTCCAACCAATTGCTCTCCGATGGCTTGAAGCCTGAAAAGGAATGGATCTATCTCTTCACCCTTCATCCTTCATAACAACTACAGTTGTCTCTCCATAAGCATTCTTCTTTGTATGGAGCCTCCTTGGTACATTGTGTCCAAGGCTACCCACATGTCATTTTTTGTAGTATTCCCAACAATATGAGGTATAAAGTGGTCCTTGAATCCGCCTATTATGAAATGCTTCATCTACATTTTCTTCATACTTATTGAGAGGATCTGCATCGGTTGGTACAAAAAGAACCTTCTCTGCATGATATTTGAGACCCTACTCATCCATAACCGAAAGAATTTTGGCCCTCCAAATAATATAGTTGGACATGCCATCCAATCTATCTTGATCTCTCAGTCCATATCGAGCCATATTCCTAAGATCTGACAGAAACAATACTTTGCCCTCTGGATCTCTATTTCTTGGTGACTGGAAACCCTCTAGTAATTTCTTCTGCTGAAGACTGATTTCCCTCCTGGAAACCTTTCACCCAAACACAAATGGACAACACTCTCTGATCCTCCCTGATCAAATCTCATATCTACTAAGTAACTCTCTTCCTCTTGCCTCTTGTTGACTTAGCTAGGCACAATTCTGCACCTGTAGAATCTCCACCCCACCATCACTATTGAAGATTTCAAGCACTTCTTGAGGATATTAGAAAAACTCTTCTGCAACTAGAGGAATGAATGGACTACATCTCACTAACTAACCCAACGCAGCCTCAACTCTACTTAGAGGTGGACTGTGTAACCCCAGACTGGGTGATGAATCCTTACGCTGCCCTAGGAAGGGGTTGCGTAAGCTTGATGGCATTCTGGATCTTAAGCATTGTCCTCTTCTGGATCTGCGTTCTCCTGCTATCAAGATGTTATTTTCGGATCTGCTGCTTCTTCTGCCACCCTGCACTAAAATTTCTTCAGTTGATTGTTGGAGATTCAACTTGATTTGCTATCACTCTGATACCATGTTAAAATTCTATTGCAGTATCTTGGTGTTGGGTGTGGAGCCTGATTATCTTGTTTATTTTGTATCACGACATTGGACCCTTGTACCTTAATGGGGCAGCAACGCCGCCTGAAGTTAAACCCTTCCTAGGAGGTCCAGGGGGGTTGATTGCGAATTTATGGTGCCCTCCCCTGGCGAGGGGTTTTGGGGGCAACACCCCCGAAGCTAAAAACAGATGTAAAATTTCCTTGTAAAAGTATAGTAATTTCTAGTCAATCTGGGCCATTCATTAGGTGGATGATCTGACAGTAGAAGTTTTGTTATCTGACAGTAGAAGTTTTGTTTAGTTTAGGGGTTGTTTCCCTAGAAGGAAACCCCTCACTTTTATGAGGGTATTTTATTGTGGCTATGTATTGTATGTGTATTCGCGAAGTGAGAAATAGATAGGGAGATTGTGAGAGAGAATAGAGGATATTACAACAGATCTGTTGTAGGTTGTGTCTCTTCATTTTATTGGATAATAGAAAGGAAGGACTGGCTATTCGGGGTGGACGTAGCCCAAACTGGGTGAACCACATATATCTGTGTCTCTTTGGTTTTATGTGTTTTGTGTGCTTGTATTTTCCACATATTTTATGTGTTTCATTACTTTGTAATATTTAATTTTCTAACACTTGGTTTATTTCTCCTACTTGATTTAAATATTAATACAAGTTATTTTTAGAAATTAGATTCAGAAATATAAAAAATAAACACAACTACAACCTACACATGCAGATCATTAACTGAATAATATGATCACATGATAAAGTGACACATGGATTTTTGGACATAAGTCCCTGGAAAAACTCAAAGAGGGAAAAATGGTGTAGCAGATATGAGGGTTTATTATTAAGTAGATTCCAATTACAATAGATATGGGTTCCAGATCTGGAAAACCCAAAAGAGAATAAAAGAAATAGAATCTATAGCTATCCTGAAGTTCTAGTTCCAAATATCTAACTGATCCACACCCTCAAATGGAATTTATAGAACTTAGCCTGAATTTAGCCCTAGAAACCCTCACCGCTTCCCTTGAAGCCTCAACATTAGCCTTGCTAACCTTAGAATGCCACTGTGATGCCCATAAAGGGATTGCATAACCCTTGGAAGGGTGATGCGGTCCTTATGCTGGCCCTGGAGAACCTCTGTGTAACTTTTGTAGCTCCCTGGTGCATTGGCACTGTCTTGCGTAGCACGTGCATAGCGGCTGCCCAACACCTGTGTAGTTGCTGCTTTGATTCTCTGTGTTTTCCTTGTTTCTAATCCTCTGTCTCTTATTGACTCTTGGCTCTGGGATCATATCATCCCTTTAGCCAATACTACCCCTTGCTGCCGGAAATTCATCTAGAAATTCTTCACAAACTTGCCCTATAATTCCAGATCTATTCCTGAGCTCTGCAACTGTGTGTCTCTACCAATTGACCCTCAAGCCTTTCTCTTATACTTTTTCATTCATGTCATCAATGAGAAAGATTAAAAAATTCATCAACGACTGAGATTAAAAGGTTGCATGATCCATGTGACTTAAGACAATTTCAACACATGTGTTAATTAACACTTTAATTATTTAATTTCCTAAGTTTAGACGTAGGAAATTCATTAAAATAATTAATTATTTGAATAACTTGAACACCAACTGAAATTTCTAAAAACACTTTCTGGGTTTTGGAGATCAGGTGTGTCCTAGTGCCTCCACAAAATTTCAGGGCTAAAGCACACCCGATGCTACACCAACTATACAAAATCTCAACAGGTTTGGGTTTCAAATAAGAACAAAGATGCAAGAAGGAAAAGGTTGGAAGGTCAACCATCCATGTAAGGGTAGTTGAGAATTACAAAAGTAACAAAGGAATATTAGTTGTTAGACAACGAAAAAAAAGAAGATAATAAAATACAATAGAAGGATGCTAAGCAACAACAACAAGTATATCCATAGAGTAAATCAAAGCAACAATGAGAAATATTGCGAGGCAACAATGAAAAAATCCATGGAAGGCACATAAAGAACCAAAAGAGTTCCTTTCCCCCGCAAGGAAAAATAATTCAAAGAAAAGGTATCTTTTTTCATCAAAACAATTTTCATGGTTACTATTTTTCTTGCAACAATTATGGGAATAAAGGCATATATTGTAGATGGCATGCAAGAAAATGAAATGTTTTGGGTAGCTACAATCCAACAATGCACAAAGTATCTAGGAGAAATCATGTTGGTGGAAATAGTGGCTTTAATAAGAATGTTGTTACTTATAAAAATTCCTTCTCCCCATTTTTAAGTAAAGTTGAATGCTCCAACAACATTAATTTTGTACACAAAAGAGTAGGTTATAGACATTATAAGCCTAGGCATCCATACCATATGATGTAGCAAAATGAAGCAACTTAGTTAATGAGGATGAGAAGAAATGATGGAGCAGAAGGATACAAGTTTGTCTTCAGTGCTTCGGGTCAAAGGAGAAGGTTGAAAAGAGGAAAAATAAGTTGGAATAAAGATACTCTTACCTTCTTAGCAAACCGATATGCTATTTCCAGTTGTAATTAATGAAATCCTCAAGTGATGAATGGGAGTAGTAGACTAATCAATTCTACTATGATGGCAAAGAAGAGAGGTGATGAAAATAACTCCTGGGTAAAGAAAGAAGAAAACAAGGAGTTCCCACATAGCATTCACAGCCAAGAAAAAGTCCAAACAATGGTAGAAGAGAAGATAAAAATATATGATGATGTTTAGACTCGGAAAAACAAGGTTTGGAAGAAGCAAGGGGAGAATCTACTGAAAGGGGAAATAACCTCTATTTCTCTTCAGTGAAGGAAGAAAATGGCCTCAAGGGATGATGAAAAATTCAGATGCAAGAAGCTAGAAAGAATAGATAGAGAACTGCATCCAATTTTTGGATAGTATGACTGAGTCTCCTGCTGATTTAAATATCAAATTTGTGTATCTAAAGTATATCAACATTGCAAGAAATAGGAAAGTGCAGCTAGTACGATTGTAGGGGGAATACACAATAATAATATATGTTGTGTAAGAAGGGGATGAGTTGCAATGGGAGTGTAGAATGACAAGAGGCCGACGATAGAGTCGGGTCCATAGGATCAATCCTGATGCTCAAGCAAGGAAGCATATGCAAGATATTAGAGAGCATTGGATTAGGGGGAGCTGCTTTAGTAAGAAGTAGTAGGCAACAATTCTCATCCTTAGGAAGAAATATTTCCAAGTAAATGAAACTATTTTTTCGAAATGGGAATTTCTTAGAGTTTACGTAGTACAATATCCAATTTGTATCAATTTCTTGTTGAAATTGGTATTACTTAAGCAACAATCCATATTTGCAGTAGCCTGATCTCATGGGGAGCATATTTGTATAATGAATATGCTCAAAAGAAGTGAGCACAGTTTTAGAAGCAACAACATCATTGAAGAGAAAGCTCAATACATCCCTAATGATTTGTATTTTTGGAAACAAAAATACAACGAACAATGTTAACTATTATTAGTTTCCTTTTAACTAAGAGAAAATATGATTTGGCAGAGATAATTTAGCTAGCATCCATAAGGTGTTTAGAATTGGAGGTTTGTTAAAAAGGAGGAAGTATATGTTTAGGGGGAGCATATCACATATGTCTATTTTATAGAGTATCAACATCTATCAACCCATTGAAGAGAATTATGCAGAAAAAAAATTCACATCAATAGCTACATCCTTAGTCATTAACATTTAGTAATTGCATGGGGGAGGAAAATAAGCTTCTATCCTTTTTCCATTGATCTCAAAGGGGGAGATAAAATTATTGGAGAAACATTTAGAGCCCATGTAGAGGAAATAAAACCATTGGTGGATTATGTAATAAAAAGTGTGGAATAATCGTGAGGATTGGCCATCACTAATTCTAAAGTGATGAGGTGTTTCCATGAAAGCCAAAGTTAGAGATTGTTGGACACTTGGAATTTCATATATGGCTAGTGGAATCAAGTGTGCTGGAATTGACGTTAACAGACATGCTAGGAGATGTGTTAGATATTTGGCATGCTTTGAAGGATAGTGGCAACATGTATGTTGGCATTAATGTGAATGAGTTGAGAAACAAGGCTAGTGTCAGCGGAAGGTAGAATTAACGTACTTGATGTGCTGAGATCAGGGGGATCCCATGGCTTCTTTTGTATCATGTACAAAATCATTTGAGTAGCAGGTTTATTAAATAAGCCTTAAAAATATTACTCTGATGATTGGTAGTTCGGAAGATGTTTCCTCAAGATCTCATCTCAGATACTCTTAGAAATGGAATATTTATATATTGCTCAGAAATAGATTTCTAACACTATGTAGGAATCTGCAAATGGCCTCCTGGTTTGAGAGATAGAGCCTGTCAATGTTGAGTTGCCCAAAATTTAAAATGGAAGAGCTAATGTGGTTGGAGGACCTCTTGGAGTGTGTTAGGTTGGTGGTAGAAACAAAAAATTTTGCAGACTAGCAAAAAAAAAGGACCAAGTTGACTTGGTTTTATAACAAAGCATCAGAGAGACTTCCCATTGGCCATCTATGGAGCCCACATTACAGTCTGACCAGATGAGGGAAGCCTGGCAGATACACCCCAGAGGTATAGCTATGGCGCACAAGTCTTAGCACCGTGATTAATTAAGTGGGTTGAAGAGGAGTGCCAGCAAGGTAGCCATAGAAGTTTTATTAGCTCAGGTGTAACCCACCTCGTGGAGTTACCTTGACGGATGTGCCCTAACTATTTACAAATGGAAGAAAAATTAAAAGTGCTGGAGGATGGAAACTAGGACACATCAATGAAGAAGTTACCAATAAGTTTGAAGTGGGTGGTCCCCACACTATACATCAGCTCGTTGAGGGCGAGCACAAAAAAACGTTTGTGGAGAACAAAATGGAAGCACCAAGAGATAGGTTTCAAGTCACGTGGAAACATTCCAATGTGCCTTGATATGGAAGTTTTATTAGGGCTAAAATAGTTGGAAAGTGGTTTCCCATACCGTTGATTTCTTATATCAATAGCGGAGAACCACATAGGGACAAATCGCCCTAATACCATAAACCATAATGGAGTGGTGTCAAGGTTGGATTGTTGAAGTCGATGGTTTTTTATTAAAAAAGGAATTCATTGCATAACACAAGTCCTCAAGGAACATTTCTCTCTCCTCTAGCAGGAAAAATGGAAGAATTTGATTAGATCTCAAGAGGTGATGGTGGTATATGACTTCAACATGATGTGGAGGTATGGGTGACACATGGCAGGAATATTCACTATTTTTGGGTGGCCTAATACGAAAACTCTAGGTGACACGTGTCACCACTGAGGAGGTGCCACATGGGGTTAATGATGTAAGCATGATATCATCCCAGAAGGGCTACCCTGGAAGGATTGGAAATGAAAAAAAATGAAGCAATGGGATGTGAGCATTGGGAAGAGGTGGCCATTTTGAGAGCACGGGCCAAAGGAAAAAGCGCATGGTGGACCCCATGAGACAACTAAGCCCACCAAAAGGAGCCCAAAGGTTTTTAAATAAGCCCAAGTTTCAAAGCCTCAGGCTTGGGAGCTTTGGACTTAGTGCCAGGTCTTGTTCATTTCACATAAAAATGATAGAAATGGAAAAATTCCATTAAAATAGGGAATTCAAGCCACGAATGCTGTAGAGCGACTTCATTTCCTATAGATGTAGTTGGTGGTCTCAATACCTGGTCCTATGGTGGAAACACAGGATAGGCACCAACAAAATGGGATATAATAAAAAAAGGGCCATAGATCCATATTTGACAACACTTTTAATAAAAATCCTATGGCCTTTGGCATGAATGGTTTAGAAACTACTTTGGTAGGGTTCGAGCATATGTGGTAGTTGTACCATAATTGGCTGTGGCCATTGTTGGTTCAAACATACATGGATGAATTGACAACTGAAATTGTTGTTTGAGTAAATGGAGAATGATGAAAAATGTAATTCAAGATAGTGGCACCATGATGCACATGAGAAAATTAATGGATCTTGTGTTGAAACATAATTAGCCATCCTTCAGCCTTGTTGCATGACACAAAGAATTCATGTAAAAAGAATGATGAGTACAAAATATCTTATCCTATTCCAGGAGAGCCATTCTTGTAGTACACTCAGATCTCTGGGATAACCCCACCTGATATTTTGGTACGAGCCACACTGTAGAAAGGATGTAAATATTTTGTAATATTTTAAATAACAGAAGAAATGGGACTGAGTCATGGGATAGATTCGAGACGTCAGGATGGAGAATTTCTACTAGGGATGTTATGGTTTCTTGTGCAAAGAAGAAACCTAAAATTTAGGAAAACCATTAAAGGTTGAATGGTGCATGAAGTAAAGGGACCCGTTCCTAAAATTAAATGGGTTGAAGAAGTACTCAGGCCTATTCTTGCTTGAGGAAAATACAACAAGAAAAAGTGGACAAAATTTATGAAGGGTTGTAATAGAAATGAAGCAACAATAATGCAAGTGTAGGAAGGTTGACCCAAAAGGAAAAAGAGAGGTACTCGAATAAGAGGGGGACCATTAGGGGAATTTTTAGGTCTAAAATGGGCCTCCTAAGGAAATTATAAAATAATAGTGGAAATAATAAAATAAGATTAAATTACATCATCAAATTTTAGAGGGAAAAAAAGAAAAAACTATTTTTCAACTCGTATTTTCAAATGATCTCCCTATGGTTTTACTCAAATTTCGAGTGGGAACACCCATTGGATGCAAAATTTGATTCCTCATCCAAGGAGTACCTATGTTTAATACTTTTGATGCATCCTACTACACAGAAAAATGAGAAATACATGAAAAACCTGATCGCAATCACGTTTTTCATGTATTTCACATTTTCTGTGTAGTAGGGTCAATCAAAAGTATGCAACTTGGGTACTCATTGGATGAGGAATTAATTTTTGCATCCAACAAGTACTCCCACTCGAAATTTGAGTAAAACCTTAGGGAGATGAGTTGAAAAAATAGTTTCATTATTTTATTATTTTTTATTCTTTTTACTTTTTTACCCAAAAAATGGTGAATCATCCCCCATGGTTGACATCATCATCTTTAATCATATTGGTTCTTCTATTGTTTATTTTGGCTGTACATTTTTCTTAGGAGACCCATTTTAGACCTCAAATTTCTCTAATGACAAGCATATATGGGGAGCACATTCATAGGGAGAAGAGGGAGAGCATTTGGAGGAAGGAAGAGTATCACATAGTGGTGTAGAAAAAGGGAATTCCTAGGAGGAGATGTATCGAAGGAATGGGAAGAGAACAATTCAAAGAGGATACAAGAAATAAGTGTAGTCCTCACTTTTATGCGAGAACCAGATAAAGTGAGGACGAGAAGCGATACAACAAAAGCAACTTCCAACAAGAAAAAATGAAGAGAAGAGAAGATAAGGGGATCGATTCTCTATCCTCGAACATTGTGGGTTGAGTGCTAGTCTTTGGATCGCTATAACAACTTGGGTTCCCTAGAGGTTTTTGGTTGATATAAGATTCTTGGAACTCGGTAACATATTGGGTACTTGGAGGCTCTCGGCTGAGACAAGAGGTCTCTGGTGCCGTGTAACAACTTGGGTCCCTGGAGGTTGTGGGTGGAATGAAATATCTAAAGCCCCGTAACATCCTCGGATTCCCTAGAGGTTGTGGGTTGAGCTAGCTACTATGGATCCTTGTAACAACTTTGGAGGAGACTATCCTGAAGTCGAGGCAAGAACAAGTTCGAGTCAGAGTTCTTAGTTACTTCCCTAAGTGTTACATCGGTTTCTAGAATCCATGGGATGGGGTGAAACCTTGTATGCACATGTGGTGGGTGAGGTTGAGCGCCTCTACACTATGCATGCAAGAAATAAATAGATGAACAGTTGTTGGGATTGAGGCAGGAGGTCCTCTGGATTCCTTAGAAGAATTAGAAACTTAAGTACAGTCCCAACAACAAAATCCCCCCCTAGACTCTAGAATCCGACTTGGGGGTGATAAATAAAATTAAATGTGGTTGTAGTGGTCTATGGTTTGGTAGAGATTCATATTCCCAGAATAATTTTCCTTTCAGAAAAAAATATAATTATTGTATGATTAATTTTTTGCAATTAATGGGTTATGTTGCATTGTTATTTTCAGCAGATATGGATAAACATGGAGTACAATATGTGTTGTTTTGTATATACCTTTGATGTACTTGAGAAGGGCTATTTCCTTGATTTCTATTTTGATTATGGATATGGATATGGGTATGGGTATGTATGGGTACATTTATGTTGTACTTACATGTAAAATTAAATAAGTTAATATCATAAACAATGGTAATAAAAAAAAATTGTAAAGTTTAGAGTGGAGAAGAGTCCCATAATAATGTTTCCTAAGCTGTAGATTAGAGGTAGATTCTCAACATGAATGAAATCATTAAATTTGTCTGAAATAATTCAATAACTGAACTTAGCAAGCTCAATGATCTATTCCAAGCCAAAACCATGAATAATTAAAATAAGTGTGTTATGAGACCATTGGTATTAATGCACAATTTATAAGAAATACCCTCTATTTGCCAGATTTGGTCAATGTTTACATCGGGGTATCTATTTACCAATTGTTATGTCGATAGGAGAGCAGTATGTGAAATATAAAGGGAGAATCCCAGGGCTGGTCATACCCTATTGTTGTACTTCCATAGGCATTAGCCTTGCTGGTGAAGAAGCCTCCATTCCCTCCATAAGGACTTTGGAGATAAATACTATGGTTCCTTTCCAATAATCACATTCCTTGGAAACCCATAAGCATCACTGAGGAGCTGTTTAAGGAGTTTGCGGGACCCTGGAACAATTGGCATGTAGTAGGAGAGGTGCAAGACTCATGGAAGCTTATGCCACAATTCTAATAAATAAGATATGGAGGAGCGCCTATGCCACCATGCGAGGAATTCCCTACCCAAATATACAGAAGGCCCATAGGGTAGGAACCCATGAATGTAGTTATCACCCAAGATCAGAAAAGGTAACACCATGGAACATATTAATATAACTTGGATAGAGTGGAGAGGCCTTGAAGTGGATCTAAAGGCGGAAGAGACGCATGAGACCAAGCCGCAATCAAAATGACCAGCTCGAAGACATAGGGATGATGGTAGATATTGTTTCTAGGAAGAGCATATAAATCAATACTTTGGCCTTGCACGGTGCAAAGACAAAGTCTCTTGACTGAGCCATAATTGAATGGGAAGGAAAGGGTGGTCATTGTGGCATAAAGGGGTGAAACCATGAACTTAACTAAAGGATTAGATAAGGCTTATCCTCTTGCAGATCAGAACCATGGGTGGGAAAGCTCTTGATTGGAGCATCCAGATTCACTTCTTATGCAATTGGTAATCTTAGATAGATTATTTGCAAGGTCTACATAGTTAGGCAGATAACCCAAAGTCATATTTTGAGAGATCTGGATGTAGGCTGGTGGACGACTATGTATATGTCATGTCGATGTCGACTAGGTCGTAGGTTAGGAGGTCAAGTCGTATTCTAGTTGATGCATGCACAATTTTCATTTTTAACCCAAATAGGTTGGAGTTGGAGAGGTTAAGTGGTATGATGGTGGATGAGTGCGCAGATGTCATGTAAACCTCGACTAAGTTGGAGGTATGGAGGTTAGGATGTATGCTAGTGGACGAGTGCGGAGTTTTCATGCTGACCCTGACTAGGTCGGAGGTGAGGAGTTAAGATCTGAGGTGGCGTCATGAAGTTGGGCGATGGTCACGACTCGACCTGTGGGGAATCACCACCTAGAAGAATGAGATTTGTGACCTCCATGCCCTATGTGAGTAGATATATAGAAGTGAATCAAAGAAAGAGAATAAAAAATAGAGCTGAGGGCGCGACCCTCCTAGTCCCATCTCTATCACCAGATAATGGGGACTAGATTTTCCAGTAACATATTTTCTTCCCTGGTAAGGTATGGGGTATGTTAGATAGTGATATCAAAGCTATATAGGTTCAATGCTAGACTGGAGGGGCTGAAACATGTTCGAGTAATGACCAAAAAAAAAAATTGACTAGGTAACTGACTAATGTTGAAACTTGAATAAACCTATTGCTTGGACATTAACAAAAGTTAGTTGAGAATAAGATAGAGTTCATGTTGTTAATCTCGGGGTCATAAGTCATGGATATGTTGTTTCTTTGATTATCATGATGAAGATATTTAATAATTGATGCATATGATTTATAAGTATGTTGACACACTAACATCATTTTTTTATCACAGTAGAATACTCCATGGAAAATCATGACCCTAAATTTTTGGTTATTCATTTATGAAACGTATAACAATGTGTATCATTGAGAGAAGATCACGAGAAACACTAAGAAATATAAGTCACAATGATGAGGAAAGGAATGGTTGAATACAATTCCAATCAATCAGAAGATGTAAGTGATGGGATCAGAACTAATGAGGTAGAGAGGTCGGTTGGCCAAAGGGGAGGGAGTTATTTTGCAAATTGGATGGACCCCTTGCGAAGCCTAAGGGATGAGGTGAGAAGATTTAATTCTGATAATGAGAAGTTGGTAAGAGCCTAATAAAGGAGATAATAAATCAATGAAATTGTCCTTCAAAGTCTCTCGGATTAGGAAAGGAAAAGGAAATCTAAGAGGGAGATTGAAGGAGACAAATAATGTCTTCAAGAAACTAAAGAAAACACCAATGGATCAGACAAAGGGAGGTCTACGAAAATGCAACAAAAAGGAAGTGAATACATTTTTCTAGGAGGAGACTATTTGAGAACTCCAAGAGGAGGGACTAAAATGCAAGTGCAGTACTCCAACAGACCATCTAAAGTAGTTTCCCATAGGCATCACCATCATTCTGTAAGTAAGGAGAGGGAAAAGGAACATATTCCTGAAGAGTTTAAGAAGGAAAATCCACCTGCATATGTTGCAAATATGAAGAAGGCATAGGATGAAAAAACATTTTTGTTGTGAAGGAAGAATTTTTTTAGAGTACATGAATATTCTGAGAATATGAAAGCCAAGATTGTTGTGTTCAACTCGGAAGGGAAAGTCGATATATGTTGGGAAGGCATGAAGAATGTTAGAGCCATTACTGAGAAGGATTTGACATGGGGATATTTTGAATATATATTCAGACAAAAATACCTGTCAGAGCAGTATTATGATAGCAAAACAAAGGAGTTTTATGAACTCAAAATGGACCAGTCAACTAGTGATGAGTATTTCACCAAATTTTTAGAAATGTTGAGGTATGTATCATATATCAAGGATGAGAAAGCTATGATCCATATTTTTATCAGTGGGTTGTCTATGACCTTCATAGATAAAATTGAGTTATTGGATCCTCAAACCCTAAACGATGCTATCAAGAAATTAAAACACTTCTATAAGCAAGAAAAATACAAACTGATATTAGAAACAACTGGTAGGACAAGAGTAACATTGGACGTAAAAATATGTGGCCCAAGAAAAACAAAAATATGAGAGAATTAAGGCACCCAAATCAGACACAATAGTTTTAGCAAAAGCCAAAGGTGTCTAACAAGAAAAATGTGCAGCAACTAGTGACAACGCAGCCTAGGTGTGAATGCTGAGAGCCACTCAAGTGTTGGACATATGGTGGGGACTATTGTAGCATAATTTGACTCAGGTAAAAATCAAGAGAGGTTATGAGCAGTTCAAGGTTGTTGAGGGACTTTTATTAAAAAGTTGAGAATAACTGCAACATGTTCAAGAAGAGAATCATAATATTGTAACTCAACTTGATGAGAATGCAAAGAACATAGAAAAGACAGAAAAAGAAAACAATCTTGTAAGAAATGATTTGGTTGAAATTAAGAAAATGAGAAAGAAAAGTTATATGAGGATCTTCATGTAGTAAGAGACAAGGCTGATGAATATTTTACCTTTAATTTTAGTAACACTCTACTTGGAAGAGAAGTCTACTTCTTGCAATTGTATAACATGGTGAACATGTATGTTGCTAATGTGACCTCGACAAGGTCTATACTATTCCCTAAGCTTAGTTCCTTACCTCTACATCAAGAAAGGAATACAACTAAACAAACTCGAAATGGAAGTTCATTCTATTGGCACACAATATCTTTCTTCTCTGAAAATATTCACAAAGTTGACTTTTCTTCATAGGTTTGAGGACCCTACAGTCATGAAACAAATACATTGTCTTATTCTAGCATTGTCATAATAAATTTGTGCTTTTGATATTGTTAGTCAATTTTCAACAGATGCCTTGGGATTTTCTAATGGAAAATTATCAATTTACAGTAACTATTCTATGGACATGCTTTATATATATATAGTATTTTGGTCAATATAAAAAGGGAACAATGTTCAAATCTTTGAATGACATAGTAAACTTACTTACACTTCAAAGCCTGAGTCAATGTTTAACTCCTACTAATGAGGATGCAGTCATTTCCCCTGGTGGTCACAGTTAGGTTATGTAGAAAAATTCAATCTCTGACAAAAATAATTTCCTTTCTGGAACAGAGGAAGATATAAAATTTTAAACTTTTGAGGTTGTCGTATCTCCTGCATGCTCAGAAAGATAGTTCAAATGTAGCAACAAGAACATATATAAATATTGAAGAACCGTTCTCTTTATTATTGGAAAATTATGGTGGTATAATGAGTTAGTCTAACTTGGAAATTTTTACTCCTATCCCTGAGAATGAATTATTGGAAGGTTCAAATTTCAGTGGTCTTTCTAAAATGAACTCCCTTTGGGGTGAAGCAACATTATTACATTATTAAAAAAACGGAGGGGTCCTTAGGAAACTAGTTTTAAATGAATTGTTTGAGAAAACAGAGAAAACTTTCAAAAATATGTGATCTGAGTTTTTTGTAGAAGGACTCGAATTGACTTCATTGTAGGAATTGTCCAAAAATTGTGGGTAATGTAAGAGATTTGGTGAGTTACTTCAAACACCAATTTTCTTAAAAAACTTCCTGAAAATTGTGAATTCAGAGTATAAACATAATTGAAGTGAAAACATAGGCATTGTAATGGAGTCAACGCCTGTGTCGAATAATGAAGCATTGATAAACATTTCTTAGAAAATAGAGGAAAATATTTGAATAACATAGTGTACATCGTGTTGTTGAGTACTTGAGTTTATTGCCGAAGAGTACATGATTTATATGCCATATTGGATGATGGAAAATATGTTTTTAGCACAGATCTTGCAGGTATGAAATAAATAGATGATCCATATCATTCATGCCTAGATCCAATAGAGGCACGGGGGCACAAAGTACACAAAACCTATGCCAATGAGTGCTCCCATATGTGGATTCATCAAAACTTCTTAGTCCAATATCAACGGATATTAATTATTATGGCATCATTGTTCTCATTTCCATAAACCTCTAAGAGCTGATCCCGTAGGAAGTTTGGGATTTCCAAAACTATTTTTTTTTCTATATGATCCACACACCATTCATTATTATCCAAATACCATTTCATATTATTTAAAAAAACCAGATATGTTTAAATTATAATGTAAAAAATCATGATGGAATGAGGGATTTTCATTTTGTATTGTTAACAAATAGAGGATATAAATCAATAATATATAAAATATTAAGTTTATAAAAGTATTCCAAAACAATATCTCATGTATTTCAAAGAATGAGCTATTATTAGTGAAAATAGATAGTTAGGAAATTGTCCATAAGGTAGTTCCATAACCAATTCTGGGACAGATAGTCAATTAGGTTGATAGGGGAAATAGAAATGGAAAATCAAGGCATTGTAAGGGTTCTATGTTTTGACTTCAGAAGAAAATATTGTTGTATTTACATCTTGAAGTGTATTTGAATACAATTTTCACAGTAATTCTAGAATTTGTTGAGTATGATAAGTTTTCTCTGTCACATCTTTTGTTGATATTTTTCTTGCCAGAAAAGAGTAATGAAGTTGTTGGGTTTTAATTTTACGGTTATGTGTTTTTATAGGTATGTAAATTAAGGTTGAAATCCCTTAATGACGCACTCCTCTTCTCTAGATTCCATTTCATGCTAATCATATTTTCCCCTAAATTTTGAAACAAGAGATTTTGCAAAAGAAGCCTATTGTTGAATACCTTCCATTAACCCTTCTTTATGTTCCCTTTTTCCATTTGTATTCAACATGATATGGCTACTTTCAAAGGATGTTCAAACACATATTATCATTTTCTATTGTTAACACATAGAAGATATAAATTAATGTTATATATATATATATATATATATATATTAAGTTTATAAAAGTTTTCCAAAACAAGATCTTATATATTTAAAATCAGGAGCTATTATTAATGAAAAGAGATAGTTAGGAAATTGTGCATGTTTAGTTCCATAACCAATTCTGGGACAATTAGTTAGTTAGGCTAATAGGGGATATAAAATTTGAAAATAAAGGCATTGTAAGGATTCCAAGTTTTGACTTTAGAAGAAAATCTTGTTGTATTTACATCTTCAAGTGTATATGAATAAAATTTTCATAGCAATTCCAAAAGTTGTTGAGTATTATAAGTTTTCTCTGTCACATCTTTTGTTAGTATTCTTCTTCCTAGAAAAGAGTAATGAAGCTGATGGGTTTTTATTTTATAGTTATGTGTTTTTATAGTTCTATAAATTCAAGTTGAAATAACTTAATGATGTGTTTCTCTTCTCTAGATTCCATTTCATGCTAATCATATTTTCCCCTAAATTTTGAAACAATAGATTTTGTAGGAACAACCTACTTTTGAATACTTTCCATCAACACTTCTTTTTGTTCTCTTTTTCCATTTGTATTCAACACAGGATGGATACTTTCAAAGGTTTTTCAAACACTGGATACTCATAAGGGATTAAATAACTAGACTTAATAACATTGGGATGATCAAATATTTTCACAATGATTTTTAATAAATGTTTTGGGCACTGACCTCTTTTTAGTCGAGGATTCTCCCCCAAGGTACAACGTTTTTTAGTGTCACTGCTGGGGAACAAAGATACAAAGCTATTTTTCCCTGGGTATAGAGATCTATTTCTTAACGGTGAACAAGATTTAGATATAAATTTGGCTTTTTATTATTCACTTGGTGACTCCACTGATGAATGTTTCATTAGAAGAGGAATTTTGATCACAAGAAAATGAGGAAGCACCGTGAGAAAAATAGGTATCAGAGTTTCATTTTTTTAAAGGAAGTTCTATTTTTTATTATTAGTTCAGTGATCTATTTTCCCTTACATATCAAGAATATTGTTTCCTACTTTATATTATCAGAATATTGTAAAGTCCAAAATTAAATTCTTTATTGGAGAAAAAAAATCTTTCTTCTTCTTGTATTATTGATCTTGACACAAATTTAACTCCTAAATATGAGAGGAGAAATGATTGTTATATTACAATTCCTGAAGATAATCAATACAGTCTAGGCATAAAGGTAGTGGCGCATTATTCTTGGGAGATAAGACACTGCCTTACAAAAAATTCAGTGCCTTTCATCTTGGATCCAAGGTGATTTTCAAACCCTTGATGCTGCCTACAATTCTCATTAGTATCCTTCAATAAGCTTTAAATTTCTAGCAAGTTTTCCTCTAGAGAGTGATGATGTTTTTTTTTTTCAAGTAACACTAATTCTATTAATAATTAACATAATAATACAGAGCTGCCACTGTCCCAGCTAAGGAAGCCTGAGAACAGGGCTTGAATGCCAGGAAATGTCATAGTTTGGACCGCCCTTCCTGGGGAAACTAGTCCCAAAAGATTAAAATGCACCGTCCTTGTGAGGGAAACCGACATTACATCCCAATAGTTTGTCAAAAAAACAAAAAATATAACATGCCGCTCTGCAAGCAGAGGATAATACCACAAAACAACTAGAAAGAGCATGAAGACTGTGAACCTGGTAAACCAAAACCTCTGAGATATCTTCTGAATACTGAGCATCGATGGTTGACGGCGGTTCTTCAACGATTCTGCAGCCCTAATCGTCGCTGATCCTATCGTTCTCCGCGGAAGGTGGCTTTGTGTCTTTTTCCTCGTGTTCCATATTCTGAACCTATAGAGAAACGTTCGGGATAGGATTTAACTGGGCCATGTCACCAGGAACGAGGCTGGAAACAGAGGGGCCCTGGAGAGTGATGGAGGGATCAGGAGCAGAAGGCGGGGGAAGCATCGAATGAAAGGATTCTTCGCAAACCGAAACCACAACAAAGGCTTTCAGTACCGGACGATCAAATGTGCAGTGGAAGGTGAACTTAGCACGTTGGGAAGTCTGGTGGCAGGAAGAAGAGGGATGCGGGTGAGGGGCGGAGGGAGCATCAGGATGGCGAACCAGAGGCTCAGAGGGAGATGCAGAGGGTGAGCCACGATGTCTACCTCTGCGGCCTCTGAATGCCAAAGAGTGGTCCGAGGAAGAGTCAAAAGAAAGGGACGACGGAGAACGATGAACTCTGCCCCGACTGGAGCCTCGTCGATAGCGGATGCACTAGCATAAACAAGGAATGGCGGAGGGAGGAAAATAAAGCGGGCAAGAAGGCAGAAAATGCACAGTACCTCTTGAGCAATACTGCGAATTGGAAGAACAGAAATGACTGTGCGAATAATGGAATTCTAGAGTGGTTTCGAAACAACATACCAGTTCACACCTTCTACCAGTTTGTGTTCGAGCACTGGGCGTCGAGCAGGCAGACGGGCAAGCAGCACAGTGAAGCACAGCGACAGAGCAAGTAGGGTAGGCGCCATGCATATAATCCCGATCCATGCCAAGAGCCGAAATGAAGCAGGTGAAGAGCCTCTTGCGAAGACGGTTCTAGAGACTGTAGTAAATATGGAGTGGAGTGGCGAATTGAATGCCACAGTAATTGCGGGTATGGGAGGCCAGATGGCCTGCACATGGGTTCTGCTTTGGGAGGTGAAGAGGGACTCGAGTCCCATCATAATTAGCTGGAGGCAACTGCATCCGGTGAGAGAGTGATGATGTTATAGTTAAAGAACATTTCCTATAATTTGAGTCCTTTAAGGATAAATTGAAATCGTTTATGAGGATGTTGTTATGAGGTTGTTTTTTCATACATTAAAGTAGGAAGCTCAACAATGGTTTCAATATTTGGATGCAATTTCAATTAGTTAATGGCAAGTTTTTCAGGATATATTTCTTATATATTGGAGAAAGCAGAAATCATACAAAAAACACTTATTGGAATTATACATTATACAGAGGAGAAGGAGTGGATCGATCACTAAGTTTAATATGAGGTTTCAAACAAAAAAAATTTAGCATGCCCAATGAAATACAACCTCCTAAAGTTGCTACCATGGTGTATTATTTAGAAGCTCATCCTCTCGACTTCAAATTTTTTCTTAGGGAAAGGAAGCCTTGCAATATGGGGCAAAGGTTTCTCTATTCAAAAGAAATTGAGGAAAATATTTGGGCCTGTGGGAAGCTTCCCTATCAAAATATTTCTTCAAATTAGGGAATAAATCAGTAGAAGGATTCAAAAGTATAATCATCTAATCTAAAATTTCCTTCCTCAAATTTTACACGTTGTAAGTCAAATTCTTCTGAGTTGAACCATTTGCGTGAGAAAAATAACTTTACTTCTATAGCAGATGATATCTCATTTCATGAATTAATGAATTAATATGACATGATTTTTCTTGAAGTAAATGCCATGAAAATTGAAAATGAATGCTCACATTATACAGAGCACTTATCTCATAATAATGAAAGTTTCCTGGTTTCCAGCAAAAAAATCAACATATGAAATCATCTTCAAATTCTTATATTAAATCAAGTGTGCTTCTATGTAAATGTTTGAAAGACATAATACAATTTTTTACAAAAATATTTTTGAAGCATAAGATCTTTTGTCTAATTATGCAAAGAGGTGGGTTGTTCTACAACCCCAAGTTCGAGAGTTAAAAAGTGAGTATAGCCGCCCAGTTCAAGAAAATATATGTCCACAGATTATTCAAGAGAAGGGGGTAGTTGAAACATTCATTTATCAAATTTATAATCTAGTAGCTGACTATATGGAAGAATTCTTTGGTCAACAATGAATATATTTTCTCGCGTATTTCCCAAACCTTTTGTCTAAATATATTTTTATGGTTTATACCAGTTTTATTTTTTAGATCACAACAGTATGGATGCTCAAGGTCTGGTACTTAAATGTTGGCTTGGTGCCACTGGAAGGTGGATTTCACTTGAAGGACTCCAACCATGTATATAATACAACTAGTAAATAAATAAGTTTAGCTCTTGAGAATTTTATTTGCACTTGCAGTTTTTTACTTCAATTTTAGTTGATGAATAAGTGTTGTAGGTCCACTTGGGAAAAATTTTGAGATTGCAAGAATGCCAGATTTCAGTTTTCAGATTTTATGGTTTTAAGTTTGACTGCACGCTCAACAGAGACTACTGGGCTATTGTTATGCTCTTCTACAATCCATGAGTATATAACAATATCAATTATTAAAACTTGTATGAACTTCTCTAGATACTCTTTGAATACTTTTTTCAACAGGCCTATGAATACACCTTGGTTGTTCATGACTCCAAAAGGTAATACTATCAACTCAAAATGCCAAATATTTTCTTAAAGGTTGTCTTAAGGATATCCTCTTCCTTTTTTTCAATTAATCATATACAAATCTAAAATTTATCTTGGAAAACATGGTCACCCTATTCATTTGATCAAAAAATTCATCTATCGTTAGAAACGGATATTAATTCTAGATCACTGTGTTGTTAAGATTATAATAATTTAGCTACACAAACATATGATAGGTCATATGAACTCCAAATACAATAAACAATTTAACTGAACTTTTGAATTATTTGAGTTCAAGAGTGAACCTAATCCTTACCTTCACAAAATTCCAACATATTAAAAATGCTCATTCCAATAATTAAATATAAACTTACACATTGATAATTACATATATTTATTTATCTCATGAGATGACTTTTTCAAACGTAAGAATGCCACCAACTTGGGGTAATCTAAAACCAAAATTTGTTCTCTTTATAAATTCAACTAAATTGGTAACAACCTATTTTTAGTCCTCATTAAATGTTATGATCTCCTGATTGTTTGAATTCATGAAATATACTTGATTATAAAGACGAAATCAGTTCATTTCTCCTATGATGCATAGTATAATTTAGATGCAATTTAACCATGAGTTTTTTACAATTCTTGCGAGAGATTGGTGATAAAATCTCTCATGAATTTGTGCATTTTCTATGTTTAAATTGAGTTTTTGAATGCGTAATAAATTCCACTATTTTGAAAAAATCCTGGAGGACTAGTTTGTGAAAATTACAGAATTCAAACTTAATATTCCAAAAAAATCATTGCTAAATTTTAAATAAAATCAACCCAAAAATATTATAAAAAAAATTGATAATTATGCTAGCCATGTAACCTATAATAATTTCAAATACAATCTCCACAATTTCACATTATCTAATTGTAATTTATGGTACAATTCTTCCTTATAACTCATTACTAACAAAACAAAATGTGGAATTTACCTAATTTACATAATGTTATTGTAATAAATAATCCTTTACATTATATTATGGATACAAACACTATTAAAATTGTAAAATGAAAAAGCTACTCTCTATGCAATATATCTATAATTGAACCCTACTTCATTCTAAATTCATAATAATCCACAAATCCCACTTTACATTTAGATCTTTTCAACTTGCCATTTTTTAGAGAATGTGCGAGTCCTTGTGGTGTGAAAATAGTAAATGTTGTGTGCATTTAGAATTGACACCCATAGCTGGCAGTTTCTTTTACAATCGAAAACGCACCTGAAACAAAATCTATTGTTAGAAATTCATTGTTCAAAATTGTGTACAAATGGAAATGATTTAATCGATTAGGAAATGGTAACATTATTTTTACATTGTTTTTTGTTATGATGATAAAAAAATTATGTCTTTTTAAATGTTTTCTAATTAATTAGAATCTGGACCAAAAATATTTTTCAAGATAAATATGCAAATTCAACATTATAGATTTTTTTAATGATAATTATAAACAAGTATTTCTTTTATATAGTTTTATTTTCGTCGCACAATTTAAATATAACAACTTAAAGGAACATTAGGGAAACTTTGAGGCCTAAAATGGGCCTCTTAAGGAAATTATAAAATAATAGTGTAAATAATAAAATAATATTAGATTACATCATCAAATTTTAAAGGGAAAAAAGAAAAAAACTATTTTTTCATTTGTATTTTCAACTTATCTGCCTATGTGTTTACTGAAATTTTGAGTGGAAACACTCATTAGATGTAGAATTTGATTCCCCATCCATGGAGTACCCATGTTGGATACTTTCGATGGATACTTATACATGAAAAATGTGACTGCAATCACGTTTTTCATATATTTCTCAATTTTCGTGTAGTAGGGTTCATCGAAAGTATGCAATATGGGTACTCCTTGGATGATGAAGTAAATTTTTTATCCAATGAGTACTCCCGCTCTAAATGCGAGTAAAAACCTTAGGGAGATAAATTGAAAATGCGTGTTCAAAATGAAGTTTTATTATTTTATTGTTTTTTAATATTCCTACTTTTTTAGTCAAATAAATGGTGAATCATCCCCCATGGTTGAGATCATCATCTTGAATCCTATTGGTTCTTATAAAGTTTATTTTGGTTGTAAATTTTTCTTAAGAGGCCCATTTTAGACCTAAAAATTTCTCTAACGATGGAATTAAAAAATAATTCTAAACTTTAAGCTACCAACCTAGATCTATCTTAACCACAAATCTATCAAGCATCAGAAGGGATCAAATATTTTGAGGTGAAAACCTCTTTTTTTAGTGCAAATGTTTGTACCTTAAGAGATTTTATCACTTTTAGTGCTTAATAGATCTAGAGTTAAGATAGATCTAGGCTAATTTTAGTTGGGTGCGGTCCCAGAACATTTGTTCAACATCTAATTATTCTAATCCTTTTTAATATTCTAAATGTGTATAAGATTTATATGGTTATTTTAATTTTAAATTGTCCAAGTTACCTTAGTTTGTTGAGATGATATAGAATATTAATAACTTGAATGATGAAAAATTATGAAATAAATATTTTGAATGAAATAGCCTAACATAATAATATTGAATAATAGGAAATGTGAATAGTAACAATGTAGTCAATTAAAAATAGTCTTCATTGTGATCAATCTAAAACTATTTTCTTCTATTGTTCTTACTGTCACACCTGTTTTTTTTTCTATCTTTTCATAGTGATCAAATGAAAAATGTAGGTGAAATTGTGGAGTTTTGAGGTCAAAAATGGGCCTCCAAAGGAAATTATAAGATAATAGTGAAATAATAAAATAATATTTGATTACGTCATCAAATTTTGGAGGGAAAAAAGAACAAAATAGTTTATCAACTCATATTTTCAACTTATCTACAAATTTTTTTACACACATTTTGAGCGGGAGTACTCATTTGATGCAAAATTTAATTCCTCATCAAAGGAGTACCCATTTTGCATACTTTCAATGGATCCTACTACACGAAAGATGAGAAATACATGAAAAACGTGATTGCAATCATGATTTTGAATTTATTTCTCATTTTTTGTGTAGAAGAGTCCATTGAAAGTATGTAACATTGGTGCTCCTTGGATGAGGAATTAAATTTTGCATCCACCGAGTACTCCCGCTCGAAATTTGAGTAAAAAAATTGGGATATAAGTTGAAAATACGAGTTGAAAAAGTAGTTTTATTATTTTATTATTTTTAATATTTTCACCCTTTTACTTAAAAATGGTGAATCATCCCCCATGGTTGACATTATCATATTGAATCATGTTGGTTCTTATAAAGTTTATTTTAGTTGTACATTTTTCTTAGGAGGCCCATTTTAGACCTCAAAATTCCCCTAATGAGACCATTCAAATAATTCGAGCTATTGTAGTAAATATAAAAAACCTTGTCTCTCTTTCTCTCCAATATCTATAGCATCTTTCTCCAAAGACAATCATTTTGACTTATAGAGTGTTAAACCCTAAGTAAGTTTCAATAATAGTTGTTTTCTATTGCCTCGTTTGAATGCAAAGTGAATAACAATGTTGAAAGATTGAAAATGGGAATAATATGGATGTAGTCAATTACAAATAGTTTACTTTCAAGAAGAAAATATTTGAGGTAAGTGAATGTTTTATTTAAGATGGAATTCAAGTATTCTATTTATGGTTGAATTACTGAAACACAAAAATCAAAACACTTCGTGAATATTTTTTTTCCTTACACTGAAATCAATGCACACTATTAATATAATTAATTTGAAAATTTACATCACACACTAGTTAAATGAAATAAAAAATCAAGTTATACACTGAATTTAATGCATATAGTGCAAACAAACAAATAGAATTAGAAATAAACATCTACACTAAAATCTATACATCTACTGCAATAATTAGATAGAATTAGAAATTTTCTTCTATATTGAAATAAATTCATCTAGTGCAAGCAATCAAATAGGGTTAAAAATAAACATCTACATTTAAATCAATGACTTTAGTGCCATAAATAAAAGAATATTATAAATAGAAAACTACACTGAAATTAATGCATCCAGGGCAATCAATCAAATAGGATTATGAATCAAAGTCTACATCGAAATCAATTCATTTATTTCAGTAAAAAACCTAAATATTCATGTCTTTCTAAATCCAACTTATTTTACCTTCTGTAAAATCCTCAATTCCTCTTCCTATATGGTTACTAATGTTCAATATTATATAATACTATATAATTTCTATATTTGTGTCTATGTGTCTCTTCTTGTCCTCCTTCCCCCCCCCCCCCCCCTCTCTCTCTCTCTCTCTCCCCCCCCCCACCCCATATTTATCTATATATCCCTCCATTTATCCTTCTTTGTCTCTCTATATCATCCTCCCAAACACACATGCACACATACTCTCTCCATATCTATCTATCCCTCCATCTCTCTTTCTATCTCTCAATTATTCCCTCCTTCCTCCCTCAATTTATATCTCTATTGCCATCTATCTCTCCTTATTTTTCTCTCTATCTCACCCCCAAATCATACAAACTCTCTTTTCATATCTATCTATATATCTATAACTATCTCCCTCATTGTCTCCCTCCCTCTCTCTTCTACTTCTTTATCTCTCTCTTCTCCTTATCTCCCTCTTTCTCTCGTTTCCATCCTACTATCCTCTATCCCTCATTCTCTATCCATATTTATTTTCACTCCCTCTATCTCTCTCTTTACCTTTCTCTCTTTATGTATTCCTCGCTCTATCCTCCCCTCCAAATTCATATTTATCTAGATCTAGGGAAAATAACTGGGGGAGATGTATTTAATCTAATTTCAGTATATTAATTGTAACAATCTTGGTCAAAAAAATATGTAAAAAAATATAATACCATGGTCATGGGACACATATTCCAAGTTGAATGGTGGGAAAAAAATCCTAGTGGATGTCACTTTGGTTTATTATGGCTAAAGGAATTGGAAAATGAAATGAAAAAGGATTTGGAAATGAAAAGAGGAATTATTGACATTTTATTTATGAAAATAAAGAAAAATAGGAGAAAATGGAGGTGAACGGTCACAAGTTGCATGAGAGGAGGAAAATGAAGTAAAATAATGGAAAATGAATAAAATAGAGATCTCATTGATGAATACTTTTGAGGATTAGTTGGTAACCTTTTGTAAGTTATATAGGAGAGCTCTCTTCTATTCTCTATCTCATACTCTTGGACACTAAGAGTTTTCTTGGAGAACTTTTGGAGGAGTGTGGAATACTTGGGATTTGGAGCAAGAAGGAAAAGGAAATGTAGGAAAGTGAAATAGGGCATCATGATCAATGACTACAGTTGGATTTATTTGTAGGTATAGAGTTGCATGTATGGTTTCCTTACTAGTTTTGGCACGTATGGTTTCCTTTCTAGTTTTGACATGTATGGTTTCCTTGCTAGTTTTGGTATGCACATCACATACATGTGGTTTCTTGGTTATGATATGTCATTGTCATGTGACATTCCTGGATTGATATTGGGTTTAACTAGCCTTTCAATTTCCTGAATAGCCATGATGTTGTGTGCTTCTTTCCTTTTCTTTTTTCCTGGTTGGTTCTCATGTGCCTTTGGTTGCAGGTTGAGTTATTAGTTCTTGGAAGCCTTGGTTGGAAAAACGCTCTGGAATCCCTGTAACATATTAGGCTGAGTTACTAGTACTGGAATCCTTGGCTGGAAAAACACTCTGTAAGCCCTTGGTGGGTTGAGTTACTAGTTCTGTAAGCCCTCATTTAACAAATTCTCTGGAAGCTTGATAACATTTCTGGGTTGAGTTACTAGTATTGGAAGCCCTGGTCGGAACAAATGCTTTGGAGCCATGAACATATTGGATAGAGACCAATCTAGTGATGGTTATTGATGTAAGACCATGAGGTTGAATCATTGGTTGATGGTACAAGTGGTTTTTCCTCTAGAATCCCTGGTTTAGTTTTGATGGACGCGTTTTATTAGATCCGATATTTATGATTGGAATATGACACAAGGTTGATTGGATGAAAGAAATATTTGGTTCATCCCAATCTATGGTCTGGCGGTATTTTGAAGTCCCATTCCTCGCTGCATTTTGCATATGTTAATAAGATATTCCTTCCTCTTGTATTGAAGGGTTAATATATTGCTTTATATGTTGTTTTTATGGTAGTTATATACTTTTCATTTTTTTTGGCTATATGATGGTTATGAGCATGTTTTATGAAAATGATGATGTATGGCTCTCATCATGTTTTGATTTATAAATGAATGAACAATTAATATATTACCTAATATATGATAATGCAACTAATGTGATAAGGCATTAGTGCTTCTTAGTGATTCTCAGATAAGTATGAGACCCTTATGCTCAGATCTATTGTTGAAATCTATAGATTTCATATTTTTGATATCTTTGATGAAATGACTGTCACGGTTGGGTTTTGTTAGGTCAATTCTTTCATCAAGTTTTTTTTAGAGGCTTTATCTTGGTGTCATTCATTGTCTCGAAAAGTATCACTGTAATATCCCAAAATGGAATAATGCATTGATACACAAACACAATATTTGTAACACAGAAAATGTACATGTAAAGATTCAACAATCATAGAATATACAGAATAGGTGAGCCTTTTATTATCATTGGAGATGGATAAGCAATACAACAGTTCTCAAAATAGATGCACTCAAGCCAAATACATAGGCTAGAATGACCCTAAAAACATTCCAAAGTAGGCACTACGTAACTGGAGAGCTGGTGTAAGAAAATATTGTGCTGTCCCTTTAGCAGATGATGTACATATGACTACTGGCTGATAGGGAAATGTAGATCTATGGAAATATGGAGCTTTGATGATGCCAATATTCTAGATATTTCCTTTATAATGACAACCCAACATAACCCAGAAAGGAAATTCCGGAGCTATGAGATTGGAAATTTACTCTCTTGGGGTCTGATCCCTTGTCTGCTGGGTTATTCATATTTGAAGCTAGATCTAAAAAATATAAGGCTAAAATATTTCACAAGATCATATCTAATATTGAAGGGCTGATCCCTTCACTATATCCTCAAGCTATAATCTCAAGATCTAGCTCCTCAATCCTCCTCCGAAGATTACAGTTGCTACTACACAACTGCTCACAAAAACTTTGCTATAAAGTAAGTAGGATCTCTAGACTACTGCTAAGATATGCAATGTATCTCATAAATGATGTAAAAATGAATACAATGTGAAGGAATGGTCCTCCAATGGATTAATAAATGAAATGCTAGCAACTTCACTTCTCCCTTGGATCTATAGGAATGGACTGCACAATTCATGATGGAAATGTTGATGTTGGGAGATGAATAACAGAATAAATGATGCCCGATATAGATCTAAACCATTGGAAGTTTTATCTTGAAGCTCAAGGTGATAGGATGAATCCTTCACGGGTTCCTCAACTAAAATATTGAAGGACAAACCCCTCCTCTCTTACCCTGATGCAGAAATGCGTTATTTATGAAGATGTATGGGCCATAAAAGGTAGAAATAATATGGCACCAATGCCTTATGATGAATAAATCTCAATATAAAACCTTCCCAAAGTACACACACAAGTCCCCCATGGGTAAGGGCAGTATTTCCACTCGGAAACACCCTGTGCTAAATAACACTGCAGACTTAGCTAAACAACTCAAGCATACCTGGAATGTCAAATGACAAATATAGATCTAAACAGATCATCAAATAATAAACTAAAGACTCTCTACAATTTTTCCTTCGTCTTCATTATATAGTTTGTGAACCTTCCCATGCCTTGGCCCACCTCATAGCTACATTTTACATGTGGACATAGGCCTCCATGTTGACTATGTTGTCTCTCCATGATCTCCATCATGTGTGAATGTAATGTTCACCCTCTCCATAATGTGTGAATTAAATGGACTACACCTCCATGATCTCATCATGAATGCTCTATCATCTTAAATTTGATTCCTTCCATGATCTTGGTTGACTGCTTCAACCTCCATGATCTTTCTCATTAATGAGACATCATCTCCACTCCTTTCTCATTAAGTAGCTACTCCACTACTCCATTATGTAGATCTAGATCTCAAATATTCACATAGAGACATCAAGACTGGATTTTATTTATCTTTGGGGTTTGTGGGCCCCTCCACCCTCTTATTTACTTAATTAATTAAGTTTATTAAGAACTCTAATATTCCATTTATCTTGTGGAAAAATTGGGAATATTACAGTCCTCCTGGGAAAAATGTTGCTTGTCCTCAAGAAACTGTGAAAGTGGATGCTACAACGAACATCCTCCCTCCAAATGGCATCCTCATGTGCAATGCCTCCCCATCTGTCACAATGTGTTATTCATGTCTAGCTCCAAATCTACCTCTCTAGAATTTCTAGAATGGCTTCCAATTGAAAAGTTATGTACCCATCCTCATCAATGAATCTCTGAGTGGAAACCAAACGATGAACAAAGTTCTCCTCTACACATGAGATACATAAGATGAAGTGGTTCATTACCAAAGTGGAAAGTCCCAACTCATGAACTATCTCTCCAACCCATGATACATAGAGTAGATTGCATTTATCAATCCTCACATCATTAGCCCCATTGGCCATGTAGGATCCAAACATCACATCAACACAGTGAAAAATAATAAGTAGAGACATATGGATAGACATGACGAATGTCAAACCATATTCTCCTAATAACAACCAATGCGGCAAAGCCTTTTTATGCCATGCTAGATCATCATGAAAATAAACAAGAGAGCCATACTCTCTCAAAAGAAGCCATCACAACAATGCTTCTTGTTTCCATGCCAAATCTACATTAATATAGATATGAGAGCCATACTCTCTCAATAGAAGCCATCAGAGCAATGTCTCTTGCTTCCATACCACGTCATCATTGTACCAAAGGTAGTGGTCATATTCTCTCAAGAGAAGTCACCTTAATAAGGAATCTTGTTTCCCCATCACATGATCATCATACCATGTACAATGACCATAATCTCCCAACAGAAGCCAATGTTGTAAGGCCCCTCTATCATTGTCATGCAATGTATCGGAAGAAGTCAGTCCATACTCTCCTAATAGTAACCATAGCAACAAGGATTCTAATAGCCTCCTTACATCATCATGATGTAAGTAATGGAGCAACAATATAGTAATGTACATGTGAAATGTCTCATCAACAAAATACAAACAAGCTCCCTTATGCTACATCATGTGAGAGTTATACTTTCTCCAAAACCCAAGTACATACATGAACATGAGATACATCCCAAATAGAAATATATGTAAAGACATGATACATATCCCAAAAAAAAACAAATACAAGGACATAAAATATATCATGTGATGTCCAAACTCTCCCATCAACAATCAAAGTAACCATGCCTTTTTATTTTGCATTCTTCCAGTGATGTGCAAGGCATGAATCAGAAAAATATGACCCATTGGGTGGTAACCATACTCACCCAAGAGCAACTAGTGTAGCCATTCTTCTTGCTGGCCTATCACATAGATCTATAAGTGGTTTGGAAACCCCTTGCTCCACATCATCAACCATTCATAGCAATGAGGATGATGGATCTCTTTCTGCAAAAACTTGGTATCCTCCCATTGTAGGACACCAACCTCCTCAAATTATTGAAGAACTTTTCACTCCATGATATGTTGAAGTGCACCTCCAAATACATCTCTCCATGAGACCTTATTCTAATCAATGGCCCTCCAAAACCAATAAGGCTCTCGATTTTCTATAGGTAGAAGTTTCTTTTTGAGTTGTGAGATGCTCATTGAGAAAGAGTCATCTTGAAAAGGGAAAATATTTCACATCCGAAGATGTCTACTATATATCATCTTCTTCTCCATTCATTCATGAATGAATATTCCATATGATTTCTCTCATAAGAAATGGGTCCTCTTCTTCTCACTGCTGCTCATTAACATCATTGTAGATCTGCAAGGTAAAACATGTGCTGTCTCAAAGCAGGGCACAATGCTGAACTCATAGCCAGCCATTGTACATAGGATCATCCCATTTTCTGTAACTCTACACTTCAACTCACACTACAAGGAAAAGAACCTCTAATGGAGGTTATAAAGGAGGTTTTTAGTGTTATAAAATTGGCCAAAATTGTCAAAAAAAAATTTCTACAACATCCGTTTATGGTTACAGAGGTTTTGGTGGAGCTTTTAACGGAAATTAAACACAACTTAAAAAAATGTGTGGTCGGAGGTTATTACGGATGTTTTTTCATTGGTGCACTACTCTAGATTTAACGCACTTGTGTGTACATGAATAAGGTGCCTCAGGGCAGTCTTAGTCAAATGCACAAGGAAGTGTAGGTGTAAAACCGCACTGGGAATAATGTTGGTCATACAGCGAATGGGGCCATTTTAATTTGTCTTCTGATTTGTGTGGTGCCCATAGGTCGTATTAACACACCGGTGCATAGAACTATATAAATGAACTGGTTTTCCATATCACAGAAAGGCACGAAGATTTATAATTGGTATCGGTATTCATGCGGTGCCCATACATCGTACAAATGCACCAATTCCTATAGATACATAAACACCCCGGTGCGCAGTATCACACAAAGGCACCGATATTTATAACTCGTATTGGTATTTGTGTGGTGCCCATAGATCGTACAACGACACCAGTGCGTATAGACACATAAACACACCAGTGTACAGTTCCTGACATGCACAGGTTTTCATTTTGTATTTTTTAGAAACATGGAACTGTGACAGTCCAATTATTGTGATTGTTTTAAATTCATTATTCATCAAAAGTCGACACATCTTATAACAATATTAATATTAATTACATTTTTATTAATGCATTTGTATGCGATGTTCAGATTAATTTGTTATATCATATCATAATTATTGTGGTTTTTTAAAATTCCTTATTCATAAAAAGGCGACACATATATACCTTATAAAAATATTCATATGAATTAAATTTTTATTATTGCATTTGAGAACGAAAATGGAGAACACAATAACGACAATGGAGAATGGAATAGAATAAATTAAAACATATTTTATGATATATATATATATATATATATATATATATATATATATATATATATATATATATAAGGTAGTCTTTATAATACATAATGGGACAATTATTGGTATCCCTTTGTCTTTCAATTGGGACACTATGTCCATTACATTAAACAAAATCTCTGATTTCATAGACATATTTGAAAAAATAAAATGCCTTGATTTGATATCCAAACATAGTGATCATCATTCTTCGCTTGAACTGCTATCACTACTAGAGCTACTTCCATGACACAGGTTATTTTCAGGAATGTTTTGTTCACAAAGTTGATTGTTTTCTTCTTCTTCACCTTCCATCTACAAACATAAAAATAAATTGAAATGAGTGTATATACATTGGTGAGAATAATGAAAATTGCAATATTAAATAATATAAATTAATGTAAATCGAAAAGAAAAATGAGGTACCATAGCAAAAATTGACTCATAAGCTATACACATTCTTTCAAAACTATGTACCATGCCATCTTTCAAAATTTCATCTATTGGCGCAGTTCCATACTTTGTTTCCTGCAAGTTTTATACCCCATATTTAATATAAAATATGTTTTTGTTCAATTAATTATAGACGGAGCTAAGTAAAACAAGATCAATAGATGCTTAGAAATTCGACAATTAATTTATGATATGCCAACATATACTCACAACCCATATTTAACCAAATTTCAATCAATTTGTCTGATGGTTCTTATTTGCATATTAGCTCCTGTTTGAAGACATTCAATGATGATTCTTCTAAAACAACTTAAAAAATATAAAAATGAAATCTGGTTAAGTTGTTATAAGGAACTAAAAATTACCCACAAACTTAGAGATCAACCCTTTTCTTCCTTGTCGTCTTGTTTTATGTGTTGAATGGGTTCCATTTTCTTTTCTTTTCTGCAAGAAAATTCTTGAAAATTGATATTTAATGCTAAATTGTTTATTTATTGTACCTAATGATCGAAAAATTCAATGATTACATATTACATTTGAATCACGTTTTTGTTGAGATGGCTCCTCCTATGACACAATTTTGTCCATTTATTTGACCATCTCCTTGTACACCTTTTTGGACATTTCTACTGGCATATTTCTGATATCAGCTAGTTCATCTTTTGAGATTTTCATAATCTTCCTAAAAATTTAACATGACAATAAAATATTTAATTTTTATATTCATATATGAAAAGTAAATATCACAAAAGTGATATTTATAAATAATTCTAGACAAACATTTAAAGGAATATTACTTTTTCATCCCTTCCTTTTTTGTTGTTGTACACTTTTGCTATTAAAAGTTTGACATGTCTCATTGACCAATTCTCTAGAAACTCTTCCTATAGTTTAGATAAAATTTGGTTCTTGGAATCATTGGATTGATTTTTGTATTGTAAGTGGAATTAACGTCTAAAAATTCATTCCACTAGATCCATCAAACTTTTGTAAAAGTTTTCCCCCTTTCGTTAACTTCTAGCATCACTCCAGATAAGCTAAGGAGTAATTTTTTTTCATTTGCATGTTCAATTTTTTTTTCTTAGAACAACATTCCTTTTCTGAGTTGTTGGTCCCTGTAGAAAATTAAACTGATGTGAATTAATAGAATTTTTGACACATGTTATCTAATAATTTTAAGTATATTATTAATGATAATTAAAAAAATAAACTCATATTGGATCGATAGTATTTTTTCATTCACCTCATTCATCCTTTTGCGATTTTTCCATTAAGATTTTACGCTCTTCTGGTCCTAGATCAGAAATAATCAGATCGGGCTTCATCATTTTGTGGTTCTGCATGATACACATTAAACAATACATATCAATTAAACTTACATATAGTCCAAAAATAATATTTTTTATAAAGAATTTACAAAGAACTTGCCTTTTTTTCTTTTCTTGATGTGTTATTAGTATTTTTGTTACTTGATCTCTTGTTAGTCATTTATTTATCAATCTGAAACCTGTACCATATCATTCATTAATATATTTATAAATAAATTCTCAACTTTTTAGGTACAAAATAAATCTCAAGACACTGGTGCGTCTTTCATGAGGTACGCACTGCCACCGGTGCGTGGGGGTATTAAAAACGCACCGCAAAACAATATAATAGATAGTACAGTGCATGGGGTATTATAAATGCACCGCAAAAATAGCGAAATAGACCGTACGGTGTTATCCTCGTAAAATGGAGCACTGATACCCTATTTCAGATATGGCGCACTGATTTAGAAAAAATGTTTTTAAATTTTTTATTACACAGTACTTGCATGGTGCACTGTATAATACAGTGCACCGATGCGCTAGGTTACACAGGGTGCGCCAATAAAGAAAACTCATTTTTTCCAAAAATTCAGGCAATGGCCGAATGGATTGAGGTCCGACTATGCAAGTCGTCTCGTGGGTTTAATGTCAATATAAAATAAAAATCCCTAATTCTGAAATCACAGAAACAGAGAGAAGAAAGTGTAAAAACAAAAAAATGAAGGGTTTAGGGTAAAATTGGATAAAACTGCAGAAAAAGTAAAAAAATGTAGAAAAAGTAAAAAAAATAATCAAATTTAATCATGAGATGGTTTGAAATTCTATGATACAGGGTTTGAATCACCAGAGGTTTTGTTTTTGATTGTCTGAATACTTCTCTTTGAGCGTATTTCACTTCTCCATAGTGCCCTCGTGCTCTGTTGCTCTAGGTCTGTTTCCTGCAAATATTTGGCTGAAAATTTTAGCAAAAATAGTAAAAGTGTGAAAAGTGTTTATTATTTAAAGAATTATTTTATGAAATTAAATTTTCAAAAATATTTTACCGCCCATTTTTCAAATTGTTGTTTTTTTTTCACTTAAAGAAAATAGAGTTACACTTATTTTATTTATGTTTATTTGTGACCGGTGCGGAAGAGTTGTGAAACACTGGTGCATCTGTGTAATACGATGCACCAGTGCGCGATATGATGATAAGCGCACTAGGATGTATAAAGTTATTTTTTTTTATGTAAGCTCATAATAAAATAATGATAATTCTGAAGTACATGAATTTATTTGCATTATTTTCTAAACTTTATTATGTTACAAAAATTCATGTAATTCTAGATTTGTTATTTTACAATTATTTGCAAATTTACAAATTTAAATATTTCAATAAAATCATTTCACATTAATACAATTAAAATTCTACAAATATTTTACATATAATTACAATTAAAATTACAATCAGAATTACAATTACAATTTTACATTAATTTCACATACCATTATGATTAGAATTAGAATTACAATTTTAATTTTACATACAATTACATTTACATAGAATTACATTTACAATTTTACATAGAATTACAGTTACAATTATAATTACAATTTTACAAATATTTTACATACAATTACAATTAGAAATACAATTACAATTAAAATTACAATTACAATCATTTCACAATAAATTAAATATTACAATTACAATTAAAAATTTACATTAAATATTTTACATAGAATTACAGTTAAAATTACAATTACAAATACAAATACAATTTCAGAATTTTACATACAATTAAAATTTCAATTTCAATTACAATCACGACATAATATTTAATAAATATCATGGTCATTTAATATTAAATTAACTAATAAACATCATCACGATCATGATAACCATCGTACAAACATCATATTTGACTAAAAAACACATTCAAACATCAAATTGACATTATATATTAACATCATCATAGCACAAACATCAAATATACATCTCATGTCAAATAACTCATGCTATCACATATACATATCTATCTACAAGGTAAACATTAAATGAACATATCTAACATGACCTAACAATATGCACATCATGATGATCACCAACATGTAAATTAAGTACAATTGCAACATGAACATAAAATACATGGACCATATATATATATAACTAAATAATGTTAAAAATATACAACTGTAATATAAATGTAATGGATCAGGTGGTGGGAGTACAACATAAATAGCAGTACAAGTAGAGGACTTCTCAGTAAATGGTGAAGACTTGACGGTTGATGGTCGAGCCTGCTCATGATCATAAATAGTACTGATGGATGTTGTAAGCTGCTGACTGGACGTGGATGATGGTCCAGCCACATCTCCATGATGACTGCTAGATGCTGCTAGTGGAGCCTCATACTTATCAGGCGCAGCGCGAGGTGAACGATAATGAGATGATGAGTCACTTCTCGTAGAATTTCCATCACGTGTTGCAGCTTGACTACACCTATAACGTGCAACAATCCTCCTCAGTCGCGTAACAACTATGGTAGCTCCTATGACATGCCAGATCAGGCTGTACATGTCACACGACATACCTCTCCACATCCGTAAGAACCTATCATCGGCCTGTATGTCTTTTTAATGAGCGGGCCTGATGCTCGCCTCAACAATCAATGCACTGAGTTGGTTGCCCAAATCCATCCTATATCTAGTATCAAGTCGACTGTGCCTATCAAAAGGTGGTATCGGTGAACCAGCAGGAGCATGTCTCTTTGCATCGGCCTCATCCTGATCATGATCCTCGGCATCAGCCATGTCTTGATCATCATCAAGATCCACACCTGGATAATGTGGTGGTTTCGGCATCTCCTTTCCATCAAAAGAGCCAATGTTTGCAAAATATATACAAGTACACAACAATAATTAGACAATTTCATTACACAATTTAATAAAAACAAGTTAAAGAACAAGTTAGAATAAATATAAATAAAATAGTAATATTACCTCTATCATCTGGTGGCTCATCATCTGTGAAGAGGATGTTGGAACACCCTCACAAATATAATATAACATAAGGACATGGGACCATAATTAAGGGATGCAACTCATCAACATTGGCTAGTAAGTCCAGTGCGTCATGTGATATCCTATCTGGAAACATAGTCTCTCCCATCATGTGCATCATCTACCCCCACATGTGCATCCGGGGCTCCAAAACCAGCCTACGAGGTTGTCGAACAAAACTAGGCCTCATTTCTAGAAACCTCTCAAAAAATAAACAAAAAATATTTGAAGAAAAATTGAAGTTGACCCTCCCTTGTGCATGAGCATGACATCTATCTAAGGCTGCACAAAAATGCCGCAAAAAAATGGCAGACCACCTGACAAGTCGTGGCTCCTGTACTAAAGAATCAACATAATATACAAGCGAGAAACTGATGTGTTTCCCATCACTGGTGTTGTGCAAAGTGGTCGAAATGATATGTAAGAGGCATTGTGCATCCTATCTACCAAATGTGCCTACATGTAACTCACCTCTAGGTACCTGAAACTTTGCAAGAGATAGTACATGTGCTCCAATGTATCTTAGGGAGTAAACTAACTGACTCCCTACTACACAACCAATTGGAACCTCTAGGAATGAGGGAAAATCCACCCCTCTCCTCGATAGTCCTATAATAAAATAAATATCCTCCTCAGTGGGTGTATACCACTAGTCAAGACCAACATGGAAAGCCTGTCAGTGGGCATTCCACCTGCGGATAAGATATCTCAATAACACACTATGGGCCTTTAGGAAAGTAGCCTCTTCATAGAAATTGAGGAGGCCTACCTTCCTTAGGATCCCCTGGGTATCTGCTATAATAGGGTGAGGGTATGCATCTCTCTCCCTCTCTCGTGCCTCCCACTAGCGAATCATGTCATACTGATCCGCTTGTTGTTGCTATTGTTCCTCCTCTTCTCTTTGAATCATTGACATAGTAAATAATTTTTTTTATCAAATCAGACATGTATCTAGGAATATATATTCTTTTTGAAAAAAAAAACAGACTAGTTGGTGCACCACAAAAACAATCACACACTGGTTCTGGTGCGGCTTGTGTTTGTAGTGCACCAGTGGCAGTGCCCCAAATGAAATACAACACATCATCCTTGGTGCAGCTGAAATTTTTTCAAGCACCGTTGACTATATTTGATGTCAGAACAGTGGTGTGTTGACTGAAGTATATGCCCCAGAACATATAGTCATGTCAATGCATCGACTTCCTGACAATTACATAGTTGACGGTGCAATGTTTTACCTGGCTACAGTGTTGACCCTTTCGGAATTTCGAATGATGTACAATGACAGACACCGGGTGGATAATTCTGTCAATGCACCGCACTACTATTCCCATGGTCAACGGTGCAACTAGCTAAATGAGCGCACCACATTTTAGTTTTTTTAATTTAAAATAATGCGGGCATCTTTCGGTACCACACCAAAAACGGTGCGGATACAGTTAGCACCGGTGGCAGTGCACCATGTAAATTTTACGGGTAGCACCGCTTACCGGTACAAGTTGAACAGCTCGAGTGCACCACGCAAAAATTATTTTTTCTTCTTTTTTAATTTTTATTTTTACAGTTATTTCAAATTCTAATCCAATAAAAAGCTTAATTCTGGAAAAAATAGAAAAATACCTATACATTTCACTGTCAAGGAGGCATATTGGCTGTAGAATTTGCAAAAGAAAAATTTCCCACGGTTTTTCAAAATTCAAGCTGGAGATTGGTGGCTAATGCACATTAGTAGTGCATGCAATGGGTGGAATGGGAGCACCAATGTCAGGGTGTCTCAGAGAAGGGGAAATGGCACTAGCGCTTGAGAGCTCTGGAGCACTGAGGAAATTGAAAAATTCGGTTTTTTGGCCCTAATTTTTTTTATTCAACATGCGCGGGGTTTTATAGGCACACTGGTATGGTTTCTTACAACCGCACCAGGCAGTGTCAGATTTGGCGCATTATTTATGATGCACCGGGGCGGTTCCCTAACAATATTGCACCACGATGTTTTGATGATGCACCGAGGCGGAATATTCGTAAATCATCGGCTCGAAATAGTTATAAAGAACCAGTTTTTTTGCCATAATTTTTTTTTTATTTAACGTTATTCTAGTGCATGCATTTGATAGGTGCACTGGTGCTCTTGGATAAGAATGCACCGACATGTTTCTATTTTGGCATAGTGTTTTATGATGCACCGACACGGAAGAGTTGTTGAGCACCGGTGCGGTACAGTAATAGGATGCCCCGAGCAGGTCTGTACGTCGCGCACAGTGTCTGATGATCTGAATTTATGCAGGAACACAACAAAATACAAAAATAAACATAAACATAGAGATGCAGCGGAAATAATGCATCATTTCATTAACATCAAACAACAGAAATATGCTTACAGACAATGGAAATAAAATAGCTAGGGTTCTGGAAGTGAATCTCTAAGAAGAGATGTGGTGGCTATAGACCTCTGACCTGTGTTACAATTAGGTTCGAGGGCCTATTTATTATTGAGAAATAATGGAAAAACTGAAATGTCCAAAAACCTAACTCTAGGAGATGAAGTGCCAAAACTGTGGGCCCCCGTTTGGGTAAGTTGGTGTTTCAACTTCCCAGGGACGTAACCTTGGAATCTGATCTTCATTTGACGTGCTCAATAGCTCATTAGAAAGATCTATCTGAGTATTATGACCCATGTTCCTCCCGGTTTTCCCAAAAAACGTTGTTTAGGGCCTCAAAACGGCTCCGGAAATTCAAGACCCGAAAAACTGCTAAAAATAGTAAGTTGTGCTGCAACTTAAACACTAAACGAACTAATGGTGGGGGTTCAAATGGAATAGGTGGGTGGCCACCAATATCCACCTAGATCATTAAGGCCCTAAAATGGCTTTGGAAGTGCAGGACCCGAAAACCTGCTAAAAGTAGTAAGTGGTGCTGAATGTGAAAAGCTGCAAGAATTGATGGTGTGGATCCAAATGGAATAGGTGGGTGGCCACCGATATCCACTTGGATCATCTAGTGGGCCAATTTTTTGTGTGCATCGGTGCATTCTATGGTAGAGTGCACTGGTAATTGAGAGCTCAAGAGCACTGAAAAATGAAAAATCTAGTTTTTTTGTCGTAATTTTTTTTATCTAACCCTTTTTCAGTGTATGTGGTTTATAGGGGAACTGGTTCTATTTATTACAAATGCACCGCTCACTTTGTGTTTTGGCACGTTGTTTTATGATGCACCGGTGTGGTTTCTTAATACTGCACTGGGTGGTTTCGGTTTTGGCACGGTGTTTTATAATGCACTGGCACGGAAGAGTTGTAAAGCACTAGTGCTCTATAATAATACGACGCACTGGGTGGCTGTGTACGGAGTGCACGGTGTTCGGTGTGCCAATGTTTTATGCTCACTGGTGCTTTCACGTTTCAAGAGCACTGGTGCGATGTTGAATGATAAGCGCACTTAGCGGAAAACATCCTTAAATCCCTCTACCTACCAACCTTCTCTAGTAACCTCCGCTAGAAACAGATTTGTGGGGTATTTTTCTGTGGGGTTCCCCAAAAATATCTACTAGAGGGCCTTTTCCTTGTAGTTATAAAGGCTTGAATGTAGTTCATCAATGAAAAATTGGGATAGCTTTTCATCTCCTGCTTGATTAAATCAAGGGTCCTCCACGTAGTGATATGATGCTCCTTCAAATCAGCATGTTGTTCTAACCCTTGGTCATGCAATAGCCCTGATGGCATGTCCCCATAAGTTTCAATATGAGTTACTGAAATAATATGAGATGGAAGTGGTTGCATTCCTTGGATCAACCGATGTGTGGGAACCTCTTACAAGACCATAATAGTTCCTCCAACTAGAACAATAATGCCTCCAACTATTGGTAAGAGTGATGGATACACTTCTACAAGTGTACCAGTGCCGGTATTTATCTCCTCCTCATCATACCTCTCATGAATCATGCATGGTGCTCCAAATTTCAAGAACTAAAGACCATGTCGCAAAGACGCAAGTGATCCTCTTCTTGATGTAAGCACATTTGCAGCTGGTGGTGTTAGAGGCTCCTCCTCTTGAGTGATAATGATGACATATTCTGTTGGATCTTCATGTGCTATCTCCTTGATGATCGGAGATGTTACTATGTGATATGTATTTGGTTTCCTTCTACCATACCTCTTCTCCAGTCTTTGAATGAAATCTTCATCAGCAGACACTTTCATATGTGACAAGTGACTGAACCACCAATCTCTTTTTTCACCATCTAGGTGCAGTGCTGCAAAATACAAAACCTCTCTTTCTGATATAGGATACTTAAGAAAGAATGTAAATAACTCTTCCCTCAAAGCCCTCAATGTGCTTGTGGAAGATCCATCAAATGTAGGCAAGAATAATCTATGCCTCTTTCTTCTATTGTTTCTTCTGGATCTCCTCTCTTCTTTGAGTTGTAGAAACTGTTGGAGAGGGAGATTCTCCTTCAATGCCCTAGGTTGTGCCTTGTATTCAGAGAGATATTCACTTAGGGTCTTATGCCCCAAACCTTGAGCATATTTAGACGAGTCCTCTTTGTCAAAGAAAGTGGATCTAGTGGAATAATGTGAAGTTCTTTTCTTCTCTCGTTTTATTTTCTCCTTAAAAGAAGCATTGGGATCTTCTTCATCTTGAAACCGTCTTGAGGTTTCTCCTTGCCTTTCTCTTATTTTTTCATTGACATCTTTGGAGAGATCTTTCTTAGATCTAAAGATATATGAGGCAAAACTTAATCCTTCCATTATAGTAGATCTATACTATCTACTTTTATTATGTTATCAATAATGTCCACAATATGAGCCAAAGATCATGCTTTGATACCACTGTAATATCCCAAAATGGAATAATGCATTGATACAAAAACAAAATATTTGTAACACAGAAAATGTACATGTAAAGATTCAAAAATTATAGAATATACATAATAACCGAGCCTTTTCTTATCATTGGATATGGATAAAAAATATAATGGTGCTCAAATAGATGCACTCAAGCCAAATACATAGGCTAGAATGACCCTAAACACATGCCAAATAAGGCACTGTGTAACTGGAGAGCTGCTGGAAGAAAATACTGCGTTATCCCTTCAGTAGATGATGTACATATTACTATTGGTTGAATATGAAAATTCAGATATATGGAAATCTGGAGCTCCAATGATTCCAAGATTCTAGATCTGGGCTCTATGATGGCAACCCAAGAAAACCCAGAAAGGAAATTCCAAATCTATGAGATTGGAAATTTACCCTCTTGGGATTTGATCCCTGGTCTACTAGGTTATGCAGATATGAAGCTATATCTGAAAAATAGGTGGCTGAAATATGTCACAAGATCATATATAAGCTTGAAGGGTTGATTCCTTCACTAGATCCTCAAGCTAGAAGCTCAAGGTCTAGCTCCTCAATCCTCCTTTCAAGATTGCAGCTGCTGCTACACAAATACTCACAAAAAATGTGCTGTAAAGGAAGGAGGCTCTCTATCCTGCTACTAAGGTATGAAATTTAGCTGAGAAATGATGGAAAAAATGAATACAATGTGAAGGAATGGTCCTCCACCGGATTACTAGCTGAAATGCTAGCAACTTCCCTTATCCCTTGGATCTACAAGAATGGACTACGCAATTCCTGATGGAAATTCTACTGCTGGGAGATGAATAATAGATGGATTTATGCCCGATATAGATTTTAAGCATTGGAAGGCTGATCTTGAATCTCAAGGTGATTGGATGAATCCTTCACTGATTCCTCAACTGAAATATTGAAGGACAACCTCCTTCTCTCAAACCTTGATGCATAAATGTGTTATTTCTAAATATGTATGGGCTACAGAAAGTAGGAATAATATGGAACCAATGCCTAATGATGAATAAAGCTCAATAGAAAACCATCCCCAAGTAGGCACACAAGTCCCCCGTGGTTAAGGGTGGGATTTCCGCTCGGAAACACCCTGTGCTAAACAACACTGTAGACTTAGCTAAAAAACTCAAGCATGCTTGGAATGTCAAATGAATAATCCAGATCTAAATAGATCATCAAATCATAAAATAAATCCTCCCTCCAATGTTGCCTTCATGTTAATTATATATTTTGTGAACATTCCCATGCCTCGAACCACCATATAACTGCATTGTACATGTGGAAATTTGCCTCCTTGTTGACTGTGCAGTCTCTCCATGATATCCATCATGTGTGAATATAATGATCACCACCTCCATCATGTGTGCATTAAATGCACTACTCCTCCATCATCTCATCATGAATGATCTATGATCTTACATTCGATTCCTTCCATGATCTTAGTTGATTGCTTCAACCTCCATGATATTTCTCATTAATGAGACATGGTCTCCACTCCTTTCACATTAAGTAGCTTCTCCACTACTCCATTATGTAGATATAGATCTAAAATATCCAAATACACACATCAAAAGTGGATTTTCTTTATCTTTTGGGTTTGTGGGTCCCTCCAACCTATTATTTACTTAATTAATTAAGTTTATTAAGAACTCTAAGACTCTAATTATCTTGTGGAAAAGTTGGGAATATTACACTCACCAAGTTTGAAGTAGTGGTTGGAGACTAGCCCTGAAAAAATTGCTTAAATCTCGCAATGTATGGCACAAAAATGGCTAAAAAAGATTGCAGTCTGTCCCTTGCAGGAATTATGGGATCGGCTGCGGGTTGCTGTGGGTTTTCTCAGTGAAAAAGAAAATTTTCTCAAGACTTGGATGCCTGGAGGGGTGGTTTAGCTTTTCGGGGTCCTATTACTCCAGAGGAAGGTCAGTAAGGTTTTCTTGTGTCGATTCCACCTACTTGAGGTGATATAGGAGGTTGAATCATATCATAGTAACTTCTTGTCACATTTTTAGCCCGGGTGGCCAATTACTTGGGAAGATATGTGAGGAGGGTGTTACAGAGTGGTATTAGAGCATGGTTCAACACTAGGACTAGATTGGTAGAATGTGGATATTCATGCATGCATCACTACAAGAAAAAAGAACATTGGTGAGGGGCGAAAATGGTCACCATAAGCTCATTGGTGAGGGTCAAAAGAGCCTTCGTCACCAAAAACTGAATGTCACCAAAGGTGGTGTCGCCGAAAGTATAGGTGTTGTGGTGACATTCAAGGTCCGTCACCAATAATGATTTATAGTGACAAATAGTGACCGTCACCATTTCATATGAGCAATGGTGACGGACAATAGCCTTTTTCACCAAAAAATTGAACGTCACCAAAGGTGGCATCGCCGAAAGTATAGATGTTGTGGTGACATTCAAGGTCCATCACCAATAATGATTTATAGTGACGGATAGTGATCATCACCATTTCATATGAGCAATGGTGACATACAATAGCCTCCGTCACCAAAGAACTGAACGTCACCAAAGGTGGCGTCGCTGAAAGTATGTGTTGTGGTGACATTCAAGGTCCGTCACAAATATCGATTATAATGACGGATAGTGACCGTCACCATTTCATATGAAAAACAACGATTTTTTGTGATGGACCTTTCATGTCCGTCACTATTGGGGCATATATATGGCGACGTTCATTAACCGTCACCATAAACTCATTGGTGACATCAAGGTCCATCACGAATAATGACTATAATGAAAAATAGTGACCCTCACCATTTCATATCAACAACAACGATTTATGGTGTCAGACCTTTAGTGGTCATAACTATTGATACGTATATATGGTGGCGTTTGTTGACCGTCACCATTTCATATTTTGGTGAGGGTCGAAAAATGTCACCATAAGCTCATTGGTGATGGTCAAAAGAGCATCCGTCACCAAAAACTGATCTTCGCCATTCCCTATATATGAATATCAGGGCACGATGGAATCGAACCACCAACCTCCTGCTTGTAAAGAAGGTGCTCTTCCATTGAGCTAGCACCCTTTAAAGAATTATACTTTAAACTAGCAACTGCCCCTAAAAGTGCAAATATACACCAAAGGAATTCGGTGTCCTTGCTCCTATTTTTATTCTACGACACTCTACAAAGTATGATCTTGATCTATGACATATTTGTGTCGAGTTATTCTAATTTAATAGTAAATTTTATATTCAGATAAAATAAATGAATAACTGAGAGGCCTTACGGGCTAATTTTTAATTCTTACACCAAAATCTCTTAATATTCAAGTCTATGGAACAACTCATTCAAAGTTCAAACTGAAGTAGATTTTAAATGGAAAGCCTAAAACCAACTAAGTAGTTTACAAGTTAACACTTTGGATATAAATTTTGTTCAATTTATATGACAAGTTATGCCATAACCTTGAAACTAGTTTCTTAGCTAAAAGAATTTCTTAAGTCAATAATGACAAAGAAAGATAGTCATGGCAAAAAAAATTCTCTTGTTTTTTCTAATGAGGGTGTATTTAACTTGATAAAGGTTGTATGAGAGTATCAAACCATCTAAAATGCATCTCCTAGGTCATGTGTCCCCTTGAGGACAGTGCATATCCAAGGTAATGTGTCACCTTAAGGACTCCCACATCTACATATCCACTCCCTCAACCCAAGAGTTCACATGTCAAGGGATTTTGTGTGTTCATGCTGATTTCGAGATGTTTTTGTCATGGTGAAATACCCAACTCTACTCCAAGCACACAAACTCCCCTCATGCATCAACAACATGAAGTCACCAAGCTCCATATTAATCCAACACTTCGAGGAAGAATGTCTTTCAAACATCCAAACAAGGTCTAGCAGCAAATGGTAAACCACCTCCAATGTCCAAGTTCATCATGGAAGAGCATGGGCCAACCATTCACTATGCACCCCACATCTCATGAAGCACCCACAAGGCCTAAACGTGGTGTAAACATTTTCAAGGTAACCTAAAAGGCTAAAAATTATGTCCCTCTCATCATAAAATCCTTTGTAACTCCACGCATATTCAGTTACAACTTTCACTCATAAGTGTTGAAGAGTGTAACTAGGTAGTTCTTCATTATGACTATGTAATTATGTACTTATGTAAAGATGGAGTCAATAATAATAAAATGAATTTTTGGTTTACTTGCTTCATGGGTTTCATGAGCAAGATTCTTAGTATAGGTCTATAGACTTCTTCTTTATGTCTATTAGGTACATTAGTGTAATTAAGAGTCATGTAAAAGGCGTGAAGAATACCCTCCAGGACGTTGTAGAAGAATGGCTTACAAACATTGAAGATATGCCTATGAAGTCAGCCTACAAACAAGTGTTAAAGTCAGCCTACTTAATGGCTATAAGGTCAACTTAATTACTTGGCTAGAAATATTATATATACCCTACATATGTTGCGGTTAAGAGAACATATCTGCGGATGATAATGATGTTATATAACATGCAAAAGGAACACGTTTTGCGGATTACATTGAGGTTAATACAGCATGGAAAAAGGAGCAAGTATTACGATAAAGTATACAACATTAAAAGAGAAGAACAGATTTGCAGATTTTGGGTCTGAGTCAGTGCGGATATATCAAGGTAAAGTCTGAAGCAAACAACATGAAAAGAAGGGTAACCAAATGTGGATCTGAGGCATGCGGATCTAAAATGGAAGTCTGATGTAAATTGAAAGGTAGAGGAATATAATCTGTGGAAGCTACAGGAGTTGGACTGCGGATAGATGCAAAAGTATATAGTGCAGATATATCTATTGAAGGGATTTGCTAACATCAAGACATTACTATAATAAGACATGCTAATCTTAAAGGAGTTGTAAGTGAGGAAGGTAAATCAGACATTTACATTCCTAACTACAGCATAAGATATTCAGTTACGAGTGTAAATAATTCTATTTCAACATTTTGACTAAGTACTTTGATAACTAACTTGATGATGGAGTAACTAAGTTAAAGAAGAACACATAAGCAAGCTCACAAGTAGTTATTTAGAAGAGAATTTTTTATTAAACACAAGCTCTACAAATTCTCAACATGGCTTCAGAGCTATGGTTATGATCAAGGGCAGTTTGAAAGGACTCGAAACATTCTAAAAAGACCTATGTCAAAAGGGATCAAACCATATTAAGACAGTCCAATAATTAAGCTAGGTGCAAGTTCACAAGAAAGGTCAATCTCTGTCACTATGAAAAGAATGATCTCGGTAGCATCTCAGTCTCAATGACATCAGTGTTGAAATTACCTCTGCCTCAATTCAATACTACTCTTATAAGATTATTTCGATACCACAGCAGTGAGGAGAATGAGTTATAAAAGTGTATTTACAGTTAAGGCTCGGTGTGAAAAAAAGATATCAGTATAATCCGTATTACAGTGAAGATCTTCAATGTTATAATCACAGGTCAACTACAGTCTCGGTATAATCAATCACATGATAAGTATGACACTACAATTTGGAACTACCACAGTGAAAAATATATCACTGTTTCGTGCTACCACAGTGAGAAAGGTCTCACTGGTTCGTTGCCATCACAGCTTGATGAGAAGTATGCCATTTCAGTTTGAAAGGACTTGAAACATTCTAAAAAGACCTATTTCAAAAGGGCTCAAACCATAGTAAGACAGTCCAATAATTAAGCTAGGTGCAATTTCACAAGAAAGGTCAATCTCTGTCACTATGAAAAGAATGATCTCGGTAACATCTCAGTCTCAATGACATCACAGTGTTGAAATTACCTCTGCCTCAATTCAATACTACTCTTATAAGATTATTTTGATACCACAGTAGTGAGGAGAATGAGTTATAAAGGTGTATTTACAGTTAAGGCTCGGTGTGACAAAAATATATCAGTATAATCCATATTACAGTGAAGATATTCAGTGTTATAATCACAGGTCAACTACAGTCTCAGTATAATGAATCACATGATAAGTATGACACTACAGTTTGGAACTATCACAGTGAAAAATCTATCATTGTTTCGTGCTACCACAGTGAGAAAGGTCTCACTGGTTCAATGCCATCTCAGTTTGATGAGAAGTATGCCATTTCAGTTTGATGGTATCACATAAGGTCTCACAGAAATGGTCAACATAAGTTCGAAACATGTACAGTGAAGTATTTACAATCGAAGCACAAAATAAGGTCAAAACAGTAATATGTATACACAGTGAAATAGTATATTCGAGGATCTCAGAATAGCTGCTTACATTGAGTTTGAAAGAATCTGAATTCTTTCCTATGAAGTTGACAGTGGAAGAACCAACTATTATTTTCATAGTGCCAAAATTTCCACTTGCATTAAAAACGGCATGCCATGTACATAAATAGAAAACCTGATGTATTATATGATGCCCCCCCCTTTTCTTTATAGTGAAAATGGATGATGCAACAATTTTTTTGTGGAAATGCAGGGACAGAGGTTTATCTATACATAAAATTAGTCCAAAATAGTTCAGGACGTGTAATCATATTATTAGCCCTGTAAAAGTCTGGGATTATTTCAAAAAAAAAAAATCCTCTCATATTATTTGGACTTTTCAAATAGAACTTTTTACTTCTTAATATTGATTTTGATGTGATGAGGTTTAGGATCCATGTTTATAATCACCCACATTTTCAAATTTGTCTTAGGAGGTCCACACTGGTTGTTTATGAATTTTCTATCACCTTAGTCTAACTACTAAGACTCAAAATTTCAATCATTCTGGTCTTGGTGAATCAGGGCACTTTCCAAATCACATTCCCCAATAGGATTCTAGAGAACCACTAGAGGAAGGGGGATAAATAGTAAAATATCTCAATGAAAATCTGCCTTTCTTTAAAAGAGGGGAAGACCTACTCATTCTAGATTCGACTCATTACCATGTCTATATCTAATTCTATCTGTCTTTCATAATTTCCAATGATCTGAATTTCCTTTCATCAATACTCGAAATTTGCCATTTCATAAACATGTCACTTCAACCACTATATGCTATCATACAATAGATGAGTGTCAATAAACTCTTGTTTCGTGAAGGGTTTCAGGAGCTTTTACAAGGGGCACTCAAAGTGCACCATTCCTGGCAACCTATGCCAGAATCCAGTGAAATATCGCAGGCATGGTTGTGATTGATCCACTTTTTTTAGGTTTTTAAGGATTTGGGTAAACTCCAACTTTGGTGGAACTCTGATTTCCATCAAAATTTTGGCCCAATTTCAATTATAAATATTGCTGGAAATGGAGGACATTTTGAGTGCCCCATATCCAATGGTTTTCAGAAAGAGTTGGTTGACCGAGACATTCCTCCTCCTGAGTGTTGCTAGTTTCTCCGTTATGTGATAGAAGACAGTTGGATGGAGCTAATTGATTGTGAACCCTGAATGAGAAAGGTAGTGAAGCTTGAAGGGGAATTCACTCAGAAACACCACTGAAATCACATGCCCAAATTATCATGAGTCACAAATCCCTCCATAATTTGCGAGGAATTTTGAAGTTTCTATCCTTGATAAAAAATGATACTATAACCCTTCATGTTTCTTTTATCCAAAGGTTTATTTTCTTGATAGGATATGTGATATCTGAATAGTGTTATAGTAGAGTAGCTCCTTGTATATAATCTATATGTATTGGTTCTGCATCCACTAAAGGGTTTCTTCAACAATAACAATTGAATATTTGCAAGAAACACATGGCTCATGGATTTACAGGTTAGTAGCGAGATAGGAGTATATAGCACATTCAGACACAATTCTCATTCTCATTCAAATGATCTAAGCCCCCTTTAAATGACCTGAAAATTTCTCTTCCAATATGACCTAAAAAGTTCATTAATTTAAAACTACTAATTGCATCTAAAGGTTTATAAATAAATTTCCACCTCTCTGTTATTTCTATTTCTAATCAATTGGCCAACCAGAAAAGGGAGATCACTACCATCATTTCATTTTTTTTAAATCACCATATGTAATCGGAGATCCAAATGACAATTCCTTGTACATAAGAATTGTATAAACTTTAAATGGCCCAAACACCACAAAAGCTTTGAATGTTATTATAATATTCAACTCTAAAATTGTAAAACCAAACCAATTTTAAGTATAGCTCCAATTTTAATGATTAATTTATTATTCAACAGCTCCAATCTTCATACTACCCCACCCCCTTCGTCCAATCTATATATATATATATATATATTGTTAATCAGTATCAGATAAGAACAAGAGAAATCGACATAAGATAAGATCAAGAGAAGGAGAAGAAAATCAGTCAAGCAAGTCATAACGTATAATGTATTGAGCCAAAAAGAAAGGGGTTTATATGGAATTATTGATGAAACCCAAATACACTAAGGAGTTTTACCTGGAATATTTATCCAAATCACTCTGTTGTGATTATAATTACAACTCAATGGTGATACATAAAAATGTATTGTCCATTCCTCGATGACAGGAAAAAGTTCTAGTAATTAAAGCAATAGCAAGCATTCATTGCCTAGAACCCACCACAATATAAAATGTAATTTCATTCTCCTAAAAAAAAAACAAAAATTTTGTTTGTCTGAGGTATTTGAAAGTCTGACAAATGTACTTAATTTTATAGTACCATCCGCTGCATTTGGATTTTATAGCATTGGGAAAATAGGATTTTAATTCAATATTTGCATACATTTAACAAAAATGTTGCAGAAGGTGTCTTCATTGAATCTTGGAAAGCAAGCTCTCTGTGTGCACAAGCTAAGTTAAAGAAGGGTTCTGGTATTTGTAAGGTTAGGGTTGAGGAGATAAATCTGTATCCAATCTGCACAATTTTGCTGCTTAGATGGAAAGTTTGGGAACAAAATTTTGAACCATTGTCAACCCTAAAACTATTTCCTTTAATCTGATAAACACAAAATATAAATTTCATAACTTAGGTTCCTCAAAACACCTAAAATATGCATTTATATTCTAGAAGTTAAAGGTTTCTTACTTGCTACTGTGTCGTTGCTCATATTCTAGCTCTCTTCTCCTCTGCTCCACTTGCATAACTAAAAACTCCTCTCTACTCAAAACTGGAGAAGATTTGTAATTACCCATACCATAATCCATATATTCTCTAAAATTTGCTAATTTTCTCAGTTAGTAAAAAATTGGAATGACTCCACAAAGCTAACAATAATACTTTTACTCAAAATCATAAATATTCAGCAAACAAACTCAGTATAAAATTTGGCTTCAAAAATCAATTTAGGAATGTGTTTTTTGTTCTTGGTTTTGGGCATTTATAGGTTTTTATTTTACAGGTCAAAATTGACTAAATATTTCACAACTCAAAGTATGGCCAAGTCTTCCAAGACTACCTAATACTGTTAAAACTCGCAGAGTTAAGAGGAGCTTGACCAGTTCGACAATGCCTTCAAACTAACCAAGTTATGGTGAGTTTGACCAGATCTCCCAATCATTACACTTGACTCGGCCAGTCAAACTCAAGGATACTCAAAAGACTTGGCTAGGTCTCGTAATTATGATCCTACATTCAAAAATCTCATTTGATAGATGGTTACATATATCAATAAAAAAAACACCTTATCTTTGAACAGGAGGGGAAAAACCTGGCATATACCCCTGTGTTCCATACATATCCGTTGGCATAATGTGTCCATTAAATGGCATGTCAAAAGGACTTGATCCATAACCCATGTATGGGACACTGCCATTACAAACCATGTAAGCATATGATCCCCACTGTGCACCAAACAACAAGCATTATATATGCACGTGCAACATACGACATCATACACTCTCCAGCTCCAAAATCCTGTGATTCTCTCCACTGCATCTCATTAGTTGTAACAATGATAAAGCACCCAACATGCATCATTTCGAAATATATTCATTTTCTTGTAATTAAGAAAGGAAATTAAAATGAGAATGAATGATACAGAGGTAAGGAAAATCCAATGACACTTTTCAAAACATCAGTTAAATAGGAGATTTCAGCAAAGAAATAGGAGATTTCAGCACTAGGAAATATGAAGAAAAATACACAAGGGAAAAGGAGCTAGATCAGGTGTGTTTGAAGGGAATTTCATGCTTAAGTGTTAGCAGTGAGAACAAGATTGTTCTCCAGTGAGGTAGTGTTTCCCTGTAAAGAGATCAATTGCTAAAATTTCTGTTAATAAAATTCCACAGCAAAGTATGATGAAGGTATAGAAATTTCTCTTAAATTTATGTTATCAAGGTACAATAAACTATGATGAAGATACAGAAAATCAAGGTACAGCTCCTCAGGCAACATTATATCCTCTAGAGGGCCAGATATCAAAGATTCCAACTTTTCGGACACTGGTGTTTTAAAGCCAGATATTCTGGCTCCTGGTTCTCTAATATGGGCAGCATGGTCTCCTAATGGCATCCATGAAGTCAATTATAAAGGTAAAACAGTACTACTTTTTTCAATCTTAGAATTAGGTTGCAATGCAATTTTTTTCTGCTTATGCCTATAGTTTGTGATAGGCTTGATTACTATCTTCTAATCTTATTCGCCTAGGAGTCTGTAATTTGAAATTTGAAGATTTTTTTGGTAACCGCTGGAGGACATATCATTCCTAGAGAGAATAAAATAAATTTAGAAGTTTTGGCAAACTTTGAAAATTGAAGGCACCTTGACATGGACATTAATCGGCTCAAGATTCTGCTTTTCTTCAAGCAGGAGAAGGATTTTCCATGATATCAGGGACAAGCATGGTGACACCACATATAGCTCGCATTGCAGCTTTGGTGAAGCAGAAAAATCCTGATTGGAGCCCTACTACCATCAAATCAGCATTACAAACAACATCAACATTTGTTTTACACATGGGGAAGCCCTTGCAAGCACAAAATTATTCTGGAGAAGATAGTCCAATAACTCTTATTTCTGCCACACCCTTCGATTGTGGAAGTGGTGTAGCGAACCCTAAGGCTGTGCTTGATCCAGGCCTCATTTTTTATGCAGGTATGGTTGTTTTTGGGGTTATCCAAACTTTTTAATATGTGATTCCTCTCTATAGAGATATTTCTATTTTTTATATCTAACCATATTCTAATTACTCCACAAATTGATTTGAAGGCTATGAAGATTATGTAAGCTTCCTCTGTTCATTTTCAAGTTTTGATAGGAATTTTGTTGCACACATTACCAGTTCAACATGTGCCCCAAAAATCGGGTGTCCAACAAATATTAAAACTCCATCCATAACTGTATCAAATATTATTGGATCAATGACCATATTGAGAAGGGTTACCAATGCAGAACAAGCAGAAAAATATACAATTCCCAGCTCAATGCCACCAGATGTGTCACTAACTATAAAACCTTCAGTTCTAATGTTGGAAGAAGGGCAGTCCAAACCATTTTGGGTGACATTATTTTCCAAATCTCCCATTGGAACTTATAGCTTTGGTGAAATAATACTGATATAAGTGTTAGCAGTGAGAACAAGCTTGTTCTCCAGTGAAGTAGTGTTGACCTGTAAAGAGATCAACTTCTAAAATTTTTGTTAATAAAATTCCACAGCAAAGCAAAGGCTTTTCCCTGTTCGGTTCCCTAGAAAAATATTGTGTTATTGTGTGTGACTAACTCTTTATCTCTATTTCTATTATGCTTCTTATTCAGTAGAGAAATTATGTGTTTTGGTGAATAGAAGTTGTATTAGATTGTTCATCATAGTAGTTGCAAAATTTTCAAGGAAAGTCTACATAGTTGATCAATTACATTCACTACTGGAGTTTTTTGAACTCAAAACAAGTGTTAGAATAAGATGTACTACATTCACTACTAGAGTTTTCTGAACTCAAAACAAGTGTTATAATAAGATGTATGGCAATTGCTTGAAATTATACCCAAATACTTTAATAACAAAATTTTAGCAACCATACGATGCAATGCAGTTGAATTGTTTATTATTGGTTTTCGTTCCATTGGAAACATAAGCTCCAACAAAGGAAGGATTTGATTATATATTTAGATGAACAGATACCTTTAAATTGAAGATGTGTCTTTATATTCACATAGATATGATGTAACTTCTCTGCAATAATAAACCTATATTTTTTACTCCAAATTTTTTCTCCAATTTCATGATTCTATCCCTATATCTCTTGATGTGTGTTGTGTTTTATAGTTTATTTATAATGATAGAATAAATGAAATTATTTGGTTTTACATAGAGATGATTGCATTCTATATGGAAAATATAGGAATCAACATCAACAATCAAGCAGCAATGAGGGATCTTATAGTGGAGTTAAATTTTTCCTAGGCCTATCCTGGAAAGAGTGGCAATGGAATGGAGTGGAATTCTCATATTATAATCAATGTTGTGATGAAAAAATGCATTTCTTCTCGAATTTGGAATTTTGAACCCCCAATGTCAATGGATTAAAAAGAGGTTTCAGCAGAAACGTTAGAAATAGAATTCATTATGCTACAAGAGCAGCCAACAAGGTTGCTGATTGGCTTTCTAACATGCAATTGAGTGGCAAGTATATGACATTAGGATTTTCAAAACCTGAGGTTGAAAGGAAGAATAATGAATTATTGAAATTAAACTTCAATAATAAGTCAAAATGTTGAGACTTCGAAAAACACTAGGCCTTGGGGAGCTGACATAGACGTCCTAGTTTTTTCAATTAGAAAGATTAAGGTAGGATGCCTTAAGTTGCAAGACATAAAATTTATGGACTTATTTGCAAATCCCTCCATAATTTGTGACAATGGTGGAAGCCATTAGTGAGTAGTATAAATCATAGTTTAATTCATATGAAGTTTTTGTTTGTTCTCACACCTGGAGAAGAACTGGGCTTGTTAATTCACTTTCTCTTTGCATTATCTCAGTCTCTATTAGCCATTAGAAATGAGAAGAAGGCTAGAAAGGAGAGGAGAAAAGCCCAAACGCTCCCTCAAGGAACTGTGAGGGAAGAGGGTCATGCTTGTCAATTGCATAATTAAAAACGATGGGATTTGATGGGACTCCTCTGAGGAGACGGTCCGGATTGAAAAGAAATATTTTCATAGGCAGGAAGAGTTCTCCACGTGGAATGATACTAAGCAACCCTGTGGGAAGTGAACATTTTCCATGAACATATGCTCCTCAAACAATAAATTCATGAGTCACTTGTCAGTGTGGGTGAGAGATTTCAACGAGTGGAGGATAATACTCTATTTTTTAAGTTGGAGGTGAGAGAAATCGTCAGGGAGGTAATGGAAAAAGCTATGACATAGTTTGATAAGTGAGTGTGGAAGCATGAGGAAGCCAAGAGGGCTGCTGATATTGATTTATGGATAGAACATTGCTGCAAGCTTGACTGCATTTTCCAGCTTTCCCAGTTGAATGCAAGACTAAGTTCAAAGTCAAGGAGATTAGATTGTACACTGATGGTTCGAAGAGAACAAGCAACTAAGTGGATGCCAATAATGTACTACTTAGGCACTAGGAGAGGTGCTTGGAGCAGCTACCTCACTTAATCATTCTGCCAATGATAAGCTCAAACAAAAATGATGACAACCCAAGACAAAAAAACAAGGCAATCCATAAAATGTGCAATAAGTCCCCATTATACTTATTAGTTGTTAAAGGAGGGACAAACAGTCTTTGTATTGTTTACTTCTCTTAATAATGCTGAAAAAAAATGATGCAAACAGCAAAAATACGTTGAAATCCTCTTATACATGTAGTTTATAACAATGTTGCCAGAAGCAAGAATTCGGATGGAAGAAAAATTAGGAACTGGGAAGTGAGAATCTCAAAAAGTAGAAATTAAAAAAAAAAAATGAAAACTTGAAAGATAAAGAAGATATAAAACAATATAAATGCAAATATATTTCAATATTTTACTTCTTAAATGATAAAGCATGAGAAATTACATCATGATTCATGGTTCATATTAAAAGGATCAATAACTCTTTTTTGCATATTCATGTTGTCTAGAGAATTTTGAACACTCCCCAAAGAGAAGGGATAGTCCCAGGACAATTGGAAAAGCTATTTTTAATTTTTTTAAACAAGTTGCCAATAGTCCTCATGTGCTCAATGAAGGGGGTTTAGTGCTTTATAAATTCCTAATCCCTCTTCATTGCTCCTTGCATATTTCTTTCCAAAAACTAAAGGTTTTTATTGTTAAAGGTCAATGATTTTGGTAGAATATCTACCATTCAAACCCAAGAACTAAGCCAATGGAAGTCCCTCATGGGAAAATTTCTTATTGTAATTCCTATAGTTAAACAAGAAAAAAAATACAGTTAGCTACCTCTTGAGTGGGTTTAGCCTCTGGAAGATTCTCCTTAAGCACAGAGGCTTAATCCTGCTTGTCTGAGTTCATGCCATTTCTTCGGGATCCAATTTCTTTGCTTTGGGACTCTTCGGAGGATGGGTCCAAGCAAATCCGAGGCCATTTTTCTATTATGATTCAATATGTGTGGTTCAAGGCTACCACAGCAAGAGTTTGCAGTACACCATGGAGTCTCACCAATCTCTACAAAGGTCTCAGTATTATGTTAATAAGAATAATACTCTATGCTATGGTGTTGATCAGTTCCACGTGCTATATCATAATTTATAACCTCGGCACTTTGAGGTACTCTGGTCACTGATGTTACGATGCTAAGATGCTCGAAGCTACTTGGTGCTACTCGGTGATGGATAACATGAGGTTCAGTGATGAATCACTATGTTTGGATGTTGCTATAGGGATCATGATTTGAAGATCAAAGGATCAAGGAAGATGACTATGTCTTGTTCTTGGAGTGGCGAAATAGGTCAAGGGTCTTGGTCTTGGTATTTTTCAATTGGAATCTCTATAAGAAGAATTTGTGTGGCTTTTCCTCTCAAAGAGTGAGAGGTTTCGGCCCTGGCTAATAGCCTACATGTTGTGTCTCTTGTCTGTTTATGTTTATGCATTGGTTACTATTTGATGAAAAAAGAACATTAATAATCGAACAAGAAGAATATCTTAATCTAAAGAAGTTAAAAGTCATTCACAAACAGTCACTAATGAAGAGAAATCTCTTAACACTAAATCCCCTAAATTTCTCAACATTGTAGTGGTCAAGGGCCTTCTTTTAAAAGGCTCTATAAATTTATGTATATGTTCTATGCTTGATGCAATTTTACTTTTATTACAACAATCACATAAATAGTTAAGTAAAATGCTGATAGAACATACCAGTGGATCTATAGAAGACAAACCATAAATAGGAGAATGTGTTGGTGCTTTACGGCGGTCAGCAGGATGCTTCAACCAGCAAAGTCTTCTTGGTCGGCCAACCCAGAATGTGTCACAACAGTCCTCAAATCAATCACCCAGTCAACTCAAAGTCAACCCCAGAAAATTCAACGCAGTCCAGAAAATTCAACGCATGGCAGCAGCAATAAAGTCAACCCAGCTCCAACATTGGTCAACCTTTTGACCTCGATTTTTGTGCCAATGAGTATGGCCTTAAAAAATCAAACTCTCCACCAAATTTCAGCCAATTTGGACCATGCATTGACCAAAGTCAATGCTGGTCAAACTTTCCTAGAAACCCTAACTGCAAAAATTTCATCCTTTTTCTAGCTTCAACAACTTCATCATTTTCCCACGTGAGAAATGCTTCTCAGATGCTTGTATCCCATCAGAGGAGGAGACGTGTGTGATGAGTGAGTGAGTGAAATGCTCTCCAACTTTGACTGTATATATATCCATCATTGAGGTGTGTGACACATCTGCTAGGGGTGTAAAACCTTAAGGCCAACCTGCACATATTTGAAATTATTAAAAATAAATTCAAAATAAATGTTCTGCTCATCAGATTAAGATCAATTTTATATTGATCTTACACCTCTCCGAAAGGGGAACCCAATAAAAATATTGGTATCTTCATCTGAGCATCACAACATGGAGTTTGGACCTAGTTGTCCAATTTTAACACTCCCTCTCAACTAGGGAGTACTCCATCCACCTGTGCAAAAAAACATCGTGCGTCATCCCGTTGTAACTTGCTTTGTTGGCCTCTTTATTTCATAACAAAAGTGGGTCAGTCACAAAGACATCACCCCCCGACTGACAGATTTAGCCGAGAGGTCCAAAACCTCTATCAGACTCAAAGAGTCTCATACCAACGTGAAGTTGGTTTACCTGACCCAAAACCAGTTGGAGGTATGAAACCTCACTATACTTGATCCCAGATCAAGTGGTTGGACCATGCCATCCTAGATAGAGGGTACGACAATCTTTGATGCATCCATTAGTCTTTGCTACTAGTCTCTAGCTTTTCCCACCTCATTGGCCAAATGAGAGGTACTTCCCCTAAGCCCTGAACTTAATGGGTAGGATGCATACGGGGCACAAATAATGAGAGGTGAACCAACTCAAACATCATAATGGTGGGGTAGAAGCACTACAAGGTTCGGCAAGCCTAGCCTTGTGAGTGCTTATACCTCCCAGAAGCTATCCCCAAAGCCCCCCCAGAGCTCCCAGAGCTTATCGTCCAACAGGACCCACATCATAGGGTCGTTCCATGATACCAAGACTCTCACGGAAGGTTAAGAACTTGACCTTCCCCAGGGGCTTTGTGAGAATATCCGCAACCTACTCATCAGTTCCTATATGATCGAGCCTTACAGCGCCTCGCTGTACCATATCCCGGATAAAGTGGTACCTGATATCAATATGCTTGGATCGATCGTGGAACATTGGATTCTCGGACAAGTGAATCCCACTCTGGTTATCACAGAGTATCATGGTGGTATCTAGCACATGTCCGAACAGCTCAGTAAAGAGCTTTCGCAACCAAACTGCTTAACAACAGGCCATACTTGTTGCAATGTATTGGGCCTCTGCGGTGCTCAAAGCCACCTTCTTCTACTTCCTGCTCATCCATGAGATCGAAGAAGAACCAAGATTGAAGTAGCATCCCGATGTGCTCTTACGATACACCACACTGCCAACCCAATCGGCATCAGTATATCCAAGGAGTGTCACACTCCTGGCAGTGTATCTCAGCCCATGGTTTATCATGCCTCGAAGGTATCTCAGAAGATTCCTGGCACTAACCCAGTGAAAGTGATGAGGTTCAACCATCTGTTGACTCAAAGTGTTCACTGCAAAACATATATCTGGACAGGTGTTCACTAAGAACATCAGGGCCCCTACAAGTTGACGATACTCAGTAGGATTTGGCAATATGAGCCCAACAGCGCTACCACTCAACTTCGTGAAGTTGAGTTCAATTGGTGCCAGACCTCCAAGCCTAGGAAGTAGTGCATCAGTCCTAGGTCCTTCATCTCAAACTCAGCAGCGAGCTCCCTCTTGCACTGATGAATGAGAGGTTCAGCACCTGTCAGGAAGAGGTCATCCACATATAGCACCGGGATGAGAGGCTTTCCCTTGACAACCTTGAAGTAAAGGTTTGGATCATCATTACTTCGACTGAAGCCCAGCTTCATCAAGTAGCTATCTATCCTCTCATACCAAGCTCTAGGTTCTTGCTTCAGCCTATAGAGGGCCTTCTTCAACCTACAGACATGGGTGTCCCGATCCTGGACTTCGAACCCCAGAGGTTGCTCCACATATACCTCTTCCTTTATCGGACCATGCAGAAATGCGCTCTTCACATCCATCTGATGAAGACTCCATCCTTGCGTAGCAGCAAGGGCTATAATAGATCGAATGGTGGTATATCAGGCCACAGGTGCAAATATGTCATCATAATCTATGCCTTCCTTTTGAGAGAAGCCACGAGCAACGAATCTTGCCTTGAACTTCTTAGCACTTCCATCAGATCCATGCTTGATCATGAAGAGCCATTTCGAGGTGACAACTACTTTGCCCTTTGGTCTTGGAACCACATCCCAAACATCATTCTTCATAATAGACTCATACTCTTCGTGCATAGCATCCTTCCAGACTTGATGCTTTATGGCTTCCTTAAAGGATCCAGGCTCAGATTGTACAATAGTACTCATGGCTGCTAGATACCCTTGGTATCTATTCGGCTTCTTGCTTTCACGGAATGTCCCCCTTGGGGCAACATGTCCCTCAACATCCTTGAGAGTGTCCGTGAGCCATGATGGTCTCTTTCCTAGTGAAGGAGGTGGATCGATCGGGTCCATCAATCCTTCAACATAAGGCATTGTTTCATCCTTTGGTTCCTCTTGATTTCCAGGCCTTGCTTCATTATCTTCCCCAGATCTCGGAAGATTGACTACTTTCCTCAAGGAAGTATCTTCGTCAAGGGTGACATCGTGGCATATCTCCACTTCCTTTTGACCAGGCACATAGACTCTATAGGCCTTCGAAGTTTCACTATAGCCCACAAAAATTCCTTTCTTCCCAGAAGCATCCAACTTGCTCCTTTTTTCTTTCGGCACATGAAAGTAGACAGCACATCCAAAAAATCTAAAATGTGAGAAATCAGGTTTCTTACCAGAGAAAACCTCTTCGGGAGTTTTGGATTCTAGAGTGGAATGTGGGCATCAGTTTTGTATGTACACGGCAGTGTTCACAGCTTCTCCCCATAGAAACTTCGGCAGAACTTGGTCACATAGCATGGCATGGGCAGCTTCCACAATGGTCCAGTTCTTTCGTTCAGCAACACCATTTTGTTTGGGAGTATAGACAATTGTGGTCTCCCTCTTAATGCCAGCTTCTCTGAAAAATTCCTTGAACTCATTTGACTCATATTCAATGCCATTATCAGATCTCAAAATCTTGATCTTTTTCGCTGTCATATTTTCCATCAAGGCTTCGAATGTATGGAACCACATGAAAGCCTCATCCTTATTCTTTAAGAAGTATATCCAGGTTTTGCGAGAGAATTCATCTATGAACGTCATATAATATAAACATCCTCCCAAGGATTTCACAAGCAGCATACCAGATAGATCAGAATGGATCAATTCCAAAATATCATATGTCTTTGTGACATTAGAGTGGAAAGGTCCCCTTGTATGCTTTCCTTTTGCACAACCCTTACATACACCCTCATGATTATTTGGAAACTCGGGCATCCCTGTCACCACCTTCCTTGCTTCAGGAAGGGCTTCGTAGTGAAGGTGTCCAAACCTTCGGTGCCATAGTTCAGTGTGTTGAATAGTATCACATGTCATTGCTCCCAACGGACTTCCTCCAACCTGGTAGAGTGTATCAACTCTAAACCCAATCGAGATAGCTTCCTTAAAGCTCTTCTTTCACATGAGCACTTTTCCATCAGTGAATGCCACATTGAAACCTTTGTCTTCCATGGCCGATATAGACACAAGGTTCTTCTTCAAATTTGGTACATAGAGTACATCTTGCAAGTGAAAGACTTGACCTTGAGACAAGTGGAGGGTCACAGTCCCTGTCCCTTTCATGAGATATGTGGCATTATCTCCAAGGATAATTTCCAAATTAGTATCCTTCTTAATCATATCAGAAAGTGCTTCCTTGAACCCAGTGATATGCCTTGAGGCACCACTATCTATCAACCAGACGTCCATAGCGTCGGGTGAGGATGTAACAGAGAGGGCAGATACAAGAATGTATTCATTTCTTTTATCAACAACATGTGATTCCTCATACCTAGAGTTTCTTGACCTTTTGAAAGGTTGATCATTTCCGCCGGAGGAAGCCTTCCTTTTTCCCTTGAACCTATTATTCCTTTGATTTCCATTCCTTCAGTTGTTGTTGTTGTCATCACTATCAAGAGAATCCTTCTTGAAAGGACATTCTCTAGCATAGTGACCAGGCCTATGAAAAGTGAAACATTTTCCTTTCTTTCCTTGGGCCCTTGATTTTCCCTTATTCTTCGGACCACCAGAGTTTTTCTTTCTAGAATGAGAAACGTATGCAGCATTTCCTCCATTTCCATACTCCTTCATTCTTGATTCTTCTTGAACGCATCTTGATAGTACTTCGTCAAAGTCAGGTATCACATTATTATTTAGAATGGTAGTGTTGAACACGTGCCATTCAGATGAGAGCCCTCCAAGTGCGGTGAGTACCATTTCTCGATCAGCTATTGTCTCCCCAATAGCTAGCAGATTGTTCCTGATTTCAGTTAGATTCAGAAAGTATGATTGGATAGACTCATCCCTGCCTTTCTTCAGATTCTTCAATTGATTCTTCAAGAATAGTACTTGATTCGCATTGTTGGCCTTGAACATGAGGATAAATTTATCATACATCTCTTTGGATGTGCCCAAATCAGAGATGTAGGCCACTAGGCTTTTATGAATGGATTCCCTGATCATCAGCTTTGCTTTAATCTCCCCCTTCTTATATTTTGTTTTGGCAGCAACAGTAGTAGTGGATGGAGGTTCTTGGATTTTACCCTGCACATAGTCGATGACATCTTGGTCTTCCAATTTGAGATCCAATATCATTTTCTCATCATGGAATTCATCCTTCCCAGTCAATTTGTCTTCCTCCTTGAAGCTATAGATTGCAAAAACCATTATCCTTTCTGATGATTGCTACAAATAGGGTTTGTCTTCACCTCAGCACTAATACCATGTAAATTTATGCAGATGTTCTATGCTTGATGCAAATTTACTTTTATTACAGTAATCACATAAACAGTTAAGTAAAATGCTGATAGAACATAACAGTGGATCTATAGAAGACAAACCAGGAATAGGAGAATGTCCAATTTTCTCACACAGAGGCTAGCCAAGGTGACACAATCCAATATCAAGAGTTATACAGATTTTTCGTGGACCGGAAGCAGAGCTTCAAAACTTTAACAGTTGCTGGTGGGGTGGAGATTTTTCCGGTGTAGAATCGTGCCTAAGCTAAGTTGACAAAGAGACGGAGGAGAATAGTTGCTCAAAAAATTTCATTGCCAAAAGAAATTTGAGGATCGATCGTAGGGTGATCAAAGAGATTTGATGCATTGTGTTTGATAGATTTACAAGGAGGAAATCAGTTGCCAGAGGGAGCAGAGGGTGCATTTTTTTGCCAAGGACCCTAGATCTGAGCTTCTATCGAGAAGCGAGGAGAGGAAGATCCGTTCCGACAAATATCTGAGCAGATGACACCTCATGGACTGCGCGATCAGGATAGGTTGGATGACATGTCCAACTTTGCTATCTGGAAGGCCATAATCCTAGTAGTCATAGAGGCATACAACTTGAGGGAGCATGTAGAAAAATTCGTGGTTGTCATTGGGCAGGGGTCCTTCGGAAATTAACTTGTAACTTAATTCAAGTATGAGAATTAAACCAAGATACTGCAGTAGGGTTTCTTAGATTAAGAATTTTTCACATTCCTTAGGTCTAGCCTCATTAGGTCACCCAGGGCATCAATTTCCCAAGAATCTAGCTAGAGGAAAAATTCTATCTCCTAGAGACAATTGTGTTGGTGGGTCCCCTCACTCTCCTAGCTCACAACCATACCCTTCTTGGAGGTCTTTAATGCTCGGATTTTCATCTATCCACTCTAGAATGATATATCCAATTTTGGTTCTAGGTGGAGGTATCTCATTAAACCTTATCTTATATCTATTGTTGCATATGTAAGGCAATAAAACACTCTTAAACCCAATCCATGAACATATAGAAAGGTATAACACATCATCTCAATAGCCATGGCCCAGAGCTCTTAAACCTAGTCTCTGCATATCCTCTCTTAAGCTGCCGCTATTGTTGTTCATAAACTGAATGTTGACTTAAATTATGGCGTTGAAACATAAATTCATGTTTAATAGAAGACTAATTTGTCCTCAAGTCATTATTCAACTCATTAATTTGTTGAAGTTGTGGCATTTTTTGTTCGTCAAACTCTACCTGTAATTGAACAACTTGTTGCTACTTCTGTTACTGTTGTTGCTAGATTTGTTGTTGTTGAAGTAATAGGGGTGTTGAATATGTAGTTGTTGCTTCATGTTTACTTGTGTTTGTACTATAGGGAGTGAAGTTGCACCATTTTTCAAACAATGAAAAATATGAATAGGAAGAGTCAGCATAGGTAATCTAATTGATGATGCATTAATTCATTGAGTTGTATCTGGGCAGGGGCTTTGAATCTCTTTGTTCTTTATTGGGATGCAACAACTTAACATCTCAAGGATTGTAATTCTTTCTTTTTGCAACAAATCATCTATCTTACTGGAATTGTTGGGGTAACTGATGCGAGTTCTCTGGTGGTGCAATCTAATATCCTTTGTTTGGTTATGAACTGTAATTCTTTCTTTTTGCAACAAATCCTCTATCTTACTGGAATTGTTGGGGTAATTGATGCGAGTTCTTTGGTGGTGCAATCTAATATCCTCTGTTTGGTTATGAACAGGATACTTCACTTTCTCTGCCAATTTTGATCTTAGCATTTAGCATTCTTCAGGGGTCATTGAAACTCTGGTTTGGTGGAACCATTTGGCATCCCAATGCTCAACATTCTTGAGGATGCATGGAAAATTTCCATGGATAGCAGCCTCAGGACCTTTTCTATGTATGGAATCTCTGTTGTTCAGTAAAAACAGAAGGCTACAATTCTGAGGTCAGCATTTATTATAATATATATTGAAGAATGGCTATGTATGCAAGACAATAGATTCTTGGGATAAATCCATCAGTCATATAGTTTTTCTTCAATGTCGTTGGTGTGTTCCTAATTTAAATGAAACATACTAGTTGTAACCAACAAGTGTGTGATAATCAGACTATCCTACATCCGTATCGATATAAAATTTTGTTAAGAAAGTATTTGTTTTGACACTCGTTGATATGAAAATATAATTCTTGCATATGCAGATTAGACATGTCAATCCTTAATGTATTCAGAAACAATGTTTCAACTGTCAACATAGGTTGAAAAAAATTTAATTATATATTCTAATTTCTGAAGAATGTAAACACTTGCAACTTGCTGTTTTATTTTCACTATATCGTATTGCACCTGTTTCAAGGAACTGGAGGAGGTATACTGAATATTCCCTGAAGACTGCCCATACTGTACCGATCACATCCTTGTCTTTTCCTTCCAACACTGCAATTAAGTTTCCACTAAATGTGAATGCTCACTTATGAATAATAAATATCATGGAGCATAGAATTCCAAGTTAAAAATCTGAGGATGACTGATAAGTCTGAATATCTATAACAGCCACAGTAATTAAAAAGAAAAATGAACTATATGGATTTTACTAATTAATCAGAAAACATAAAAAAATAAAACCAACTACTCAAATCAATTTGTCAATTGCATTCCAACTGCTAACTAAGCATGGAACAATATTTTTAGTTTACTCATGGAAAATCAAGTATTAAGGTAGATAGCATATCCATGAACATATAGAAAGGTATAACACATCATCTCAATAGCCATGGCCCAGAGCTCTTAAACCTAGTCTCTGCATATCCTCTCTTAAGCTGCCGCTATTGTTGTTCATAAACTGAATGTTGACTTAACTTATGGCGTTGAAACATAAATTCATGTTTAATAGAAGACTAATTTGTCCTCAAGTCATTATTCAACTCATTAATTTGTTGAAGTTGTGGCATTTTTTGTTCGTCAAACTCTACCTGTAATTGAACAACTTGTTGCTACTTCTGTTACTGTTGTTGCTAGATTTGTTGTTGTTGAAGTAATAGGGGTGTTGAATATGTAGTTGTTGCTTCATGTTTACTTGTGTTTGTACTATAGGGAGTGAAGTTGCACCATTTTTCAAACAATGAAAAATATGAATAGGAAGAGTCAGCATAGGTAATCTAATTGATGATGCATTAATTCATTGAGTTGTATCTGGGCAGGGGCTTTGAATCTCTTTGTTCTTTATTGGGATGCAACAACTTAACATCTCAAGGATTGTAATTCTTTCTTTTTGCAACAAATCATCTATCTTACTGGAATTGTTGGGGTAACTGATGCGAGTTCTCTGGTGGTGCAATCTAATATCCTTTGTTTGGTTATGAACTGTAATTCTTTCTTTTTGCAACAAATCCTCTATCTTACTGGAATTGTTGGGGTAATTGATGCGAGTTCTTTGGTGGTGCAATCTAATATCCTCTGTTTGGTTATGAACAGGATACTTCACTTTCTCTGCCAATTTTGATCCTAGCATTTAGCATTCTTCAGGGGTCATTGAGACTCTGGTTTGGTGGAACCATTTGGCATCCCAATGCTCAACATTCTTGAGGATGCATGGAAAATTTCCATGGATAGCAGCCTCAGGACCTTTGCTATGTATGGAATCTCTGTTGTTCAGTAAAAGCAGAAGGCTACAATTTTGAGGTCAACATTTATTGTAATATATAGTGAAGAATGGCTATGTAGGCAAGACAGTAGATTCTTGAGAGCAAGCCATCAGTCATATAGTTTTTCTTCAATGTCATCGGTGTGTTCCTAATTTAAATGAAAAAGACTAGTTGTAACTAACAAGTGTGTGATAATCAGACTATCCTGCATCTGTATTGATACATAATTTTGTTAAGAATGTATTTGTTTTGACACTTGCTGATATGAAAATATAATGCTTGCATATGCAGATTAGACATGTCAATCCTTAATGTATTCAGAAACAATTTTTCAACTGTCAACACAGGCTGAAAACATTTAATTATATATTCTAATTTTTGAAGAATGTAGACACTTGCAACTTGTTGTTTTATTTTCACTGTATCGTATTGCACATTTTTCAAGGAACTGGAGGAGGTATACTGAATATTCCCTGAAGACTGCCCATAGATGGTACTGACTACATCCTTTGTCTTTTCCTTCTGAACAGACTCTGCAATTAAGTTCCCAATTAAATGTGAATGCTCACTAGATGAATAATAAATATCATGGAGCATAGAATTCCAAGTTAAAAAATCTGAGGATGACTGATAAGTCTGAATATCTATAACAGCCACAGTAATTAAAAAGAAAAATGAACTATATGGATTTTACTAATTAATCAGAAAAGATAAAAAAATAAAACCAACTACTCAAATCAATTTGTCAATTGCATTCCAACTGCTAACTAAGCATGGAACAATATTTTTAGTTTACTCATGGAAAATCAAGTATTAAGGTAGATAGCATATCCACAAGGAAACATAGAGTAAAAAAGTTACTCTACAAACCCCAACATAACCACTGTGCCAAATTTTCATATGTCCTAGCTCCTGCCATACTGGTGATATAAGAAATGTGGATGTCAAGGATATTCTCAAGATTAACTGAAGTCATAAAGAGCAATTTCCTTTTATAACTAGCATTGAAAGTTGTCAAGTTGCCAAAGGCCTTTTACAACGACCTTCCCCTTACTTATTAGCCGTCTCTTCACACAAATTCTCCATGTAGAGCACTGAATTTCTTCTGCTATGTCAGGCACCTCTTCCTCTACCAGCATTCCTCCTCCTGTTTTTGCACACTAACTTATATTTTGCCGTTGATGTTAATTAGTAAGCTTCCTCAACTATACTATATTGTGGAGGCTCATCTCATCTTACACCACAAACTTCATCCCATTCACATACCCCAAGAGTTTCTAGTTCTCATCCTTGTGATGACCTACGCAGGTAGAAATTTGGTATATCCTTGCACATGCTATCTCTATGTTGCATATTTCTCTCTCAACTTGGACACCATCTTGTTCCGAGTCCTTATATTCTCTTTGTTCAGACAGATTAACTCATGTGGTACAAAAATCCCACCATATAGAAGCATGCCTTTCCAACTTGGTAATGGTGAACTTCACCTTGTTCAAGTCCTCTATCTTCTTGTAATAAAGTTCCTTTCCATCTCACTTATGATTCTGCTTTCATAGTCCCATCATAATGCGAAATTTCAACATCAAGGATGATGATATGAGCACTCTCTTTGTGATTGAGAGACATAAATGGAACATTAATTGTTGGTTTGTAGATGGAACATGGATTGCTGATAGTGATTTGTCTTTGGAGATCACATCTATGACATGGATGGTGAGAGCTTGACAGATAAAGACATGAATTTGCGCCTTCTTTTTCTCATCGGCCTTGGGATCCACCTCATGGATCATGAGAAGGACATCGCACATCATATATGGAGCATGAAAAGGACATTCCAGATCCTATTTCATGTGATCTTGGACAACCAAAATATGTTGAGGTAGATGATGCATATTCCATTTTAAACAACATCCATGTGTCCTTATCAATGGGGCAAAAAATCTGCAAGCAATGCAATCCCAACACTAAAAAATGTTTGGGACAGCAATATGTTCAAACATCGACGTATTGTAGCAATTTTCAACTTTTCAAAAGAGGCCATCAAGCCCCAAATCATAAGCTGGCTTGGTTTTCCAAATCTAAAATTTTGCAGCATACTTCATGTGGATATTCGTAGAGGGAAACAATGTTTTGCAGGCTTATCTTGGAGCCATCTTTTAAAACCTTGTCGTTTGAAGCTATTACAGGAGACTTGCATGGCAGAGAAGGGGGGAAATTGTTGGAGCATGTACAAAAACCTTTGTAAAGGCATTTTTATTACAAGGAGGTGGCTCGTGGCTAGATGATGGACTGCACTATTCATATGCCCAAGATGATGACTATATCAGTCCTATCCAACATTGGATAAAGCAAGCATGTGGTAGCACACACCGTTATATATGTGATCCAGTAGATGGAATTAATTTAGTTTGTGCCAAAGGCCAATCAATATCAGGTACACTCATTTTGGCAGTCTTGAGCATGGGAGTTTGTTCTTTTTGAGAAGATGAATCTAGTGTAGTTGCAGACCAAGGGGAGTAGAAAGATTTGTACTTGGAAAGCCCCTTTTCATCTTAGCAGAGTTTATAACATTGTAATGAATTTCCCATGAATAATTTTATGTATCAGCAGCTCTAAATTACAGTCCATTTATAGAGAGCCTTAGCTTATGAAATATTGTCTATAAGCTAAAATAGGGTTAAACTTTTCCATTGAAAGCTTAGAATAATTGAACTCAAAGAACCAAAGAACCATTGTAGATACTTTAATCAACCTTTTGTTCTTTAATTATACTGCTTAAAATAGTGTTTTGAGCAAGACCTATTTCGACAAATTTAGTTTAGAGAATACAATGGCTTATTTAATGAATTTTATCCAAGATAGAGCATACAGGATTTGTGACAGCAATAAGAAAAATTATGGGATTTTGCAATTTAAGCATTATCTTGCAGAAAAATACCCTTTCTGAACTCGTTTTGATGGTGAAGAAACACAAATGATCTGTTGGAAGTCGTGCATAAATGATATGTTGGAAGTCGTGCATGAAGGGATCTGGGGGCTCAGGGATTTATTCTAGAGCATTTGCAAACTAGGATTGTACAAAAGCGAGCTCCTAAGCTCGTTTCAGTGCATGAGCTCATTTCAGGGCAGGGAGAGGGATAATGCAATAGCGGCAAAATACAAAGATAGTGCGTGAGCTCGTTTCAGGGCAGGGAGAGGGATAATGCAATAGCGGCAAAATACAAAGAGGCACTAAATGTAAAGGTGCCATATATATTTGTATTTAAGTCAAATGATTTCAAAGAATTTGGAATAGTTTAATATTTTTTTAATTTGGAAAAATAAATGGAAGAAGAGGGCAAGGGAATGAAACTAAGTGATTGGGTGGGATAATTATAATGTCTTGTGTCATTTCTTTGAGTCACATTGAATTGAAATATAAATCAATTATTAAATTAAGTAATTATTCATTACTAAAGTGGGATTTTATATAAATTATTTATTTATTAATGTTAATGTGTAGTTTTTAATAATATATTTGTGTTAAAGAAAATTATTTTAATTAATGTTGTATAAAGATTTTTGTTAATTTTTCTATATTATATTTTAATTTACTTTAAAATTGTTTTAAATATGTTTTCACCTTTATGTATGGAGGTTATTTATTTGCATATTTAAAGTTTTGTTGTAGTTCTTTTCTTAAAAAATGACTATTGTGATTGTGATGGTGAGAAGGTATTCTATAAATAGCATTAAGGATTATTTAGAATAAATAGGAGATTCTTTCTCATTATCTAAGACTAATCTTTGAGAGAATGGATATACATTCCCTAATTATCACACAAACAATAGGTTAATCTTGCATTTATTGCTTTCTCTCCATGGAGGTTCGCTAAACAAAGGGAATACCTACCTCCTCTTATGTGAATTTTATTGTCTCCACCTCTTAAAGGATTTTCAAACATTAATAATTAAATCTTCATTACTTTAAAAATGTAGTCTTGCCGAATATACCAAAAACATAGTAGGATTCTTTCATTGTGGAAAAAATCAAGTACATGTCTGAGGGAAGTATTCCTCTATGGATGGTTAACAAGTTCATCAATAACTAGAAGCCAATGCTTCAATCTATATATTTAATGTTCTTTAGTCATCATCTAAAGAGTTCAAGAATCAAATAAATTCCAACCTAAGTTCTAAGTATATGGTAAGCTTGTACTTAGAGGTTCTATTATTGTAAAAATTGACAACTATGGAAGTTGTGGCAAGGAATTGGAGGAGGGACTATCATTTTGGGGTAGAGCTAGCCTCTTTTTAAATGATAGTTTCCAAAATTGAATCCATCTTCAATGTATGTACGTTGTCTAGCATTGAGTTTGGTTTCCCTTTCATCCTAAAGATCAAGGAAATACATGCAATGTATCATGACTTTCTTAGCCATTTAAATTAGCCATTTTTAGTTTGGTCACTTAAAATTTCTCAAATTTAGTATTAATTTAGCAGGTGAACTTTTACAACTTGTAATTGTAAGATCATTATATGAGGTGATCCTCTAACTCAATGTTGTGTGTATGGAAAAGCTAGAAGATGTTATTGAGAAGAGGAATATCATGATGTCATTGGTTTCAACTAGACACTAATGTAAAGCCACTTTGAAACCACCATGGGGATCTGAAGGGAAACATCTAGTGCTCTAGTGTGTATGAGGGTTCAAAATTAAGGTCCCCTCTTATTTGCATGAAGTGTTCCTAGTACAAATCCATCTTAGAGTCAAGGCCATGAAAATATGAAGTCCAAGTACTAAATTTATTTTTTATAAATAACCTCTTTAAAAAATTGACACAAACGTATAATGATGTCATTTACATTGGAGGTGTATGTCACCTGAATTGTGTTACAACTTTAATTGCTCCCCCACAAAAAGGTATCATGCTCCCTTGTGATGGTGCATCAACCCTAATGGAGAAAAATCTCATGATGTAAAAGGAATTTAAACATGATGCAACTTTAATAGTGTACTACATTCACCCCTTGGCTCACCACTCATGGAAAATGTGAGGCTATTTCATATCATTCAACTTATCCTAACATTATGGGTGATTGGTGATTATGTTGTAAAGTGAGCAAAGAAAAAATATTACTTGTTTTTTCTATTGAGAACATGTAGAAATTAATTGTCATGATTGGAATGTGCATGCATCAATCTAGATTGGCTTGTTTTTCAAGCTTAGACATGAATAATCATTTGTTCATACTCCATCCTATCGATGGAGTCTGATACCACAAAGGTATCAATGGGAAATTTGAGAGATTATTTTGAAAGCTTGTATGTTGTGGTATTTATCTCCTTCAGAATGTGTCTGGAAGATAGCTAGTCTAAAGAGTTGGGGGAATTTATGATATCTTGTAGGATGGGGTGTAGGTAGATGTTTTCTATCATGAATTATTGACCCAATTGATCATGATTTTTAAATCCCCCATGATCTATAGGGATTTGACTCTTTTGATGGATGCAATTTCCAGAGGGGTACAAAGAGCAGTGGAATCAACTTAGTTGTTGGAGCCTTAACTTTGGGTATGTATTAATTTCTTGCTATAAGACTGGGAGAGGAAGAGTACCACACCCACTTTGCAGCTAGGTGGGATAACTTGTGCAACACCATAAAATAAGTCACAAGAGCATCCAAGAGGGAGTCGAGGAATTACCAAAATCCATTATTTTGTGGTTTAGGATGAATCTTGTCTTCCAAACACTATTTTTTATCAATTTAATTGTGATCTTTGTTAGAATTTCTCGGGAAAAGAAATGTGTTTTTGTTCCAATCCCACAAGATATTGCTGATTAGAATGCATGGGACACCTTTAGAATAATCTTCCATGATTTTGAGTAGCTAAGTTTTGAAATTTTCTTCCAAGCTTAGATAGGGCAACGAGCCTGTCATGTTCAATTTTGCAAGGGGTGGTGATGACGTACACTGTGTTGGGACAAGAGATAAATAAGTGTGAAGAAATATCATCATATGACTTTCATAAAGGATAGATGTTAGGGTGATTCGTAAAATATCATGGATATTTCTCATGAACAAAATTTGTTTTTGTTCCAATCCCACCAGATATTTTCGATTAGAATGCATGGGAAACCTTTTTAATAAATCTTCCATGATGTTGTGTAAATAAGTTTTGAAATTTTCAACCAAGCTTACATAGGACCATGAGCCTATCATGTTCAATTTTGTAAGGGTGGTACTGGTGATGACCTGCACTGTGTTGGGACAAGAGATAAATAAGTGTGAAGAAATATCATCACATGACTTGCATAAAGGATAGATGTTGGGGTGATTCATAAACTATCATGGATATTTTTCGTAAAAAAAATGTGTTGTTGTTCCAATCCCACCAGATATTGCTGATTAGAATGCATGGGAAACTTTTTTAATAAATCTTCCATGATATTGTGTAACTAAGTTTTGAAATTTTCTTCCAAGCTTAGATAGGACCAGGAGCCTATCATGTTCAAATTTTCAAGGGTGGTGGTGATGACCTGCACCATGTTGGGACAAGAGATAAATAAGGGGTGATTCGTAAAATATCATGGATATTTCTCGTGAAAAAAATGTGTTGTTGTTCCAATCCCACTAGATATTGTTGATTCGAATGCATGGGAAACCTTTATAATAATATTCCATCATGTTGTGTAACTAAGTTTTGAAATTTTCTTCCAAGCTTAGATAGGACCACGAGCCTATCATGTTCAATTTTGCAAGGGTGGTGGTGATGACCTACACTGTGTTTGGACAACTAGAGATAAATAAGTGTGAAGAAATATCATCATATAACTTGCATAAAGGATAGATGTTGGGGTGATTCATAAACTATCATGGATATTCCACTACACAGTTCATCATAACAGACCAGATAAAACTATATTTAAAAATGAATGAATAAGAGTTTGTGACATGAAGTGTCAGTGAGTTTCGGATGTGCTAAGGAGGGAGTGACCAATAACCCAAGATTCTCCCCCAACTTGTCAAACTTCCCCTTTGTTAGGAGCTTTTTCAAACTATTAACCATATGAAACTTTGTCAGAATGTGGTCCAACACTACCAACTCCCTAATGAACTTGGAATGTTAGGAAATTGTATTGAATATCAATGAGTTTGAAATGGTCATGATACATTGGATTTTCATAGAGCTTGATGTAACCTTGATTCTCACAAGAGACAATATTGGGCTTCAACAACTGATTGGTTGACTCTACAATCAAGTTGCAAATCTAGATAGCTTCATAATAAGTATATGAAACTTCCATATACTTTGCTTCAGTGGAACTGAGTGCAATTGTTGCTTCCTTCTTGTTGATTTGATGAAAATGATTTATAAAATGATAATAATGATGTTTAAAATTAGCCTTATGATGGTATAATTATACACATTGATTGTTCACGAGGTGTAGGGGTATGTTTATAACATCACTGCCCTCGAAAGCTTTGTCTTGAAAGCATAGTAATTAGAATTTTCTTTATTTAAGCACATTTTTGTGGTGGAATGAAGTTTATCAGATATCTATTTATACTTTGTAGAGGTTTGACTTTGTTTTTCCTTTGAGTGTTGGTGAGGTTTCTTTGTATTTTTGGCATCATAGTCTAAAGTCTTTTGACCTGATTGTTTAACATGAAAGCTTTATGCTTATTGGCAATACATTTTAAATACCTGCATGATCAAGAAACTGTTGTGGTTAATTAAATTACTAATTAGGTACTACAGAAAGAGGATGATGTTGAGAGGGCTTGCCTGGGTGACTCTGGGAGAAACCCAGAGGTGCTCAGACAAAGCTCTTCTAAGTTACAAATCTGAAGAGAAAAAACTGGTGATATATATGTGGTTGCTCAACCTGGGTTCTATGGAAATTCTTGGCAGAGAGTGTTTACCTTTCTGCGTCTCACGAAAGTAGGTTGTCTGGTTACAGAATAAGATCAATACATGTAGGTGATGGTTTTGTAGTGAGTTCTCAGCCTCATCCTCAGAATGGCTAATAGAGAGGATCAAGTTTGAATACAGGATATAATTTGATGAATTTGTAGATTTAGAGTTAAAGAAAAAATTGTGGTGATGTTTGGATGGGTGCTAATTTGTAGGGTTTTCCATTTTTATAATTTTCTTTGTTGTGCTTTCTACCATGCTACCTAGTTACTTTCCTATTGCCCTAGCATTTTAACCTTTTCGATGTTTATCTCTCTATTGTTTCTTGCCCCATTTGAAATGTCATCCTTATTTGGTAGGTTTTTTCTTCAATATAGTGTGAATATTTTTCCATCACACAGCTTCTGTGGTGTTTGTCTATGAAAATAGCTTGTAAGGCCCATTCATCACGGTATTTGATGAAATAAAATGATAATCGATGATCACCAACTAATGGTACCTGCAAATATTTACACTAACAATTCTACAGTTTTCCTGTGCCAACAATTATACAACATTTTAACCTCATGAACTAGTCTCCTCTGTTCTCTTAGCTAATGCTATAAGCACTTATTGCTGTTGTCAAAGCTTTTACTCTCTAGTCCCATTGAGCTATTTCAGTTATTTGTGGACATTGATCTATTTTCATTTCATTTCTTCAATTTTTTTGACTGTTATGTGTTACCTTTGGCTAGTGCCTTATTTCTTACCTATGATTTTTTTGCATAAGCATTCCATCCAGCCAGAGCAGCAGGGGTAGCAGGAGCCACTCAGTCCAGCCAAAGCCCGCCAAGCGCAGCGTAGAGGCAGCAGGAGCCACGCAGGGCTAACGCAGGCCTAGTCAGGGCAGCACAGCGGCAATGTAAGCCCTTCAGGTGTGACGTAGGACCTTACTGAGAAGCTTAGAGGCTGAAACATGCCAGTCAAGCTGACGTAGAGGGATTCAGAGCAGCGTATTACTGCCATTTGTATTTCTCTATTGGGTGAACCAGTTTTGGTGCCCAAGATTGTTGTACTTAGATTATGCATAATAATGAAAACCCTCCAGAGCTAGCTGCACTGGTTTTCCCACATTGGGTTTTTTTCGGGGACAGTTGTCCAGAAAATCCGTGTGTCACTTTGTCTATGAGCATGTGATTTAATATTTGATCTGTATGTGTAGGTTGCTAGTTTTATTTACTATTTACTTCACTAATTTATTGAATATTTCAGAAATTAACTTGTAACTTAATTCAAGTAGGAGAAGTAAATCAAGATACTGCAGTAGGGTTTCTTAGATTAAGAGATTTTCACATTCCCTAGGTCTAGCCCCATTAGGTCACCTTGACAAAAATTTCCCAGGAATCTAGCTAGAGGAAAACTTCTATATCCTAGAGGCAGCTGCGTTGTTGGGTGCCCTCACTCTCCTCAGAACTTGGGCCAATTCTGACAGTGGAATCTCTGGATACCTCAAGCCCTAGCTCTAGGATCAAGTTTTTCTTAGGTGTTCCCAAGGATGGAACCTAGTAGGATGAATTTGACCTATCGAAGTAAAAACTCTTGTTTTATCTTTTCCCTCGCCTTATCCAGGATAGGAACATCCTTGGTTTCTAAATTCCATCCCTGAACCTAGGCTGGGTCCACTTGGCCCCGTGTGGTCCCATTTGGTGTCAAAGGCCTTTCATCGAGGACCATTTGGGAATCCAAGTTCCCAAAGGATTTAAGGGATTGAAAACTTCTTTTATAAGTCTTTTTATTCTCCCTCAACCCTTCAATCCCCCTCCTCTCTCCCTAGAAGATAAATTCCCTTGCTTAAAAGGAAAGCAAGTCCCACTCTTTATTTTATCTTAGGGAAATGGTTTCGAGGGTCACTTCCCACGTATTCATTGACCTATACTCTACAAGTGACTTCCTAAACTACTGAGACTCTGCCCATCGATGAAAGTCCATGAAGAGCAAGGAGCCTTAGCTGTGGTGACAATGGGCTAAGCCTCCATCGTTTCCCTTGTCCTAGCAGTTTCCCTCTTAGGAACCCCTTTTAGGTCCACTACTAGTATGAGTGGTAACAAGCTGTTCACAATTCCATTTGTGAACAACTCTTTGGTATGCCCACTTTTTCCATACTACAGCTCCAAGATGAGAAGTCCAGGGCTATGGAGGTTCCTCTTCTTCTCTCTAAATAAATCCTCTACAATATAGTGAACCAGGGCTAGTTGATTGGCCCACTTGACTGTTACTTTAGTCCTTCAAAGTTTGCACATCCTTAGGCCCTATACACCTACCCTTCTACCAATTTTGTTGTCATTCACCAGAACAAGAGTTAGGGATCTTCTTTGACAATAACCTAACAACCCTCCAACTATACTTGGACTACCATTAATCTACCCAACCATAGTCAATTTTTTTTACTCATCTAGAGCCCACAATATTCTCTTCATCTTGAGCTCTTCAAATCTGTCACCTAAAAATGGTTTGAGTCCTCTCAAGATCACTGTTCTTTTGTATCGACAATTTGATCTAATTTGTTGTCCAATCTATGAACAAATATGAAATACTCCTCTTATCATACTTTTAACAATCTATAGATGACTGAACTAGGGTCACAAATCAGCCACTAACAGTCCATTTACTAATTTTTCATAGGTTTCTTCAGATCTTTGTCTAAAACTCTATGGAAAGTCCACCAAAATCAACTCCTCTACATGTCAATCCATTCTTCATATGGCACATTTATTCTGCACGCTCAATCTTCTGCTCAGGTTCCACCCTCCTTAAGATCTGTTGTCTCCACACATACTAAATCTGCAAACCATCTTCCAGATCTGTGGCCTTTATTGCATTATAAATAAACCTCACTCTAAGGGTCACAACCCGTCTTCTTCTACGCAAATTTGTCACAGTCTTAAGGGCATACCTTATGAACTAAACATGCTAGGAAACTGTCCTAACTATGGCATTATACTTATGTACTTCTAATTGTTGTATAACAAACCCTATTCACACATAGAAAAAACACGACTTTTGCCTCCATAAGAGACTCGACCTAGCTCATATGGATCCATAGATTATGGGCATTTCTTTGACTGAATCTTGACATGAACTTAAGATCTCAATGTTGACCCTCAAATTAGGGTTACCTCAATCAATATTACGCCTGCGTCGACTTCTGTTATGGCTCTAAATTACAGTGCAAGCCCTCCTCCATTTATTTTGGTCTTTATCATAGACCTTGCGACCTAATAACTACCACAAGGCGAGATGGTATCAACCCTCTCTTCTATTTCATGTTGAAAATCTAACCAACAGAATTCAATCTGATCTTGTAATGTACTAGAACAAGATACTAAATCCTTCCTACAATTTGTGGAAACAAAACATGATCGCACAATCACATATAAGTAAGAGAAAAAAGTTATCAAACGCACAACACAAGATGTATCTGGGGAAGCAACTACTCAAAACCCTCTATCTCTATTTTGTATTAAGTCAAGGAATCATGAAACAATACAATGCTTAATCTCTCTTGAGATTCTCTAGTGCTCTGCCAATTGTCTCCTTCTGATCTAGGCAAAATCTGTCTAATACTTAGCCAATTATTAGCCTTCCTTCAGCCTGCCTTGCTCACACAATTCCTATGGAATTATCTCCATATTAATTATGAAAATCAACCTTCCTTTATTGCGCAATCCATCATGGCATCCCAATGACTTTATAATTTCACATGGGAAATTTTCTATAAATACAACTGATAGTTATGTTCCTTTCAACTGTATTACAATAAGGATGAAGGGTATTTTTATTATTTAAAAATAAGATAAAACCCTAAACAACCAAAACCCTAACCCAAGGAGATGTAACACCAAGATTTTATGGGCCCCGTTGGGGTTAGTTGGGCAGCCAACTTCTCGAGGTCGTAACTTGGTCATATTATCTTCATTTGACGCACATGATACCTCGTTAGAAAGATCTCTCTGAGGACTACAACTGCTAATGTGATTTATATGAAATAATGAAACCTTTCATGCCCAAAAAAATGTCGTTTGGGACCTCAAAACGGCTCTGGAAGTTCAGGACCCAAAAAACTAACAAAAATAGTAAATTGTGCTATAATTAAGGAAACTGAAAAACTGAAAGAGACAATGGAGAGGGACCAAGTGGAATAGGCGGGTGGCCACCAATATCCACCTCGAACACCTTAAATCAAATTTCTTGAGCCAACTCAATCATCATGACTTAGTTAACTGACACAAGTTGTTATGATACGAAATAACAATTTATTTTCCAATTCATTTAAGGGAAAAATAAATTAGACGCCTCACATTCTTCACTCCTGGTACATCAAAATTCCTCACCAGTGTGGGTGCATTTTTTTTTGTCCTTTCTAGTTGCCAATTTCACTATTTCTTGTTACAAATTTCAACACTCCCTCTCAACAAGAAAGGAATTCAATCTATCCCCATCTGGTACCTTTGGAATGTTCTGCATGTTACACTTCTCTAGTGTTGTTTGCACCTGCAAATCCTAAAACTAAATAGCCTCTTAACAACTGAATCAGTATAATGCATCTATCATTAGAGTCTTCTGACTGCTACTAGCTACTACACCTGTCTAGTACTGGATTCTCTACGCTGCTGCTGACATCTGCATCCGTGCCCTTCGAATTGCTAAATCTGATTTGTGCTCCAGTATTTGACATCTGTCACTCTCATTTATGTCTTGTTGACATATAACTACATCAATCTAACTGATCTTTCCTACTACTGTTGTACTGTGGGCTCCTCGTAGCCAGGTTCGATCCATGAGACACGCCATCTCAATGGACCTTGCCCAAATTTCTTATCTTGGGATTATGTCTACACATCACCCCACCATACACCTCGAGGTATGTCTGCTCCCTCTTCCCATCTAGCTCAAAATTTCCCCCTCATGGAGGTCTCTACTTGAGTGGACGCTTCCACTTGGTATCCTCTCTGCTTCTCATGAGGATGCATGTTGAGAGGTAATTTATGCTCCCTCTAAACCACAAAGTCTCTAACTTCTACCTTTCTCCTAAAATATTTACATGCATCTGGTACCTCAAGTACATATAGGTTCTTAACTCGCACATAGTGTAATTGTCTCGACTTTACAAAAAGTTTCTAAAAAAGAGTTGATTTTAAATCGATGGTATCTCCCTCATCCGAGCTCCGATTCAACCGATTTTTTTTTCCATTTGGGTAGATTTTCGCAAGGAATACAAATATTATATTTGTTTTTGAAAATTTTACACCAATATATTCAGATATTCTCTGCAAACTCACCGCCCAAAAAATTCCTGCTATGATACCATGTTGAAAATCTAACCAACGAGATTCAATCTGATCTTGTAATCTACTAAAAAAAGATATTGAATCCTTCCTACAATTTGCAGAAACAAAACACGATCACACAATCGCATATAAGTAAGAGAAATAAATTATCAATCACACAACAACATGATGTATTTTTGGAAAGAAACTGCTCAAAACCCCTCTATCTCTATTGTGTATTAAGTCAAGGAATCATGAAACAATACGTTAATGCTTAATCTCTCATGAGATTCTCCAGCATTATGTAAATTATATCCCTTTGATCTAGGCAAACTCAGTCTAGTACTTAGCCAATTCTCATCCTTACTTTAGCCTACCTTGCTCATGCAATTCCTAAGGAATTAACTCCTTAATAATTAGGAAAATCAGTCTTTGTTGATTGCGCAATCCATCATGGCATCCCAATGACCTTATAATTGCACATGGGAAATTTTCTCTGAATACAACTGATAGTTATGTTCCCTTTAACCTCTGTCTTAGCTGGGTATTCCTCGAAACTGACATGCATGCAACTATTAATATTGAATTTTCATTTATATGATTGATCACTCATTGTCAATTAAATCTAATTTAATTCACTGGACCTCTCACTAGCTCATCACTCAGTTAGAACTAGTTAAACTAATTTTAACTCATTTAATTGAGTTAATTACACTTGTACCCCACTAATGCATCAACGTCAATTGGACCCTAAAAATATTAGAATCCCTCTAGATGCCTCATCTTAGACCCTCAAGTACTTGAATTTCTTGAGCTAACTTGGTCATCATGACATAATTAACTGACACAAGTTGTTATGAGATGAAATTACAATTTATTGTCCAATTTATTTAAGGGAAAAATAAATTAGATGCCCCACATTCCTCACTCCTGGTGCAGCAAAATTCATCACAAGTATGGGTGCATTTTTTTTTTGTCCTTTCTGGTTTCAAATCTCACCGTTTCTTGTTGCAAATTTCAAAATTTCAGAATTTGATGCGGCCTTCACACAAAGACACCATTGAAATCACATGCCCATATTCTCATGAGAAACCTCTCTTGAGCTCAATCTACCAGAATAGAACCAACAATATGCCATCCTACTTCCTAGCACAAACCGATCATTAAGGTATGCAACATTCTTTTGAACCCTCACATGATGATCTTGCTCTTGGAGGATGATCATGACCTCCCTTTTGTTAGCCCCCCGTAAACTTTTTGACAAGAAAATGGGGGGCTAAGTTGTTGTTGAGCCTTCAAGGAATGCATTTCCCCTGAAAACACATCATCCTTGAAGCGTCATTGTGCCTTTTGTCCTTTGGTGAAATCCCCTCTACTGATTTCCATCATAAAGCCTCTCTATTATGAAGAAGAATGCCCAAAAGGCCCTTTTCCCTCTTATTTCACCCCCACTTAGCTTCTATTTTGTCTCTCCTTCTATTTCCCTTCTTACCTTTCAAATTCCCCCAAAATCCCCTTTAAATTCTTCCCCTAGCTTTTGTTGACCATTTTCCCCCTTTATTCCTCTATCGTTCCCCTTTCTAACCTTTAAACCACATTGAATAGGCCAAAAACCCACTTTCCGACCTTATTACAAGGCCTAACCCCTTTTCCCCTTTGTTCTGATTATAATCGCATTGTAAATCCTTTCTAATACAATGCGTTTCATATGTTAACCACTTCCCCTTTTATACCCATAACTTTATAACAAAGTTATATCATACATATAGCCCCCGTCGTATGAGCCATTTCTCGACCATGCATATAATACAAACTTTATAATATAAAGTTTGAAACCCTTTGTAATCGCAATCGCACATATGTTCCAATCGCATGTTCTTTCATATGTGTTCCGATCATGCAATCGCAAGTGTTTGCGATGTGATTAATCGCATCACAAGTGTTTGCGACGTGATTAATCGCATCACAATACATTGCGATTACGTTGATCATGCCTTCCGCTCCGATCCACCGATCGCAAGTCCTCTCTTCCGATCCCCGATCACGCCATCTCCCGATATCATCCTAGCTGTTGATACCCTTGTCTAATCCAACGGGTATCGCTTGTTCCCGCTCATCGCAATCAGAATTTTGTTAGTGTCGTTCCTTTGTGTCCTCGTCGATTGTGATCCCCCGATCCGCATCTCCACCATTGATTCCCGTGCGAATCCAACCGTCATCGCACTTCCCAATCACTTCTCCTTCCTCGATCGCAATTGGAAGTTATAAGTGTGCGTCCCTCTCGTCCATCGCGATTGCGATTCTCTGACTAAATCTTGACCGACCATTGGGTTTAAGATCTAACAGTTCAAAGCGAATCGCCCTCCGCCTCTAGCTGGGTCCCACCTCGTACGTCTACGTCCACACATTTTGTTACGTTTCCTTCTCTTTCCTTTGTATTTTTTTCGAAATCCAAGGTTCAAGACTTTACACTAAAGTCTTATATTTCACTGTTGTTCAGCCCAATTTCATATATCACTCCGCTGCTCGATCTCTGCTATCGATCTTGGTCCCCTGACCATGATCTACCGGCCGACGCTGCATTCCACCACCAAACCCTATTATTCATATTTTCCTCCATTTCATTGCATTTTGTCACCAATTTTTAGTGAAAAACCACCATTCCACCGCCGCGTTACCATTTCATCCACCCTTCCATTGCATTGTTCTTCTCAGTCTAGTTGCATGTTCTGCAGGGTATAGAAGGCGGACACGCCTCCAAAAATATGCAGTATGGATACAACGGCAAGGTTTTTACTGACAGAGGCATGGAAATTAATATATGACAATTTTCTCTACATCGGCAGAATGTTTTCCTCCGAGAAAGGACAGGTTGCCCATATGAATTTTATTCCATACTGTGCTCCAGAGGAGATCTCCGCTCAGAACGCAGTCCAAGGATATCAAAGCATTTGTTGCTCAAGTATGGTGGATCATTCTGTTTTTTATTTCCATTTTGTTTATTCACCAAAGGTACTAAAAAGTACAACAAACCAAAAGGCATCAGAGACATACCTGGAATTAATGAAGCTTGACGAAGACCATTCTTTTCTCCAAAGAGTGAAAAAAATTAATGCTCAGAGTTTAAAACAGAATGGGCTTTGACGCTCTCCTTATTTTCTGAGTTTAATGTTATATTTAGTGTTCTACCTACTTCCTCTGCTCTTTTTCAGCTATAAAAACTATGAGAAAATCGTTGTAAAGGTTGTTGATGAAATAGCAGAGAGGTGCAAGCAATTTCTCTTGAGATAAGTTCTATGTGTATAGTAGTAAGATAGGCTGAGGAAGATGTATTCAAACTGAATGACCAAGATATGTTGTACCTGATTGGTGTTGATGTTTAATATGATAAGCACATTTCATTGGATCCTGATCTAAAGCTGCGGTGATTTTTTTCTATCTCTATGTTTATTTCCGTTTCATTTCATTTCATCTGGCTCGCATCAGAAATTTGGCATAAGATTCACCCTTGTTAGGTGCCTTATGTTGTTGCTCTCCCAAACCTCTATGTTTTCTGCTTAATGTGTTTATCTAAAGATTGATTTCAATTTATTTAACCAGTGTAGTGGATGTTGTTGATGTGTGAATTAACGAAATCTGTTTTAGATGTTCTTGTTAGGATTTAATGGAATGTGTTGAGAACACTGGGAGGTCTAGAACCCTGTATCTGCCTCACTAGGATCTTTCCATTCTGATTAAGCCTTTCCATATTCCCTTGTTCTGACTCTGATTTTGTCCAAGAAGGTCTGGAGTTAAATGACCTCTGACCTGATCTATAGATGGGATTAGTTGGTTCTCCCCCCTTCACTCTCGGTCCTTAATGTCCCATACCACCCTATCACTTTAGGATCCAAGGCTTTAGATGACTAGCCCAAATGAAAGCTTGCATATTGATAGCAAGTAAATCCTTTCTTGACTCCATTACCCAATGGACTTGGTTTTCTCTGGATTATCTCTCCTTTGCCTAAATTCTTCTTTGCCCAGTCCTGTCTCATGATGAAACCTTCCTTCCTGATTCCCAACAACCAAAGTCTTAATCAAATAAACAAAACCTGTGCATATAACTAGCCTAAAATCATAACTTAGAGCTTAAAAGACATACACTTTGACTCATATAGAGAGATCCCTCTTTGGACCTATGAGGGCTAGATCCTAAGGTCTAAAAGTGGTTTTGATGTTGTCTCGTCTTTTGGTCTTGCCAATCTGGCCAAAACATAGGAACCCCAACACCTTTAGCAACCCTTACTTGGCCCTCATACTCGACCTACTTTAGGAATACATCTCTCTTCACCCCCTTTATGTGCCAGATAGTGGGAATACATGTCAAACATGCTAAGATTTTCCAAGTGATAAGGCATGCCAAGATGTGCAAAGGTGTGTCAATGCGTGTCAGGGATTGTCAAGAAAAAAAAAGGGAGAAAAAAGTTAAACTACAAGGAAATGAGCACATGAGAGGTTTAATAATTCATCAATGTACCTTTTCCAAGAGGGGCATGCTAGGCACACCAACACCAGGGGGAAATAGGTGCCAAGTGCAAAGTCTTAGTGCATTCTAAGTACCAAGTATTCCTTTGTGGCTTCTCATCTAATTTCCAACAATTGATCATCACAAAGAAATTTAATATTAAACCATGCCAAATCATACCAAGGCATCTCAATGTATTCCAATCATGCTAAGACTTTCGAAGCTCCAACACATGCCAAGCGCCAATATGTGTCAGGGACTAGTGTTATGCATGTTATGAAGTGAAAGGGAATGTTGAAGAGTGCTAAGGTGTGCTAGAGAGTGATAATGCATGTTGATGAGTGTTAAGGATTACTAGGAAAAAACATTAAGGGAGCACTAGGTAAAAATTCATGGAATTTAATGAATATGAGGAGCTTGTGCCAGAGACTAGTGTTGATGAGTGTTAGTTGTCATACCAAGGAGGGAGTGACAAGGTATCCTAAGCATTGGTAAGACATGCTAGGGAATATCAAGGCATGTCAAGAATTCCCAAAGTGTGCTTGGGAGTTCCAGGGTGTGAAAATTAATAGTGCCAAGATATGTCAATACATGCTAGGTGATAAGGATGTGGCACAAGGTGCCAGGGTATGTCAATATGTGTCAAGGAAACAAAAGGAAGAACCAATAATAGGGTTAATAAGTCAAGACTTTATCTTTTTGAAAAGGGGCATGCTAGGCACACTAATAATAGGTCCCAATACATGCCAAGTGGTATTGTGTGCCAAGTGCTAATGTATGTCAATGAATTCAACCAAGGTGTTCCAGGGCATGCTAGGGACTATATGCAGCATGCCAACACATGCTAGGAGATTTCCATGTTGTGCTAGCGCATGCCACCATGTGCTTGGGTGTTGGTGTCATCACAAGATGTTCTAGGTACAATTATGTTCCAAGACATGTGGGGTGCTAAGAAATGTTAGTGTGTGCCAAAGCATTAATTTAAGGTGTGCCCAGATTGTTGAGGTTTGTTAGGTCTTTCTCATTAATAGAATTGTCAAATCTTGATTATGTATTAAATAATATGTTTCCTACACACAATAGTGGAACTTTATCTAAAGGGAATTTGCTAGATAATAAAATTAATCTGAATCATGTGTTGACTCATAGGAAATCTCTATTCGACTAGTCATTACTTGAGGGAAATGATACACACTAATTACTTCTAAAAAAATTGATTGACCCTAACCACTATGGCCTTGGACATATTATAAAAAATACTCCACAATAATGGTATTAAATCGTTATCTTTTGACAAAAAAAATTATAACAGGAACATAGTGTCATCAAAAACTCATTGGAACAATCAATGATGACGGGCATTTTTTGACCGTCACCAAAAGTAACAAAAAGAGCACTGGTGAGGGTCATTAAAAGTTCGTCTCTAGAAGTGTCACCAAAGAGAGAATTAGTGATGGGCCTTTAACGACCCTCACCAAAAGTGTCATTGAAAATTTCTTTGGTGACAGACCATAAAGGACCATCACTATATACACTTACAGTGATTGTATTTTAGTGATAAATGATGAAGGACATTTTTTGACTGTTGCCAAAAGTAACAAAAAGAGAATTTGTGAGGGTCATTAAAAGTTCGTCACTAGAAGTGTCACCAAAGAGAGAATTAGTGATGGTATTTTAACAACCCTCACCAAAAGTGTCATTGAAAATGTCTTTGGTGATGGACCATAAAGGACCATCACTATATACACTTACAGTGACAGTTTTTTAAGGACTGTCACCATATGTGACATTGGTGACGGACCTTAAAGGTCCGTCACAAGCATGAACCTCACCAATGTGCTTTTTTCTTGTAGTGCATGTAGGTTGTATATGTGCTTGTTATGTATGCATGCTTGTATTAATTGTTGCATTTTTGTTTTCATGTAGTAGTTGATGATGTAGTTGTTGGGATGCATTTGTCATGAATGCATGTTAGTTGTATATGCATTTTTTTATGCATGTCAGTTCTATCTGTTGTTATGGATGCATTTTCATGGTTATGGTATAGTAGGCTAGACATGCATTGTGAGGTAATTGTATGCAATAAGTTTATCATGATGTTATTGGTATGTTATGATGATAATCTGTTGGTTGAGATAGAGAAGGAGATGCATATTATCAGAGTGAGGTTGTAATGCTAGACTTCAGGGTAAGATAAGGTTGTCATATAGGTTTGTATATTTACATGAAGGTATGTGGTTAATGGTTGTTATAAGAATTGGGATTACTTATATGCTTGTCATTATACTATTATGGTTACATGTATGATAAATTCTAGTTGATTAGTGTAGTCATATACACATGTGACAGATAGTTTTGAAAGATAGTATCATGTGGTTGTATGCATTGTTGTTGTTTTTTTATGTTAGCTATCTTGATGATTGCGTTATATGTTGTTGATGAGCATGTTATGTTAACTTGTTGTTGTTATATGTTAGTTAAATTGATGAATATAGTTATTGCATTAAGAAATTGATGTTTTATGTATAATATTAATCTATATTAGCAAATGGTTATGGTTATGATATGCACATATGAGGGGACATATTTGTGATATTGTGTCATACTAATTTGGATTGACTGTGAATATGTGATTTTTATGCATGAATGAAAATTGTTTATGAACTTATGATGTCGACATGTTACCTAGTTACTGTTATGGCTATCATGACCATATTTATGTATGAGTTGATGTGTTTTGAAGTTATATCATGCTAATGTAGATTATTGTGCACGAAAGATATCCTCCCCTGAGATACATTAAGGTATGAGTTTTCTTATGTCGTCTATTTGGTGTTTGAATGTTTTATTACGTCATCTATTTGGTTTTAGTGTGTTTGGTGTGTATTATGTCATATATATGTTGTTTTAATGTTTGATTAATTTCATTATATCATAATTTTCCTATAATATTGCATGAAGAAATGATATTGTTTTAAGATGGTTGTACAAACACATATGTGTTGAGAAAATTGATATGTACTTGAGTGTAAGTAGGTGATAGTTGTAGCATTATGTATTAGGACTGATGAACATGACTTGATTATTAAGTATGACATTTTTTTTCATCTTGGTAAAGGTTGACTTCAAATTCATAGAAATGTTTCCTTGATTACAGGAACATATGAATGACATGTGTAAACAATTGCAGGAAACATCATTGGTATTAACATGAAAAGGTAAAAATTAATATGTTTATATAACTAACAGTTGGGTGATGTGACATTACATAGTAAGACTCAATTGCAACAAGGTGAAAAGGTAAAAGAAATGAATTGATCAAGAATTCCTTTCGATATGTTTGGAAACCCTAATTCCAAACAAATGAGTGCTTGAAATACATGAAGTCTTATTAACCTTGATTTTGTCTGACATCACACGGATATGTGCTAGAGCAATGAACATGCATTTGACAACTATATTAGCTAGTTTCTAGTTATATATGGATATGTCAAGGAATTGGAGTCCCTTGAGAGATGGGATGGACGTGTTCAGTTACAAGGAAACATGCTTGGCACAATAAGGTAAGATAACTAGTATATTGTATATCTATTTATACACTGACAATTATTTGTTTACGATAGTATGATGCAAGGGATTGCATGGCAAAGATACTACCATGAAATCTTGGAGAGGGATCAGGTTGAGATTTTATTTGGAACTATTGGGAAGCCATGGGGATTGAGTCATGGTGTTTGCTACTAGTTTTGTGGTTTTGGTCTTTTGTGATTTTTTTTTCTTGATTTTCATTTTTGTTTATGTCTAGTGTATGTCCATACCACTTTTTTTGTGGTGTTGTATTGTATTGGTTTTGATGGTTTTATTCTTGTTGTTTTCTTGTTCTTGCCTTTATGTTTTGAGGGTATTTGGAATTGTTTGGGGAAGGAGAAATTTACTGGAGCTCGGGATATTTGAATGAAGCCTGATAGGTAATGTAAGACTCAAATGAATCTCGTTGCATGTATAAGGGAAAATGAATGCAAGAGAATGACAGATGGTCAGATTGGTTGGTTCCATTGGAATAAATAGATGGTGGCAAGACAATAATGAGAAAGGTAAAGAGGAAAGGTAAATTAAATTGGTTTGAGGCATCATATGCCTTGTCTATGTTGGGTACTATTGTTCTCAATGTTTTTCATGTTGTGCATGGATAAAGGGCATTATCTTAACCTTGACTTTATGTTATTTGGTAAGTGTGTCGTGACTACGGTTATGTTTATGTTTATATATGCATATAGGCATATATGTATGTATGTATGTATGTTTGTATATCGTTGACTGACAAGGTTATTAAGATTGTTTTGTTCTAGGTTTCACATGTGTGTGTGTGTGTGTGTGTGTGTATATATATATATATATATATATATATATATATATATATATATATATATATGTATGTATGTATGTATGTATGTATGTATCGAGTTGTATAACAAGGTCATCAGGGATCATGATTTTTTTATGTTGATTTTATATGCATATATGTATGTACGTATGTCATTATCTGACAGGGTCATCAGTGATCATTATTGTGGAGGAATGATTACTTATGCAGGTGAACTGCATGAAGAAGTTCTTGGCTTATGAGGAATCAAGTGGGAATAATAACCCTGGCAGATCTTTAAGGTCAATATCATGTGGGTATGAATTTATATTATGTGATAATATTTTTTATATGTCTATCTTAGGGTAGGTAATGATGAGGGGTACATCAGTTGAATTAAAGCAGTGTGATTTGCAATATGTTGAAGAATGCATGAATATTAGAGAGACATTAGAAGTAAGATTTCTTGGTAGAGTTAGTGTGTGGTATCTAGATGTGTAGTACTACTGTTGTATATCTTTTGTAGATGTTGCACCTGTGATGTTGTGTGCATGTGCTGTTGTGTATATATGTTGTTGCGTGTATATTTCATATTCAGTGCTGGGTATAGATGGTGACATGTACATGTTGGATATGTGGTGTTGTGTACATATCGTATCCTGTAGATGTTGGATATGAAATTTTGTGTGCATCTGATGTTATGCACATGTTGGATATGTGGTGTTGCATAAATATAGTTTTATGTAATGTTCTATATGAATTTCTATGTAAATATGGTTTTTTTTCATGTTGTACTTGTTGTTCTATGTACATATGGTGTTGTGTGCATGATTATACATGTGGTGTTGTGTGCATGTGGTGATGTGTACATGTTGTACATGTGGTGATGTGTGCAGGTGGTGTTGTGTACATGTCATGCATGTGATGTTGTGTACATGTCGTGTCGTGTACATGTCATGTATGTGGTTTTGTGTACATGCGGTGTTGAGTAAACATTGTATAGGTGGTGATGTGTTGTGGCATTGTGTACACATTGCACAGGTGTTGTCGTGTACCTATAATTTTTAACACACATTCTGCATGTGGTGCAATGTATAGGTGGTACTATGTACATGTTTTGCATATGGTACTGATATACATGTGGTATTGTGTGCATGTCATACATGATGTGTTGTGGGCATGCAGTACTATGTATGTGTATTGTGTAGTCCTGTTATCGTGGCATGTGTATTCATTGCGTTGTAATTTGTGTACATATATGTATTATGTTGTAAAATGGATGTAGGTGTATGTATTGTGATGTGTTGTACACTCAGTGTAGGTGTATGTATTATGCTCTGTTGCACATCAGATGCAGGTAGGTGTGTGTGTCGTATGTAAGGTATACGTGCATGCATTGTATGTTGTTGGATGTCATGTGTGGTTGTATGTGTGTGATAAACACAATGTGTATGTGTATGTGGTTGAAGAAGAGGAATTGGGTGTTTTTTGGGTGTGGGAACCAATTCTATGTGTGCACAAAAAGAAAAAAATGCAGAATTAAGGACCGATGAAGGATAAGTATCAATATTTTATTTTAGTTTTATTATGCATGTGATATATGATTTTTACTTATGATGGATACATGTGATTTATTATTATTTCATGCAATTCATGATTTTAATTTATGATGGTTTCATTTTGAGCTAACTGGATGAGATATGTTTATACATGACGAGAATCAAACAACTAATTTGAATTGTTGTGCCGGGAAGTGAACAAAATTGTAGGTCTACTTTAATGACGAGCCACCAATGAGGTATGATTTTAAGTTATTTCAATTTATTACGAATCTAATGGAAATTATGTGGTTGGTACAGGAAATCATACAATGCCCAATTTGGGATGGTTGAAACTGAATGAAAGAACTAGCTATGCCAGTAAAAAGAATTGGAACATGTAATAGTATGTTGGTAAAGCACTTAAGGAGCAGGGCCATTGTGGGACATTGGTACCCAATAGTGTCCATTTATTTCCATGAGAATGCTATGAATAGTATGCTAGTTTTGAGGTAGTGATGTTCCTTGGTTTTTGGACCTTATGATGCGAGGAAACCTTACCAAGGGATGGATTTTCCAGGATGGGGGTGATAGTGGAACTTGGAAGGTGTGTGACTGCATGAAAGGTGGTGACTGGATTGCCCGAGGGACTGTGTAGCAGAGAAGGGAAGGTCAAGGATGGATTTTTTTTGGTCATTTACATTGGCATATGGAATTATATGCACATAGAGATTACTCCATGGAACAATGAGTCGATAAATGTTCACTGAGAGGACAAGTGGCGTAGGATGGTAGTGCTAGACATTGGATGTAGACTTTGGATTTAGAAATGGATTATGGACATCCTAGGAAGGAGTTCAATCGCGGTATTAGTTTGAGGGTGGAGGTGTAAGCCTATCAATTCCCTTGTTGTAGATGCACGAATCATATTGTTTTATTTGTTGGTTGAGCAAAAGTGCATATGTGTATATCTATATATTATTGTAAACATTGTATCCAACTATATTATAAAGCTCCATAGACAATATGGTTATTTTTTGGTTGAATGAAATGTGCACGAGTATATATGGTTGTTATTGTAAATACTAGAATGAGTTGTTCTATAAAGCTCCAGTAAATAATATGTTTGTCATGTTTTCAGTAGTGGTCATTATAAACACTCCAATGAGCTGAATTATAACGTTCCATGGGTAGTACATTTTGGTTTTCAGTAGTCTTGTTGGTTGTAGGTGTCATTTAACCCCAAGTACAGTGTTCCCCCAAGGGGGAGGGTTCTGTAACAACACTGGTAAAAAATCTATGAAAAAAGTATAATACCATTGTCATGGGACATGTATTCGAAGCTAAATGCTGGAAAAATTATCCTAGTGGGTGTCGCTTTGGTTTATTATGGCTAAATGAAATTGGAAAAGGAAATGGAAAAGGATTTCGAAAGGAAAAGAGGAATTATTGGCATTTTATTTATGAAAAAAGAGGAAAATAGGAGAAAAGGGAGGTGAAAGGTCATAGGTTTGATGTGAGGAGGAAAATGGAGGAAAATAATGGAAAATTAAGAAAATAGAGACCTAATTGATAAAAATATTTCTAAGGATCAATTGGTAGAATTTTTTGAGTTCTATGGGCGATCTCTCTTCTATTCTCTCTCTCATACTCTTGGACACTTAGATTTTTCTTGGAGCACTCTTGGAGGATAGTGGCCTACCTTGGATTTGGATCAAGGAGGCAAAGGAAGGGTAGGAAAATGCAAGAGGACATGAGAATCAAAGACTACAGTTGTATCACTTTGGAGATATCGAGTTTAATGTATGGTTTCCTTGCTAGTTTTGGCATGCATGGTACATTCATGTGGTTTCCTGGTTATGATCTATCATTGACATGTAATATTTATTGTATTAACAATGGTTTTTCCTAGCCTTGTCATTTCGTGAATATCCAGGGTGTTGTGGGTTTCATTCCTTTTGCTTATTTTTTTCTCTCATGTTCCTTTTATTGTTGGTTGTGTTATTAGTTCCTAGAAGCCTTGGTTGCAAAAATGATCTGGAAGTAATGTAGCAGTCTGGGTTGAGTTACTATTCCTCGAAGCCCTGGTTGGAAAAAACACTCTAGAGATGTAAACATCTTGGGTAGAGACCAATCTAGTGATGGTTAGTGATGTCTGACCGTGTTGAATTATTAGTTGAGGGTAGAGGTGGTTTGGCCTCTGGAAGCCCTGTTTTGGTTTTGATTTATGTGTTTTATTATATCCCACATTCATGATTGGAATATGAAATGAGGGTGATTAGATGAAATAAATATTTTTTTCCGCCTAATCTATGATCAGGTGGTACATGGAAATCCCAAACCTTGTTTCGTTTTGCATATGTTACTAAGCTTTTATTTCCTTATTTATTGATAGGTAAATATACTGGCTTATATGTGGGTTTTATGGTTGTTATATCCATGCCATTTCCATTGGTGATATGCTAGTTACGAGCATGTTTTATGACAATGATGATGTATGGCTCTCATCATGTTTTGATCTATAGATAAATTAAAAAGCAATATATGACCTAATAGATGATAATGTAGCTAATGTGACAAGGCATGAATGCTTCTTAGTGATTCTCAGATAAGTATGAGACCCCTATGCTGAGATTTATTGTTGAAACATGTAGATTTCATATTTGTGATATGTTTGATGAAATGATTGTCATGGTTAGGCTTGGTTAGGGCTAGTGCTTGATCAATATTTTTGTTAGAGTATTTTTCTTTGTGTCATTCATTTTCTCGAAAAGTCTCATTAAGTTTCAGGTATTGGTTTGAGACTAGCCCTAAAAAAGTGGCTTAAATATAGCAGTATATGGCATAGAACTGGCTGAAAAATACTGTGGTCTCTACCTTGCAGGAATTATGGGAGTGACTGTAGTCTATCTCCCCCTCCAAATAAATAACTCTTTCTCCCTATCTCCATCTCTTTCTCCCTCTCTCTCTCTCCCACCTACCTCCCTCTCTCGGACCCCATCATTCTCTCTCTCTATCTACCCTATAACTCACACACTATCTCCCTCCTCTCCTTCTCCCCCCCCCCCCCCCTCCATCTAGAATCCCTCTCTTTGTCTCTCTCTCTCTCTCTCCATATGATCGAAATTTGTCCCTATGTGTAATCAATAATATATGTAAGGTATAATTTAATAATACATCATAATAGAGATGGTCCTTTTTATAATATATAGTAATAAGAATAAAAAATATTATTGATTATTATACTAATAAAAATATATAAATAAATAACATGTTAAAGAACCAATAATATGATAACTTTAAATTATAGATATACCAATTTTTCTTTATCAAATTGGTGCTCTGTGTCTTACATTTTCCATTTAGTATTCCATATTTTACATTTTACATTTATATATTTTTAAATTTGAATATTAATTAAAACATTTGAAGCCAACATTTTTTTTGTTTTATTTTTTTTATATATATTTTTTTCCAACATTCAAAAAATGTTGATAGACTTAAATTATACCTCAATATCTCCCCCATATTGGGTTTCAGAGAGCCTCTCAATTCAATGATCAAAGCTAAAACTATTTAATGATAGAATCTCATCTAAACTCAAGATAATATTAGAAAACGATCTTAATAAGACTTGAAACTCATCCTTTAATAAATTAAAATACTTAAGTCTTAATAACATAAAGAATTGAATCCACTACTAGAGGAAAAATCCAAAATATTAATTTGAAATCATTTAAAACCCCAATTTTTTAACATGAATTAAGGTGTGCATGGCTCAAAATTTATATATGCAAGCCCCCAAAAAAATTGAAATCGGTTAAAAACTCAAAATTTTAACAAGTAAGGTGCACATTCCTCCAAAAGCACATATGTTTCCCTTTGACAAGGTCTGCATATCTTGCAACTTTGGATGAAAAATTCACAAAAAAATTGAAATATGATTATCTTTTCAATGAGAATGTATGCTATTTAGAAGAAAAAATACCTGACCATATATAAATGATTAAATAGTTCCCATACAAAGGTATTTAATTTATAAAATCTAGGAAATTATATCTCCCAAACTATAATGTTTAAATGAAAAAGAAACACATGATATTTTTTGTAAATCATCATACATTTTATGAAATGGTTATAGATGTATTTGTTTCTTGATCATTATCTCTCAGAATTTTCGAAGTATTTGCTCCAAGTTTCTCCCATTTTCATTATTCTGAGCTTATTGATTGACCTCTACCTCTAATTTTCTCTAAACTTTGTCCATGCCACTTTTTTGAGGTTACTGGTTGACCTTTACCTGCAATATTTTTCAAAGAATTTACTCCACGTTTCTTCCATGCCATTATTTTTGAGCTTGTTGGTTTATCATTTCCTCAAATTTTTCTCCAAAATACTACAAGTTTCTCTTGGGCCAATTTTTTTGAGCTCACTAATTCACCGATATGCTTCTTATTAACCTAGCAACATGTCTTTTCCATTCATAACTATAATTTATAATCAATTTAAAAAAATATTATTAACCAAAATCCAAACCATATTTACTATTTTTACTCATTGATGTTCCCCTTATTCATTACAACAATATACTCAAAATGAGTTCAACGAATCATTTGTGGGAATTGAAACTTGGTGGTAATCGATGATCAAATTTAAAGAGAAGGGTTACATTTCAATTTGAAGGGATGGCTTCATTTTAACATTTTTATATTAACATCCACATCTGGTTTGCCAATGTAGCAAAAATGAAGGAATACTAATTCCATCCCACCAACCCATGCACAAATGGGACAAGGAAACACACCCCTTAAAGTCTATAAGTGATCCATGCAACTTATACAGGAAACCAAAATAGTCCATCTAGAGGGACTTCTTGGAATTCATTACAATTATCCATAAATTTAAATATGGAAAGCTCTAATAGGTTATCGATGCATTTCATGGTAGATAGTACTATTCTCATGGATAAGCCATGATGACAAGGTATCTTCACCCACTTGGCATTCACTAGCCCGTGTTTATTGCAAATTTCATCATGGATACAAGTCTCAAGGATGGATCCACTTGTTTTAGAATGGTTATTGGTGGAGAATGGCTATATCACTCTTGATAAAGGTCTCTGGATTCTAGGTCTTTGGCTCTCCTTCATACAAGGCTCTCTAAGATAGCCATTTACTCCGCTTGCTCCAACATGATTTAATGGATTTTTAATTAGCACCAGTGGAATTTCTAATAGAAGTATAGGAAGGATGATTTACCCCATCTATGATGCTTCCTTGGCGCTCAACATATTTTTCTTCCTCCCTTAGCACATCTTTTCCCCCATGGATGCATGTCTCTAGTATTGGAAGGTGTTTTCCCATGCTCTTGGCTAGCAAATGAATTGAGGTATATGTGACTTTATAGGAAATCCAGCATAGTAACCTATCAAATGGGTACCATACAAAGTTCTCATTTTTTTTAGAGTTGTAAAAAATCATCCTACTTTGAAAAGCACTAATTCATAATATACGTTTTTTTAGTATATTTTTTACAATTTAAATTTTTCTATGTATTAAGTATGCATGCTCTTTTTTAAATGTTAGTGATTTTCATAAGAATTTTGAAAAGTGTTGATGCAACATCAACCATTTTATTAGGGGGCTTATTTTTAACATTTTTAATTTTTTTTGATATATGAAGTATAGTTAATTTTTTTGAATGTTTGTGATTTTCATGCAGATTTTGAAAGTAGCATCAACCTTTTTTTATGCATATTTTTAACACTTTAAATTTTCTTATCTCCTAAGTATGCAATTTTTTTTTTTGAATGTTGATTATTTAACCATTTTTCAAGGAATCTTATTCATATTCTAATTTTCTATCTTAACATGTTTATTTTTTAACAAATTTCCATACTTGAATTTTTTTTTTCTTTGCAATGTTTTCTTAAATGATTTTTTTTTTTATTTGCGAGGTTTAAAAAAATTATATATATTTTGAGGATAGGAATTTTATATATTTATATATGGTTAATTGATACTTCAATACTATAAAAAAAAATTGTCCCTATTATTTAGAAATAGGGACTTGGGCTTGTTAGTATTATTTTTTTTTGGGCAGTTTTTTCTAAAGTGCTTATGAGAATGACAAACAATGAACTTGAAGAGAATATCCTCATAGTCATATTACTAGATATTGCTCCACTCCTAGATTTATCTTTAGGGCCTCTTGTAAACCTTCATTGAGGTTCACTGAAACACAAATAAGAGCACAAGAAAATTGACTTCCTTTTCGTTCGTCTTTATCAAGATAGCAACCGAACTTAATTCCCATGTATTTTAGTGCATGAGCCCCCAAAGATGAAAAGCAAGGTGCGGTAGTTAGAGCCACATTAAAATGGTAGTAATATAAGAATATGAATTGAAATCAAGAGTTCATGGAGTGATAAAAAGGCCTATAAATCTTATAAAATATGACATTGATGTAAAAATAAAACCTCTTTCCATTTTATTGAAAACTAAATGATATAGAAACATGTTCATACTACAGAGAAAGTTACCATACCTTAAAGCTTAGGCAGCCATTGTTATGTGATCTAGGCTTCAACAGATTTTGAATTCAACCACAAACTCATAAAATTACTAAGCAATTCTTTTCGTGAAGGGGTAAGGCTCTTTTACATGGACATGACGAAGAAGAGAGTTCCATAGAAGGGATCTAAGCTAATTCCTTTTGGATGCCGGGGGCTCGGGAAGAAGGTCCGCATGAATTTTAAGCATGTAGTGGGGTTGTGAATAAATCCACTTCGTCTATGGCACAATTAATAGAGGAAAATTGTTTAGGAAAGGGAGCCTTGCTCCAGATCTGTGACGCCTCCTACCATACATCTGTCAAAAGGCTAGCTTGAGCAAACACAACATCGCAGTGGAGTGGCAGCGTGAGCTGCCAAGAAATCATGATCAGCAAAAACTAGTCATCGGCTGTGAAATCATGAAATGGAGTTGGGATTAGAGTGCAACAGTCTTTTCTTTAAATCTATGAATCAGATTTGAGCTAGCAGAGATACAGTAGCTAAGGAAACCCTTGTGATGCAGTATCTAGGAAACCCTTGCGGCAACAAATCTTAAATTATTTTTCATTTTTCCATGTAGTTTTTTCATTACATAATTATTTATTATTTTTTTAAACAAGTAGAAATAATTATATTACAACTTTATATTAAAAGTGGATTGTGTGTTTACCTCCAAAATCTACATTCTCCACTTGGAATTGAGTGTTTCAATTTACATATCCATCACTTTGGGCAATAAAGATGGCTTGCTTATGTAGCAAATAACTATTCATATTCTCAAAACTTCCTCTTGATCTCTTTCACTAGACTTGAAATTGGTTTTTGAACAGCTTTATCAACAACTACCTATTCCTAATTTTCCTTCTCTTTACAAAGACGTAAAGATGTGGTTTTATTGGAGACTACAAGCATTCGTATTGGTAGAATTATTACTGAAAAACCTATGAGCACTTTCCTTCCTTCAGCTAAGTGTGTCCATGATGGCAGCGATATTATTAGGATCTATAATATCATATCATTCTATTAAAGAGAAATCAAACATTGTCAACTAGGATCTACACAGATCATTCCATAGATTGCATGTGAGAGACCATTGGATTTGGCTACCATTCAAGACTAGCGTGATCACTGTGAGAGTGGTATGTTGGATATCGTTTAACAGTAATAAATTCTCGACTTTATTTACAATCAGTGTGTCCCTAAAAACAACATGTAATGATTAAAGTAGGCATATCTTTGTGATTTTGAATATAGTGCTTAAAGGTCCCGAGATTAAGAATTATTTACATTAAATATATGTCTGGTATTTTTCTGATTTTTTAAACAAAGTGTGTATTTTTTTTCATATAAGAGGGGCTGTATTTTTTATTAATTTAATTAAAGTGCCATATGTTGTTTTGGAAATATAGCCAACAAAATTTTTTTACAAGATTTTAGATTACTCCATAGTGTTAATGTATACGATATGTTTAGATTTTTTTTGTTTTGGTTAATTTGAGAGTTCCTTACTATCTTCTATTTTTCAAAAAAGCAGATTGCAATACATTTGTTATATCCTTCCGTGGTTTCAAATTGCCTTTGGGAAATCAGGTCTGTTGGCCATCGGAGGGCATTAAAAGCTAACTAGTATTGATATTTTTTCTTCCTTCTACTTGTAGCTATGTCTACTTTAATATGTCTAGACAATTAACCCAATGGAATATCTTTATTATTGGACATTAGGTTTTACGACATGGACTAACAGCTTCTCGTTGGCAACTGTAGCAGAGACTAACACTTCTGGGTTTTGGTTTAAAGTCAATCGTGATTCCAACTTCCATTTGTAAAGTTTGAATGTAAACTTTGTATGTAGTAGGGATTAATGGTCATAGACCAAAGAATGCTTTCCATTAAATATATGGAAGTGCAATAGACAAATTAATATTTAATTTTGATTTCTATTATTTGAACTATTTTTTTTACTATATATATGGATTCAACACCCTAAAAAACCCCTAGGGAACTTAGATTGTGCAATGTTACCCATTAAATTTTTGTTTTCAATGAATTCCTGCATGATTTTAGAGAAATTAGACTCAAACAATCCACTGGAAAAGTCTTCAAAAATTCACACTAAAGACAACTAGTTTCTCAAAGATTTATTCCAGAATCTAATTTCAACAAGCTGCTAAGCATTATTGTCCATTCAAGTGTCATAATTCCAAAAATCTATTGGGTGTTTTTCCCATCCAAGTGTTACAATTAGTTAGAGTTCATACCACTTTGGTTATGATGTAGTTCCATCTCAGAACTGTAATTTATTATTATATTTCTTATGTAATCTATTTAACTATTCATAATATTCAGAAAAGCAAACCACTATTCCATTTTCTCAAATATTGTTATAGTAATAGAGCTAAACCTATGTAAGACTGCTTTAAGCAGAATAGAAGAAGATAGGTGGCATAAAACTCCCTGATAGCAGCATCAGGAATCAATGTGTGTGGCTACAAAGAAAGCCTCTGTTGTATGAAGAATCTTGTTGTTCGAAGAATCTTGCTATTGCAAAGCCAGTGAAGGGAAAAATCCAGAGAGATTATTACGCAAAGAAGAAGTCAGGATTTAAAAAATTGTGCAGTAATGCACCCTAGCACTTTTAGTAGTCACGCTATACCGGGACACTAGAAAAAATTTTGATTTTGGAAACACTAATGTAGCCTGGTAGCAGCCACAAATTCATTATAGAGTTTATGTCGTAAAGCAGCACGACCCACGAAAAGTTCTGTTGAGAATAATTCTTAAATCTCCATGTAATTGCTGACATTAGTCAACATATTTTTTTGATTCTCTATTATTAAATTTAGTGCAGCAAATTATTAGGATAGTCAGTGCTCAGAATCATTGACAGTGGTCAGAATGAGTAATTAGTAGTTGATAGATCTTAGAATTAGTAATAGGTTTATTATATAGGAATGTATTTACATACCAGATTTAATAAGAGATTTACAAGTTGAGCAGTTGTGTTGTTTTTTTATTTTCTTTCATTTTTTTTTTATATTTCATAATTACTCTGGTTTATTAGTTGGCTTAAAGAGAAGTGGTCATTTCAGATTCTACAATTGGTATTAGAGCTAGTAAAATTGTTTTGGGTTAAACTTTTATTGTTGGAATTTTGCGAAAGTTAAAATGTCGAATTATAGCATAACTGTTCTAGAATTTGATGGAAATGATTATGATTATTGGTTCATTAAGATGTTGACCTTTTTGTTTGGAAAATATTTTTGGGAGATTTTTGAATCAGGTTATGATGAGCCAGATGATTGGAATTCCCTAACAGCCAATGAAAAAACAAAAAGAAAGGGAGCAAGGAAGAAGAATGCTCAAGCTATGCTTCACATTCAGATAGCTCTTGATAAGAGCTTATTTCCATGAATATCAGGAGCAAAAACTGCTGAAGATTCCTGGAAGACTCTACAAGAAGCTTACCAGGGTAGTGATCAAGTTAAGGTGGTCAAGCTTCAGACGTTGAAGAGAGAGTTCGAGAATATGAAGATGAAAGAAGCTGAAAGTATAAGTGGCTACTATGTGAGAGTCAAAGATGTGGTCAATAAAATGGCTACACTTGGAGAAACAGTAAGTAATGAAGTTTTAATGAAAAAGGTATTAAGATCTTTAACACCTAGATGGAATAATGTTTCCATAATATTAGAAGAAAGCAAGGATTTGACACAATTAAAGATTGATCAATTGGTTGGATCTCTCATGTCTCATGAAGAAATATTGAAAGACACTTTTGAAGTTGTAGAGAAAGCTTTTTCCTCTAAGTTACAAATTACATAGAATGACGATGCAAGCAGCAGTAGTGCGAAAATCAATCAAGATCGAGGTAAATGGAAAAGCCAAAAATTTTCTAGAGGTAGAGGCAGAGGTGGCTCAAGAGGAAGAGGTACTTCTAGAGGAAGGGGTAGAGGTAGATTTGATAAGAGAAATGTTCAATGTTACTATTGTAACAAGTATGGCCACTTTGAAAGAAAATGCAGATTGAAAGAAGGTAAAAATGTTAACTATGCTCAAGAAAGTAATCAGTATCCTCTAGATCACTAATTTTTATCTTATGCCAGAGCTGAAAATACTAGTAAAGATGTTTGGTACATAGATTCTGGATGCTCTAACCATATGACAGGGGATGAGAAATTGTTTTTAGTCAAGGATGGGAGTTTTAAATCCAAGGTCATGCTTGGTGATGATAAAACTTTGGAGGTTGCTGCCAAAGGAGATATTGATATCCAAAAAAAAGAAGATATAAAGAGTATTAATGATATTTATTATACTCCACAATTGAAGCACAATTTGTTAAGTTTTGGGCAGCTACGTCAGAAAACTTACAAATTAGTATTTGAAAATAAGACATGTACTATCTATGATAAGAATAAGGGAAATAGGGTGATCACTGTTGTGCCTATGAAAAGAAATATGATTTTTCCCTTGAGGTTTGAATAACATAGCAACAACGTTGCAACTATGGCTTATGAGGATTCAAGTTCGCTGTGGCATCTCAGGTATGGCCATTTGAATTTTCACAGTTTGAAGTTTCTAACGTCAAATGAATTAGTGTCTGGTTTGCCCAAGGTAGAGGAGCATAAGGAGGTTTGTGAAAGATGTGCTAAAGGAAAGCATCTGAGGGAAAGGTTCCCAAAGGGAAATGCATGGAGGGCTCATCACCCACTTCAGCTTCTTCATTCAGACATATGTGGTCCTATGTAGACTAATAGTTTAGGTAAGTCATCATATTTCATCACTTTTATTACTGATTACTCAAGAAATTGTTGTGCATATTTATTGAACGCCAAAAGTGAAGCCCTGGATACATTCAAGAAGTTCAAAGCACTTGTAGAAAATGAGAAAGGCTACAAGATCAAATGTTTGCGGACTGACCGTGGAAGAGAATTTTGCTCAAAAGCTTTCCAGATTTTTTGTGATATGAATGGAATTCGAAGGCAACATACTACAGCATACACACCCCAACAAAATGGCGTAGCTGAAAGGAAGAATCACACTGTGGTTGAAATGGCAAGGTGCATGTTACAAACTAAGAGATTGAGCAATTCTTATTGGGGAGATGCAGTTGCTACAATAGTGTACATCCTCAATCATAGCCCCACAAGTGCATTAGAGAATATGACTCCTTAAGAAGCTTGGTATGGAAAAAATCCTAATGTTAATCATTTCAAAGTTTTTGGTTTTTTGGCTTATGTGCATGTACCTGATAAAAAAAAAAAAAAGTTAGATGCAAAGAATGAGTTATGCATTTTCATTGGGTATAGTGAGACAAGCAAGGCTTATAAATTGTATAGTCCCCTCACTAAAAATATTATTGTATCAAGAGATGTAATTTTTTATGAAGGGGGAGTTTATGGTCATCAAAAAGGCCATGTTGAGAAGACAAAATCTGTTTTGAGTGATGATATAATTTCTGATATTGAGCAGCCAACTAATGCTTCTGTATCTATTGGTTTAACTCCACCAAGCAACCCTTCACCATTTTCTTCAGCATCAAGTTCAAGTCCAACTTCTTCTCCAAGTTCTATAAGGAAGGTAAGGAGATTGAACGATATATATCAGAGGACTGAAAAGCAAGCACATGAAGAAAACCCAATATGTGAGACAGTGAATTTTTCTTTATTAGCCAAGGCTGATTTTGAACCCTCATGTTTTGAATATGCATGTACTAATGAGGTTTGGGTGCGAGCTATGCAGGAAGAGATGGATTCCATTAACAGGAATGACACTTGGAAATTGACAGAGCTTCTATATGACAAGAAGAATATTGGCACCAAATGAATCTACAAGACCAAATTTAATAGTGATGGGAGTGTTGAAAGACACAAGGCAAGATTAGTTGCCAAAGGATTCACACAAAAGTATGGAATTGATTATGAAGAGAAATTTGCACGAGTAGCAAGATAGGAGACCATTACAATGCTGATTTCATTAGCAACTCAGAAAAGGTAGAGCATACATCATATGGACGTGAAAAGTGCCTTCTTGAATGGGTACTTAGAAGAGGAAGTATATATGGAGCAGCCACAAGGTTTTGAAGTGGAAGGAAAAGAGAATAATGTCTACAAGTTGAAGAAGGTTGTATGGTCTGAAGCAATCACCAAGAGCGTGGTATTCTAGGATTGATGGATGCTTTCAGGAAAAAGGCTTCTAGAGAAGTACGAATGATCCTACCCTTTACTACAAACAAGAAGGCATTGATATTTTTATCATAAGTTTGTATGTTGATGATCTATTGTATATGGGTAGTAGTTCCAAATAAATCATGAGTTCAAATTTGCTATGATGAATGAATTTGAGATGAAAGATCTAGATCTCATGAAATATTTTCTAGGAATGGAGGTTTATCAAAATAAGGATGAAATTTTCGTTTGCCAGACAAAATATGCACATGATATTTTTAAGAAATTTGATACGCTTGATTGTAATGGATCCCCTACTCCAAGTTCTCATGGAGTTGTATTATGTAGATATGATGGTGTTGATTTAGTTGATCAGACAACTTATAGAAGTATGGTGGGGAGCTTGATGTTTCTAACCCACACAAGTCCTGATATTTCATTTTCAGTTTCACTTGTTTCAAGGTATATGACAAATCCATCTAAAATACATATGAAGGCAGCCAAGAGAATTTTAAGGTATGTGAAAGACACTCTAAACTTTGGTATTCATTACTACTCTGCTGAAAAGTTCAATCTTGTTGGATTTAGTGATTCAGATTGGGGAGGTAGTGTGGATGACCGTAAGTCCACATCTGGAAATTGTTTCTCTTTTGGTTCTAGTTTTATTACTTGGAGCTCAAGAAAACAAAGCATTGTTTCCCTTTCATCCACAGAAGTGGAGTATGTTGCAATTACTTCAGCAGATACACAAGCTCTTTGGCTCAGAAATTTTTTGGAAAAAATTGGGGAGAAGCAAATTCAGCCTACAGTGATTTATTGTGATAGTATAAGTGCCATCAAGTTAGCAAAGAATCTAGTTCATCACAGTAGGACAAAGAATTTTGACATGAAATATCACTTCATTCGGAATTTGGTGTAGAAGAATGATGTTGAATTAAAGCACATAAATACTAAGCATCAGCTAGCAGATATCTTCACCAAAGCAATTGCAAAGATCAGTTTTTGACACTAAGAGATAAGCTAGTAAGCCCTCATTAAGCATTAAGGGGGGGTGTTGAGAATAATGCTTAAATCTCCATGTAATTGTTGACATTAGTCAGCAGATTTTTTTGATTCTCTATTATTAAAATTAGTGCAGCAAATTATTAGGATATTCAATGCTCAAAATCATTGGCAGTGGTGAGAATGAATAATTAGTAGTTGATAAATCATATAATTAGTAATAGGTTTATTATATATGATTGTATTTACATACTAGATTAAACATGAGATTTACAAGTTGAGCAGTGATCTGATCTGTGTTGTTTTTTTATTGTCTTTCATTGTTTTTTATATGTCATAATTATTTTGATTTATTAGTTAGCTTAAAGAGAAGTGGCCATTTCAGATTCTACAAGTTCAACTGTTATTGAAAGGGTCTTCAAAGAAAAGTCCATCAAATTTTGGTTTCAATGTCCATGATGGAGGGTTAAAGGTTTGAACGAAAGTTTCAAGTTTTATTAGTTTTATATAAAGTGCAAACTTTAACATACACGTGTTAAGAAAAAAGGCCCATGTGATTTTTGAATGAGAGGTGCCTTGTATTATTTTGAAAAGTACTTGTGAAATTAAAAAATATCATGTAATTTTTTTAAAAAAGGGGCTTCGTTAATTGGTTTTTTCTTTTCAAAAAGTCAAATGATACGAGTCTATTAAAAAAGTAGACATAAGGGTTTATTCAAGGAGCTTATGTGAGTTTTTGAAAAAGGGTTTGTTTTATTTTTGAAAAGGTTTTACTTAAAAAACGAAGGTCCGTTGATTATATTTGAATTTGTTTTTTTTACAAAAAAGACACTGATATTTTTAAAAGAGGGGATTAATGAGATTACTTGTGAACATTGCAATATTTGAAAAAAAAAAGAGTTCATAAAAGTTTTGGTAAAAAACACTTTTTTTTTTTAAAGAATTTGTAGATATGTAGAAGTAAAGAAGTCACTATAGAGGCATTTTAATTGGAGATGATCACTATGTTTATAATTTGATTTTTTTATAGATCTATATTAAATGGGAAAATCTAAGGGGATAAAAAAGTTCAAAGAAGTAATTAAAGATGTATGAAGTTTATTTGGAACAGTTGCAAGTGAAAAGGAAAAATAATTCCTTAGCATTGAAATTCATAAAAGAATATGTAGATAACATCATTCTACTTCTAATTACAAATGAAAAGACAACCAAGGAGGAGTGGGATATCCTTGAAAATAATTTTGGTGTAAGGGGGAGCATTGAAGATGAAGAGTTTGGTGAATCCCACTGCGACAAGTGGATAACGATGGTGATAAATTTGAGAGAATGAGCACATAGATGCATGTGAATCCCATTATGCACAACTACAAGTGGATCAAGATTTGGTGAATCCAGCAACAAAGCTTACTGATGATAATGAAGTTGCCATTGAAGCAATCAATGTTATGGTGAATCCAATGATTCAGTTTGTTAATGTTAAGGTTGATGAAGATTTGTTATTTAATGATGAATGGTTGGAGATGATGCAACAAAAAACAATATAGCGACATGATTCTATTTAGTGAGACAATCTCACTTGAGTTTGAAACCATGTGAAAGAAAACCACTTTGAAGCACCTGAAGTGAAAAAAGAAAAGAAGAAAGAACATACCAACATGGTTCTACAAATATTTTTAATCCTAACATTGATTTAGAGTGTCGAGATAAAAAAGATGATTATGAAGAAGAGTTAAATTCTTTGAATCATGGCTTGCAACACCATCTCTTGATAAAGTCTACATAGAAGTTGTAGAAATGAATATTGAAGACAACATGGATGATGAAAATATTCATGATATTTTGAGGTATTGGAGTTTTGAAAAGATATTTATTCTCATCCTATGTTGCAGAAAAGCACAACTACCAAAGATGACATGTGGCAACAACCCACATACCAATCATTTTTTGAAGAGATAGATGATATACATGCACATTTTGGAACAATGGAAGACTTGCACCAGCAAATGGAGAAATTAAAGCTTGTAACCTATGATAAATCTGAAGCAATTTAGAGAATACAGGATATGGAAGAAAAGAAAAATGAAAGAGTGTTGGACAATCTAAATCCAACCAACTGCTACTTGTCATAAATTTCCATCCAAATGTCATAATAAATTAGAGTTCAATCCAATTAGATTGAAATGTAATTCAATATCACTGCAAACATTTATTGTTGATATTTCTTATTCAATCTATTTAACGGTGGATAATATTGAAAAATATCAAACCTCGACTCCAATTTTTCAATTTATGTAAAGATTAAGCAAAAATGCTTTAACCTATTGATCATGACTAGTATCAATAGTTTTAACATTTAGGTTAAATACCACATTTCCGTTTCAATTACAAAGTAGAACTTAATTTGAGAGTGGTGTTAAAGATTTTGATATGCTGCTGAGTGGTTCCGAACTTATGCCGAGGGTTACACTAGTAGATTGCTTGTAGCCGTTAATGGCATGTGAAGTGCGTTGCAGTAATGATCTGCGGTTTGGTGATCAAGTTTCAACTTATTGGTTTTCTTTTGATTATGGAAACTTTTGATTAAGGAAACGTACCCATATGGTGAATATGTGGAAGTACCATGGTATTAAGGAGGTCACCTGATTCTCGACTCTATGTTACTTTGGGATGATTGTTATCAACATGAGTGTTTATTAATTAATATAGTTACCATGATAAAAACAAAGCTATTAATGATATTTATTCTAATTATCCGCTGATAATTCCATTAAACAATAGCTAAGAATTGCTAAAGAAATATACAAGGTTCGTTTAATAAAATCCAAGGCCCATTTCATGGTATTATTTTTCAAAACCGAAGGATCTTAAATTTAATCGTTTCTTCGCAATGAAATGCATCGATGTACAGTATTTCGTTTAATTAATTTGTTCGCTAGGAAAATTTCTATCATCACCATCTTCCTAAATTATATCAATCATTCTTCAACAAATATTATTTCACATAAAATTACAATTCTTGTCTTGAAACATAGGTACTATATATCGAAGACTATTTTACAACAATTATTCTTTAACATAAGATTAGAAATTCTGTCCTAAAACATATGTATTATGTTTCCAAGAGTACCTTACAAACATTATTCTTTTACATAAGATTACAATTCTAGTAAAACATTGGTATTATTATGTTTCAGAAAGCACTTTACACAGATTCAGGAAGGATGATGTTACATAAGTATTATACCGTATTATACCTACAGGTCGACTTGTAAATTCGATTCAATGGAAATACCCATATGCATCTATTTAAACTAATCTTGGATATAGTCTGACATTTACATGAAATTGTTCCAATTTATAATGTTATATAGTTTTAATAACTTGTAAATTTTGAAGTGATCCTGACTTGAATTACTACACTCTGGTTCCTTTACGACCAAATAGTACTTAAACCACTCGAAAACAAAACTTATTATTCACTAAACCACTAAAATCAGTGGTCACGATAATAAACTCTACCATAAAATAAATACCACCCAATTTCTCCAACATTAGATAAATCACAACTTCATTATCTCAGTCATGATTCATTCCTCATGGTCGTACTAAATCACTCTAGTAATTCTTCAAAATTAATTTAGTCAACCAACACAGGGTTAAATATCACTTATCTAGAAATCTTCAAGTAAAACATATAATGTGTAGGCAGTATTATTTTACGCATTTTGATTCTAGAGGACGTCGGGAACCATACTTGCGAGATACAGTAAAAGTAAGCTTATATATTCTCCGATTTATCTCTAGTTCAATGTTTGAATGATGAAATGGTTGAAGACTATTCATGGTCACTCACACTGTCTGTAAAGGACACATAAAATATGTTTCGACTAAATATTACAATTGAAGGGGTCATTCATTTATTAACACTAATAAGTTTAATTTTAATATTAAGATTAATAAATTTAATAATAATAATATTATTAATAGTATTAATAAGTAAATAATATTATTTAAATTTTAATAAATTTATAATAATATATATACATTGATTTATAAATTAACATATTAGTAATATATTCATAAAAATATTAATACTTCATAATCATGTTTGATTTGATCAAATATATTCAACATGAAAATCATGTTTGGCCATGATTAATGATAGACATTATGTTTAACATGTCTATAATTAACTATAGACACATCATTCAACAACATTTGCTAATGTGGTTGAATATGTTCGACTATAATTGACTATGTTAGACAATCAACATTCTTCAACTTCAGTCAAACATAATTTTCTATTACTATTATTGATTAATATTAATAGTAAGACATGTTATGACGTCACAATGGTATGTAAAACTATCCAATATCGTATTGTGACAAATATTGTCGCAGTGTGACAATTATTGTTACAATGATATATTACATTGCAATTTATCCAACACCGCTTTGTGAAATTACAAAATTAGTCAGCCACATTTACTAATGTGGTTGACTATATTTGACTATGTTTGATAGTCAACTATTGGGTGTTTGAAACGCTAAGAAGGATGGGGGGGTGGGGGACGGTAGGCGGTGAATAAACGCTATGTAGTATGGATCATTATAACCACTTTTCACCCTTTCTTTCCACAATTATCTGAATTGACAATTAATTAACCAACAACATAATATATCAACATCAGTTCAAACATGCAAGGTAGATCATAACACTCTGAAACACTAAAGGGCACTAGATATTATGTTGAAACCCTTATGGGGGAAAAAAACCATTTGATTTGTCTTTTTCTTCTTCTTGTGATTAAATATTCATTTACATCATTCATTGGCACCCATGAGTGTGTAAGAATTGACTTACGATATACGAACACCCATTCACTCCACGCCACAACCTAATAGAAGCCACCACTTTTGCAACTACTCATGTACACTCATCAATTGGAGGAACCAACCCCCAATAAGTTGCATGGAACGACTGTATCAGAGGTACCTAGTCTAAAATAGCTTTGCAGATACTGATTTATTGGAGCCTCCAATCCCCAAATAGTTTCTTAGGCAAGCACCTAAAGGAATCCATTACCCTCTATACTAGGAAGCCACCACTTTCTACTGAATACCCCAATGTTTAAATCCTTGTAGACCAAATTTCATATATTTTCAAACTAGGCCCATAAATATCTGATCGAAACACTTTCGGCCATGTTTTATCTATTTTCATACTAAACCCACTTATATATCTCTACTAAAACTAAATACAAAACGTCTCTACAATACCATCATACAATCTAATAAAAACTCCTCTCTACTCACAAATAAAATTATCAGACCCAAACAATATGGATACACCAACAATCTCTCTCACATACTTTGATCAACATACATATCATGAATTTTTCATACCATAGGAAAAATACTCTGACTCAATATGTTTGATGATTCTTACCAACAATGTAAACACATTAGCTTGACTCTTTCATAACCTATAGCAAAATCATACATACATTAATAAGGTTCATACAACGATGCCCTAATAATCTCAACATACATCCTCTCATACCCTTACATTAGCAAATGAAAAAATACATCAATATAGGGGATATATCAACTTTTTCCTTTGAACTATACCATACATTGCCACACACTCAAGCAATGTCAACACATTGCAACTCATGGAGCAACAACATATAAAATATTTCATCTCAGTAATATATCAAACCTTGGCAAGATACTTTGATTAATAACAAACTAAACATGGCATCAACAACCAAATGAAAATCACTTTGATAACCTCTCTCACGCGTATATCACTGTACAATAGCATATATTTGGTCTTTAAAATGCGCTGCTTACACAACCATCTGATCTAATGCTACATGCACATATACATTTCTTGTCTTACCAACTGAAGGACACGATTGTTTGTTAATACTCCACGCACGAGTGTATTGATAATATTTAAAACCACATTGTGTCTACCGGTCTCTAATCGTGGTTGGTGACATGTGTACATGTATTTTTTTTCTAATGGCATGCTATATAACCTTACGTTGATCCATCACATAGAAAAATTAAACTAATTTCCAAATGCACTAATTTGGACTACATGCATGATGCATTAATTAATGATGATACACTTCACCTTAGATAACCTCATCAAGGTGATTAAGCTTGGAAATGTCTAACACACCATAGTTGGAGACCAGATAAACATTTATTCACACATTCATTATCTTCCATTGTTGAACTGGGCAATAAGAAGAGACTTCTAATTTAATTTTCACTTGATTAAGTTAGAAGGAAATTGTAATTCCACATCACATGAACACTTATATGAGTTAATTGAGTTGGTAAGACTTATTTAGCTTAGTCTATTCAAGTTTGGGGTCAAACTAGAGGCATGTACTCTAAGTTTTAGGGGGTCCAGTTCCATTTTATTTTGAGTTGTAATTGTTTAAAATACTTATTTGAGTTAAAATTAGTTTAACTAGTTCTAACTGATGGATGAGCTTGTGAGAGGTCTAGTGAATTCAATATAATTTAATTAAGATGTAGTGATCAATTAGATAATTGATAATTCACTCCAAATAGTTGCTGCATGTTAGTTCTAAGGAAGACCCAGTTGAGATTAGAGTTAAAGGGAAGTAAACTCTTAGTTCTATAATTATAAAATTGTACAAGTCATTCATGAGGTCATCAACATTCCTTGAATGTATTATGCAATCAATTAGTCATAATTTCCTAATTAATAGGGGATCAATTCCATTAGGAATGCATGGGAAAGGTTGGTCAAACTAAGGCAAGGAATTGGTTAAGTATTGGACCAAACCTACTTATATTAAAGTGAGAGACTCAGAGATAGTGTAGAGATCTATCAATCCTGAGAGAAGCATTCTATTGTTTCATATTCTTGAATTAATGCAATATAAATATAGTGGGGTTATTATTGGAGGCTTTCCCCAAATACATCTTTGCGTTGTGCGATTGAAATTATTTCTCTTTGTTGTTCATGCGATTGTGTGATCATGATTGGTTTCTACAATTTCTAGAATAGATTCAAGTATTTTTTTTAGTATATTATATGATGAGTTGAATCTAGGTGGATTTCGTACATGTTATTAGAGTAGGAATCACTATAGAGGAGAAGAATATATATATATTTTAAAAAGGTGAATCAAATTTTCATATTTATTCCTCAAGACCAGGAACATATCAGGAATTTTTTTTGTAGATTGAGACTCTAGCATGCCCTTGAGGGTAGTTCTAATTAAATATCTTGCAAGGACATGATGGAGCCAGTGTTGGAGGACAACAAACTAAAGGAAGTAAACTATTAGTTGTATAATTAGAAAATTGTACAGGTCATGCATTAGGTCATCAATATTCCTCGGATGTATTGTGCAATAAATTGGGGAGAATTTCCTAATTAATAAGGGTTCAATTACCTCAGGAATTTATGAGAAAGGTTGGTCATACAAATGCAAGGAATTGGTTAAGTATTGGACCAAACATTCTTAGATCAAAGTGAGATAGTTAGAGATGGTATAGAGAGCTCTCAAGCCTGAGAGAAGCATTGTATTGTTTCATATTCTTGAATTAATGCAATATAAATATAGTGGGGTTTTTAGTTGAGGCTTTCCCCAAATACATATTTGTGTTGTGTGATTGAAATTATTTCTCTTTATTGTTCATTGTGATTGTGTGATCGTGATTGGTTTCTGCAATTTGTAGAATAGATTAAAGTATTTTGTTTTAGTATATTACAATATCAATTTAATATATATTGATTTTGTACATGCTATTAGAGTAGGAATCACTATAAAGGAGAACAATACAAGTTTTTTTTTTAAATAGGTCAATAAAATTTGCACATTTATTTTTTAGGACCAACAACATATCAAGATTTATTTTTGTGGATTGAGACTCTAATATGCCCTTTAGGGTAGTTCGAATCACATAGATTGGAAGGACAATATGGAGGCAGTGTTTGAGGACAACAGACTGAAGAAGTTGATAGACAGTGATATTCCAAGGCCCATAGCAGCAAATGCTAAAAATCTTGATGCATGGAAGAAGAATGTAGGAAAGGCGAGAAGGATTTTGTTATAAGGAGTCCGATATCATATTGTCTCAAACCTACATAGAAAGAAAAATCCACATGCTATGTGGAAGGACTTAAAAGATCTGTTTCAGAATAGCAGTGACTAAAGGAAGTTGGTGCTGAAGGAAAAGCTCAAAAATACCAATATGGAGAAGGGTGAAAATATACCAAAATACTTAACAAATTTCGCTCTATGTCGAGATGATATTGGATATGTTGGTGTGACAGTTTCTGAGGGTGATTTCTCAAGCCTATAAATTCTATGACTTCCCAAGAGCTGGCATAGCTACCAAGATTCAGTGAATGGAAAGGAGAAGCTACCAGAGTGGGAGCGATTGTGGTGCGATTTGGTACAAGAAGAGATTCAGCGGAACACCAGAGATGAATCCTCATCAAAGATTGATGATGAGAAGAGATATGGCTTGGTTGGAAAGGTGAAGAAAGGGAAAACTAAGGTGTCCCATTCCAAATAAGGTTCTCGTTAGGAAGGAAAGAAGTGAGACTTGTGAAAGATAAAAAAATTTCACTATCATGAGCCTAGAAAATATGCTACAAATTCTCTGCACAAGAAGAACTACAAGAAGCCCTCCGGAGGAGCGACATGTGAAGCACTTTATTCACAGTTTGAGTTATCTTTCACCCTCATCACATGCATGGTGTCATTAGTGATGGGGTCTGTGTGGTACTTATATAGTGGAAATTCATTCCATATGATCAGAAACAAATAATTCTCCAATAACTTGGAGGAGAAGGATCTCCAGATGCACATCGAGATGGGAGATGATAGGAGGTATAGTGCAACTGAAATAAGTACAATTACCTTTCAGAGGGAGCCTGATACTTGTGTCAAATTAAAATATGTCATTTATGTTCCTATTTTAAAGAGGAATTTAGTTTTTTTTCTATGTTAGAAGACCATGGCTATGTTGTGATATTTAGAAAAGGAAAGGAATTCCTTCATCACAAAGCCACGAGATAGGTGAAGAAGATTAGGGTTCGCGTAAAGAAACTATACAAAATGGATGTAGAATATTGTGCTTCCTTGAGCATGAATGTAGAGAAGGTAGAGAGATGAGACATGAGTGAGTTATGGCATAGAATATTGGGCCATCTACACCATGGTGCTTTGAAGATCATGCAACATATTTCTACAAGACTTCCCATGGCTGCATTTGATCAGTGAGACACATGAAAAGGTTGTACAATTCGGAAGTATACCAAAGCCACTTTTAACAATAAGGAAAGACAAGAAAATATGATCCTTGAGAGAGTTCACTAAGATGCGTTTGGACTGTTCTTGAAAGCCTCTATAGAAAAAAATAGGTATCATGTGATTTTTGTAGATGATTTTTCATGCAAGTGTTAGATTTTCTTCATATAGAAGAAAGATCACACATTCTCAAAGTTTTGTGAGTTCAAAGCACTTTCCGAGAAAGATACAAGGAAGAAGGTGAAGGCTTTGAGAAGTGATAATGATGGGGAATATGTCTTGAATGAATTGAAGAACTCCTATTCTTCAAAATAAATTTGGCGGGAATTGATACCACCTCATAACCCAGAACAGAATGGGTTTGCAGAAAGGAAAAACAAAACTATTGTGGGAGAAGCACGAGTAATGTAGCATGATCAAGGCCTACCATTGCATCTGTGGGTTGAAGCATACATCATAAAAATATTTTTGTAGAATATAATTCCTCATCAAATAATTGGGATAAGTACACGAGAGGAAGCTTTTTCAGGTAAGAAAAAAGATGTGCTACATTTTAAAATTTTTGGTGCATTAGTTTATTTCCATCTAACCAAAGATTCTAGGAAGAAGCTAGAGCCAAAAACTCTATTGGGAGTATTTTTGGAATATACTAATACACCTCAAAAGTATAGGGTCTAGTTTCCAGCACAAAGGATGAAAGTTGTCAGAATATATATGAAATTCGATGAAGAGAAGTCCATGGGAATTTCCCTTGAGAGGGAGATTTAGTTAAATGTAGTTGAGGAGCTCTTGGCTATAAAATAAGAACCTATAGATGTGGAGTAGCCATAAGAAGAGGAAGAGAGAGTGGAAGCACCCATTCATGGAGATCCATCTAGAGATGAAATGAAGCGCACGAGAAAGACCGAAAGGTTAGTGTGTGATGCTAGAGAGAATGTGCGAGCACCTTCATCACAACACATGCAGAGAAGATACCAATAGCAGTCAAATTGCTACATGGCTCTTATCAGTGAGAGTGTAGAGATAGAGCCATCCTCTTTCAAGTAAGCAGTGAAACAACCAATTGGGTTGATTCCATGCTTGAGGATTATGACTCCATTATCAGAAACAATGCATGGGAATTGGTCCCAAAATCGGGGGGGAAGTCAGTCGTAGGATCTAGTTGGATCTATAAGGTGAAGCAGGAAGTAGATGGGAGTGTGGAGAAACACAAATCTATATTTGCGGCCAGAGGGTTCTCTCAGGTGGAGGGGATTGATTAAGATGATAACTTTTCACTAGTTGCAAGATACTCATAAATCATATGCATCCTTGTCGTACGTTAAACATAGATGGGATTACAAATAAATCAGATGGATGTAAAGATAACCTTCATAAATGGGGTGATTGAGGAGGAGGTGTACTTAACCAGAATGTTTTGAGACCTTTGGTAGAGAGTCACATGTTTGCAGACTGAAGAGAGAATTGTATGGACTGAAAAAATCACCTCATGCTTGGTAAAATAAGATCAAAAACTACTTCATCGAGTTGGGCTTCACCAAGAGTGAAGAAGATGCAAACCTTTACCATATTGTGGTAGAAGGTAAAATTTTTCTCATTGTACTTTATGCCTATGATTTGATATTTATATGTGATGAGAAAATCATCAATTATTGAAAAGAGGATCTTGCAGGAGAATTTGAGATGAACGACATGGGGCTCTTGCACTATTTTTTGGCATTAGGAATTTGGAAAAGAGATGGGGAGCTATTTTTATCCCGGGGAAAGTATTCAATGAGACTCGGAAGAAGTTCCACATGGAGGGTAGCGAACACATGGAGACTAATTTAGTAGGAAACTGGTGGAAGGAGGATTCTACTTTAGGTGAAGTAGTAGATGATAGCATCTACAAAAATCTTGTGGGTTCACTCAAGTAGTTCGTGAACACATGACCAAAAATATGCTATGTGTTTAACCATCTTAGTAAAGTTGTGGTTAATCCTACCGAGATCTTTTGGAAGGTAGGAAAGAATATGTTGAGATACCTGAGAGGAGCTACAAAATTTGGGCTATGGTATAGGCAGAAATAGGGAGTGAAGGTTCATGGTTTAGTAGATGCAGATTGGGTAGGGAGTCCATCCAAAAGGAAGAGCACATCAGGGGGCATCCTCAACATTGGTATAATAGGAAACAAATATCATTTTCAGTCAGTTTAGCAAAGGAAGAGTACATGGGAATCAATCATGGAGCATGTGAGGCCATATTGAGGAGGAAGATACTTGTTGGTTTTTTCAGTTAATATATGGATCCGATGGTGATTTATTGTGATAACTATAGTTGCATCAAACTCTCAGTTCATCCATTTTTTCATGACAGGTCCAACCATATTGATATATGGTATCACCATCTCAGAGATTATGTGCAGATATTATGTAATTAGGGTACATTCCCATGGAGGATCAGGATGCAGACATATTGACGAAGGCACTATCGAGATGAAAAATCAAGTTCCACAAAGGAAGAATCGGGTTGGTAGAAAATTCATTTCTTGTTGAGAGAGAGTGTTGAAGTTGGTAGCAAGAAGAGGCTTCTAATTTAATTTTTCCTTAATTAAATTATAAGGAAATTGTAACTCCACATAACATGACACCTTGTACGAGTTAAATAAGTTTGGAAGAACTAGATAACTCATTCAATTCCAGTGGGGGGTAAAACTAGAGGCATGTAGAGTTAACTCTAAGTTTTAGATGGTCCAGTTGTAGTTTATTTTGATTTCTAATTGTTTAACTTAATTATTGGAGTTAAAATCAATTTAACTATTTATGACTGATGGATGAAATAATGAGAGGTCCATTGAATAAAATATGATTTAGTCACATGCAGTGATCAATCCGATAATCGATAGTTCACTCTAAATAGTTTTTGCATGTTAGTTCTGAGGAACACCCAATTGAGATTGGCATTAAAGGGAAGTAAAATATCAGTTGTATAATTAGAAAATTCTACTGGTCATGCACGAGATCATCGAGATTCCTTGGATGTATTGTGAAATCAATTAGTGGGAATTTACTATTTAATAGGTGCTCAATTTCCTCATGAATGTGTGAAAAAGGCTCATCAGACTGAGGCAAGGATTTGGTTAAGTATTGGACCAAACCTTCTTAGATCAAAGTGAGACAGTCAACGATAGTGCAGAGAGCTCTCAAGCTTGAGGGAAGAATTATATTATTTGATATTAATAACTTAATGCAATATATAGATAGCGTGGTTTTTAGCTGAGGCTTTCCATAGATACATCTTTGTGTTATGCGATTGAAATTCTTTCTCTTTCTTGTTCATGTGATTGTGTGGTTGTGATTAGTTTCTGCAATTTTTAGAATAGATTCAAGTATTTTTCTTTAGCATATTACAAGATTAGTTGAATCTATGTGGATTTTCTACATCCATTACATCTTCTGTGACCAAACAAGCAATTAAATGTCACTGGATAAAATCAATAATTACTAAATCAAATTTTTCCAAAACCATGAGAAACATTGTTGGTAAATCTTGTCGTTTTTTTTGTGCATACACAGATCACAAAATTTTCACCTACTTGAATTTGTGTGGCCAGTTAAAGCATAACCATCACACATTTGTATGGACATATAGAGGCAAGCCATGAAATATTATGAAATATACATGGGAATGAAGAGGAAATATAGAGCAGATGTTGTAAATATTAAATACTTCATCCAAAATTACTAAGCATGCTTCAAGCCTCCCGCACACATCCTTCCAAGCATATTTACGCCTCTATAACACATAAGAAAATCATCTTATCCAGCTGTATATTGGTGGCCACCCTCCTATTGCATCTATACCTCTAGTTGGTTCCATCATTTTCCTTGTTTATAGCGAAAATTACTATTTTTAGCATTTTTTTCATGTCCTAAACATCCATAGTAGTTATGATCCCATAAAAATGTTTCTTTGAGGTTTGTGAAAAGACCATATTTGTAGGAAGGGTATTGTGGTTAATATTGTAGTACTCAAAGAGATATTTCCAATGAGCTATCGTATGTGCCAAACAGAGATAATATGACGAAGTTACGACCTAGGGATGTTGGCTGCCCAACTAACCCATATGGGGCCCACAAAACCTTGGTGTTACATCTCCTAGGGTTAGGGTTTTCACTTGTTTTTCAATAATAAAAGGGTTGTTGAGCCTCATTGTAACACAATTCAGAAGCATGTAGTTGCCGCATCTTTTCTCATAGATAAACTACCATTTCCCAAGCTAGTTTATTTCCATTCTATATGTAAACATATTTTTGTTCTTTGATATTAAGGAAATGATGTTTTATTTCTATTTCACCTTTATTTTTATGTTTGTAACTGTAGTTTATTGCGTTCCTGCATAAGTCCAGATTAGTTGTATCAAATCGATTTTCTCTTTCTCGTGTTTTTTTTGCATGTCACCAATGAGGTCAAGGTATTACGAGTTAGGGCTCAATATGGTTGAACCTTTGCAATATCAGCCTCACAAACCTCGACAACCTCCCATGACAGAATAAAATAAGGGAAAGGGAGTAGGAAATATTTTCAAAATATTGCTCGAGGAGGCCCTCGAGAAATATACGATCATGATGATGGATAAATTTTCCCAGCTCCTTCGATGAATACCCATAGGTGATGCATATTTATCTGTTAGCCACTCTAGAGGTGCCACTCATTTTAATGTACAAGTTAATTTTGGCATTCCCCTAGTTGAAGGCCAAATAGATGCAAATGTTGTAGATAATGGTTAAATCTGTTGGAAGGATATTTTTCAGTTCATGAATTTTCCAATTCATAAAATATTACATTTTCACTCCTGAAACCTGCCCCCCATGTAAAGGATTGGAGGGAAGCCTACTATGAGAAAAAGGATGAGGGGGAATTCTCACAGTTTTCAGCCACACCCACTTGGAATAATTTCTGAGACACTATTAAGGAGAAATATTACCCTCTCAGTACCTATGAATATAAATACATAAAGTGGACCATGCTGCAACAAGGAAGGAACCAATATGTGCCAGAGTTCACTAGTGGTTTTAATGCCCTTCGTATGAAGCTAGGTATCAAATATTCTAGGTGGAATTTGGTACTCAAGTACCATGGTTTTTTGCATAAGTACAACCAGGACAAAATGGAGTTCCTAGAAATATCTTGCCTCAGTACCGCCTATCTATATTTTGTCAAGATCAAGAATAATTTTAAACAGAAGAAAAAAGACTTTGGATCTATGAATCTAAAGAAAGGGAAACACGCCCCCAAACCACATAGAAAATGACAAAGCTAAGGCAAGGTGACCTAAGACAACCCGTCAAAGCTGCAAGAAAAGAAAAAACACCATGAAGATAAAGAAGGACATGAGAAAGTGGTGTGAGTTCCATAGTATCTTCACTCACAACATGAGTGAGTGTCAAGCCAAGCATTCAGTGGCGGTTAAGCTGAAGGGTTTCAAATTAGATGGATGTTCTAACTTAGAGTCAAAATCCGACAAGGAAGATGACAAAGGGAAGTCGATTATTGATGTGGAGCCCAGTGCCACCATTTCCACCACCAAGATCCGAAAGCATGAGTCTGAAGATGTAGAGGAGAGGGAGTGCCTATTCTAGTCAAAGATGTGGGTGAAGGGTTCTCTTCTGTAGTTCATTATCGATAGTGGGAGGAAAAATATCCTCATTTCAACAGAGTTTTTGAAGAGTCTAGGCCTAATAACTACAACAATCCCATATTCGTACACCATTGTGTGGGTTCACCAAGGACTATATCTCTGTGTCATCCAGTACTGTCACCTCCCCTACAGCATGAAGCCCTTCACAGATGAGATACTGTGTGATTTTTCTCATCTTGAATTTTGTAATGTATTATTATGCTAACCATGTTTGTGAAAGAGACATTTTGTGCATGAATCAAGCCTTACACCACTATTGTTTATTTGGGAAATAATTTGTACAGGATACCGGAGGTAGCACTACCTACCGCCATCTCTCTGATCACTACGAATCAATGCAATAATATCATTTCCCACACTCGGAAATTTGTTTTCTTATGATTCTCCCTTAGGTCCAGAAGAATATTATGGCCACAACCTCCATACAAGGCTCATCTACATGGCATCAAAATATGGACAATGTTGTGGAGGAGTATAAAGAAATCTTCACCTCACCTGCAGGGGTACTCCTACAATGTGAGGTCAAGCACTTCATCGATTGTACCTCAGACACACCGCTGCATAATGGACCAATATATCGACGGTATATTTTTGAGAACGATAAAATCAACAGGAGAATTTAGGAGGTTCTACAGAAATGGCACATCATGTCAAGTTCATCACCCAGTGGGAGCACAATAATTTTGGTGCAGAAGTAGGACGAGACTTGGAGACTATGTATTGACTATAGAGTGCTGAAAAAGATCACTCTCCAAAATAGGTATCTAATCACACATATTGATGACCTTCTAGACGAAATCAAGGGCACAAAATATTTCAGCAAGATTGAATTTAAGTCTAGTTGTCACCAAGTTCCAATCAAACTGTGTGGAAGACTATCTTGAAATCCAAGGAGGGCCTTTTGGAATAGATGGAATTGCCTTTTGGGTTAACAAACTCCCCCGTAACCTTCATGAGGCTGATGGAAAACATATTGCAACCCTTTACCAATTCATTCATGGTGGTGTATTTGGATGACATCCTGATCTGCAGCTAGAGTTGGGAAGAGAACCTCCATCACACTTGATAGGTCCTCCAAACGCTGTGGCAACACAAGTTGTGTGCCAATTTGGAGAAATGTTATTTTTGAATGAGCCAAGTTCAATATGTGGGGTACATCATTGATGACCGGGGAGTGCACGTGGGCCCAACCACGATACAGGCAGTTGAGATTGGCTAGCCCCAACAATTTTAATAGAGCTCCATAAATTTCTAGGTATTTGCAACTTCTACCACAGGTTCATGTTGGGGTTATCTTGTTGTGTAACTAGCTCCAAAAATAGAAGAAAAAAGATATAACGCCTCAGAAATAAGCCACTTCGAGGGGGCAACCTCCAATACATTACATAAATGAACAATTCTTGGATGGATACAATTTGCAAAACCTCCTTTCTATATATAGGAGTCCAAGGGGCCATAATGTAATCCTAGTGGGCCACAATGTAATCCTAGCCGACCTAACAATAATAATTTAAGGGCACAATAATAACAAAATGGGGGTTACAAGGGTACAATAATAACAATAAGGGGGTTACACTAACAACAATAAGGGACTATACTAGTAATATAGGGACCTAACATACCCCTCTCCTTCAAAAAAGTGTTGTCCTCAACACTTGAGTAGCTCTGGGTGCTTCTGTATAAAATTCTCATCCTCCCATGTAGAATCTTCGGTGGGTAAGTTCTTCCACTTGATGAGATACTCTGAAATTGATCGATTCCGTAGTTGTCGAGTTCTTGTTTCCATGACCGCTTCAGGTTCCAATATGATTTTTCCTTCCTCATCAAGTTCTGGAAATATTGTTTGAACTGGAAGATTTTCACCTATAACCTTCTTTAAGCATGAAACATGAAAACTTGATGTACTCGCGAAGAAGCAGGAAGCTCCAATTTGTATGCCATAGTACCAATCTTTTGCAACACCTTGTAAGGACCATAGTACTTTGGCGATAATTTATTATCCTTCTTAGCTTGCTTGAGGGACATTTTTTTATATGGTTGTAGGCGTAAAAATACCCAATCTCCTACATCAAAACTTCTCTCGCTGCGATGTTGATCTGCCTGTTGTTTCATTCGATTTTGTGCCAAATTCGGGTTATCCTTTAAGAGTTGGAGAACTTCTTGCTGATGCTCGATGTGATCTTCCACTGCTTGAACCTTCGAATTTTCCCTTAAAGATGATGTGATGGATGGTGGATGATATCCATAAAGTGCCATAAATGGGGTCATTTTTGCTGCAGTATGAAAGGAAGTGTTATACCACCATTCAGCAAGAGGTAACCACTTGACCCATTGTGTTTGTTTATCATATACAAAACAATGAAGATATCCTTCCAAACATTTATTTACGATCTTAGTTTGACCATCAGATTGAGGATGATAAGATGAGCTATGAGCTAATTGAGTACCCAAACAAGAAAATAAATCCGTCCAAAAATTTCTAGTAAAAATAGGATCTCTTTCTCTCATAATAACCCTTGGGCTTCCATGTAGCTTTTGAATTCTATCCATAAATATATTAGCAACTGTACTTGCTTTAAATGGATGAGATAATACACAAAAGTGTGCATACTTGGTAAGTCTATCAACTACCACCATGATGACACTCTTTCCTTTGGACTTAGGTAAACCTGTGATAAAATCCATTGAAATCTCCTCCCAATGTTGACTTGGAATGGATAAAGGTTGTAGAAGTCCTGGGGTCTTAATTATTTCCACTTTGTTCTGCTGGAAAAACAAACATTCCGCCACAAAATTTTGAATATCAGATTTAAGGCCATCCTAAAAAAATTCTTTCTTCACCCTGTGGTAAGTTTTTAAAAATCCCGAGTGTCCTCCTAAAGGAAAAGTGTGCAATTCCAGAAGAATCTTTTGTTTTATATTGGAATTCCTACAAAGATATAAGTGATCTTTGTACCATAAGGAATCATTACTCCAACTAAATGTATCAGATGTACTAGGATCTTGCTGCAACTTTTGGATGAGTGTCCATACATCTTTGTCCTTCTTCCATTCATCTCTTGCTTTAGCTATCCAATCTGGTTGGATAATAGAAATGGCACAAAGCAATGCTTCCACCTCTTCATTCTTTCTTGAGAGTGCATCTGCAACAACATTAAGCTTTCCTTTTTTGTAGATTATTTCAAAGTCATAACCCAACATCTTTGTGACCCATTTTTGCTGCTCTTCTGATGATAGTCTTTGTTCCAAAAAGTGTTTAAGACTATCATGATCGATTTTTACCTTGAAGTGTCTTCCCATTAGGTAAGTTCGCCATTTCTTTAGTGCATGCAGTATTGCTAACATTTCTTTCTCATAAATAGGTTTTTGTAAATACTTTCCTTTGATTGGACGACTTTCAAAAGCAATGGGTCTTCCTTCCTGCATTAAAACTGCACCAATTCCATTTCCTGAGGCATCACATTCCACAATAAAAGTTTTTGTGAAGTTTGGCGTAGCTAAGACCGGTGCTAGGCACATTGCCTTTTTAAGATGTTCAAAGGCCTTAGTTGCTTCGGGAGTCCATGAAAATGCATCTTTCTTCAATAATGTTGTTAGAGGTGCTGCTATTCTCCCATAATTCTTAACAAACTTGCGATAATACCCTGTTAACCCGAGAAATCCTCGCAACTTGTTTATGGTTGTGGGGACTTTCCATTCCTTAATAGATTTAATTTTTTTAGGGTCTACTTTAACACCCTCATGAGATACAATATGACCCAGATATTCCACCTCTTGTACTCCAAAGAAACATTTGGATTTTTTTGCATATAATTGTTTCTCCTACAATAGTTTGAGCACCCTGTCAACATGTTCAACATGATCCTTCAAAGACTTGTTGTAGATTAGTATATCATTAAAAAATACTAGCAAAAATTTTCTAAGGAAGAGTTTGAAAATGGAATTCATCAACCCTTGAAATTTAGAAGGTGCATTGGTAAGGCCAAAAGGCATGACCAAAAATTCATAATGACCCTCATGAGTTCGAAATGTTACTTTTGGAATATCTTCAGTCTTCATTCTAATTTGATGATATCCTGAACGAAGATCCAACTTGGTAAAATAAATTTCTCCATGTAATTCATCCAATAACTCATCAATCACAGGAATGGGAAATTTGTCTTTAATGGTGAGCTTATTGAGCTCCCTATAATCTGGACACATTCGCCATGATCCATCCTTCTTGTGTACCAATACTTCTAAAAAAAATTTCAAGAAAAGTTCTTGAAAATTAAAAGCTACCATCCCCAAAGATTGTAACCATTATACTCCTAGTACAACATCAGCACCTCCCATAGGAATGGAAAGCATTGGACTAGTCAATACATATTCCCCCATGGTTAGCTTGATATTATGACATTTTCCCGAGCAATTTATAGTTCCTCCATTTGCAACCATCACTTGACATTCTGGTGCTGGGTATAGGAAACAATTTAATTCCTTGGCTACCTTACAATGAATAAAATTATGGGTGCTACCTGAATCAATCAACACTATTACCTTTTTCTTCTTGATCTGTCCTGCTATCTTGAGAGTTTGAGGAGTGATAATTCCTGCCAGTGCATTACATGATATGGTCGGATTCATTTCTTCCTCTTCTATGGCTGGTTCCTGGTGTGTATCCTCTTCTTGTTCATTTTCTTCTTCTTCTTCACAATCTATGTAAAATAATTTCTTTTCAGCACACTTATGACCTTTGGTGTATTTTCTATCACAACTGTAGCAAAGCCCTTTTGCTCTTTTTTCTTCCAATTTTTGTGGTGTCAACCTTGCAGGTTGTGGAAATATACGTGTAGCAACACTTCCTTCTTTATAGAATTGAGTGGTAGGCTTCCTTGTCACCATAATTTTACATTCAACTTTTCTTGCCAACCTGAATGCCTTCTCTAATGAATCAGGTTCCAACACACAAACTTCATGTTGGACGTTATCCTTTAGAGTACCTATGAAGAGATCAATCTTGTGTTCCTCTGGAATATCAGTTACCCTTATATTCAATTTTTGGAAGTCCTCAATGTGCTACCCTACTAAACCATTTTGTTTGAGATTTATCAATTGGCTAAAGAAGGTGTTGCTATTTGTATGCTCATAATGTGCTATCATTGCCTCCATAAAAATTGACCAAGTGACAATTTTTTTATGGGAGCAAAGCCATCGATACCATACAAATGTATTTTTTTCTAAATGTAAAGTTGAAATGAATACCTTTTTTGTGTTTTGCACGTTATGGAGATCAAAATATTGCTCCATCTGTAGTATCCATGTTATAGGATCCTTTCCATCAAACTTCCTCATATCCATATTTGGAATATGGTGGTTCTTCCCACCAACATTAGAGTTTATGAAATCACAATTAACATTTATTTTGTTCTCATCATGAGGTTCTTCTACTATATTTTCACCATTAGGAAATCTTTCTTGTATCAACTTTGTCAAACCTTCCATGTCTGCTTTTAGAAAATTCTTCATGTTTTGCTTTTAGAAAATTCTTCATGTTTTCCATTTTCTCATCGATCTTAGCTTCCATGTCATCCATCTTAGATTCCATGCCAGCTTCCATTCCATCCATCTTAGCTTCCACGCCTTTCTTCAAACCTTCCATCTTCACTTCCATGCCATCCATCTTAGCTTCCATGCGTTTCTTCAAACCGTCCATCTTCACTTCCATGCCTTTCTTCAAAACTTCCATTTCATTTTTTGTTGCTTTTTGGGAGAGTGAAATTTGTTGCACTTTCTCTTGTAATTATGATAGATCATGTTGCAATTCTTCATCTTCATGAGTCATGGTAGAGCCTTCTGAAGGCTTAATGGGTGTTGAATTCTTTTTAGGTGCCATTTTAGAATCCAATATTGATACCTTTTACTTGCTTTGAGGAGCTCGATATTGAAATTGGAATATATCTGTAATTAAAAATATTCAATATATAAAAAACAACCCTGTAGTATCCCTCTGAAGCTTCTTTCAAATGCCACAGGTCTGATCTAATTTGGATTCCCCACGACAAAGTTGTGTCCAATCTCCCACAATGACCTAATTTTGGACTGGTTCAGTAGAGCAAACTTGTAGGACTTTCCACGTGTCACTGTTTCGTCCTTTGTCTCTGAAATTGATAGCCAAGAAACTACAGTCTGTGTACTTGCGACCATTTTTTATGGTACTCAAATCCACTGCCCAGAGAGAGAGAGTTATTGAACTTTTCCCACGATCACCTCTTTGAGATGAAATTCAGGAGCCTGAAAAAGCACTACCTTCCACAGATCATATCTCCAAAAATATTGTGAACCAAGCTCTGAAATTTTTTGACAAATTTCCTCAGGATTTCTGCTTCGCACCATTCGAATTTCAGATTCTGAACCTTCGTAAAAAACAAGTTATAGCGAAAATTCCACGATGACCTGTTTAGGAGCTTGAAGAAAGACCTAACTTCCACAGATGATATCTTCGAAAATATTGCGAACCAAGCTCTGAAATTTTTAGACAATCTTCCTCAGGTTTTCAGCTTCACACCCTAAAAATGTTAGCTTCTGAAACTTCGTAGGAAAAAGTTATAGCGAAAATTCCACGATGACCTGTTTGGAGCAGCGAAACCCTAGAATCCAAACCTCTGATACCAAATGTTGTGTAACCAGCTCCAAAAATAGAAGAAAAAAGATATAAACGCAGAAATAAGCCACTTCAAGGGGGAAACCTCCAATAAATTACATAAATGAACAATTCTTGGATGCATATAATTTACAAAACCTCCTTTCTATATATAGGAGTCCATGGGGCCATAATGTAATCCTAGTGGGCCACAATGTAATCCTAGCCGACCTAACAATAATAATTTAAGGGCACAATAATAGCAAAATGGAGGTTACAAGGGTACAATAATAACAATAAGGGGGTTACACTAACAATAATAAGTGACTATACTAGTGATATAGGGACCTAATATATCTCATATCACTTAGCCTTTGATTCAAGTCACCAAGGGATGAGAAAAATCATAGTTCTTTTGCTAAGAATCCCAACAGAAGGTGTTCATTGAGATGAAGCATCGACTCTCTTATGCACTAGTGCTCATGTTACCAAACTTGAAACAACCATTTGAGATTGAGACACATGCCTTCGACTATGCTATTGTTGAGATTCTTACTCAACAGGGGCATTTAGTGGCATATCACAGTGAGACACTTCCGGCCACACTTTGAAAGTATCCAACCTATGAAAAAAAAAAAAATTTCGTTGTGCAAGCTGCCAAAAATGGAAGCATTACATTATGAAGAAGGAAACAGTCATCCACATAGACCAAAAACCCCTACAATTCACACAAAAACAAGGGAAGTTTCAAAAATATCATAATCCTAAATGGTCCACCTACCTGCAACTTTTCCTGTTTAAAATTAAGTACAAGAAGGGAAGCACCAACAATCTTGTCAACTACCTCAGCCAACCACTGATCGTGGCACTAAACAATGTGCTCGACTCTTGTGGTCACGAGACTTTGGGATGGACGCATATTTACAAGAGAAATCCAGAATTTGACAACACATACCAGACATTCCACAAAGGAAAGTATGTTCAAAAATTTCACCTCCAGGATTCATTGTTATGCCACCTATGACACCTTTGTGTTCCTTCAAGCAAGCGGGCAAAGATGATTTGGGAAGCGCTCTATAGCTGGGTCGTTGGACATTTCAGGGTGGAGAAAATAGTGGCCATACTAGAGAAGTATTTCTATTGGTTGAACCATCGACATGATGTTTGGAAGTACATTAGATCCTACACTACCTACGTCATGCCAAATCGACTATCAAGAATAAAATCCTATATACTTTGTTCCCTACCCCTAGTCAACCTTTGGAATCAATTTCCATGTATTAAATTTTAGGCCTTCCTTCTACCAAGCATGGAGATGACTGTTTTTTTGTAGTCATTGACATGCTCTCTAATATCGTCATTCTGGCAACCTATAAGAAGAGTATCATAGCGGAAGTGACTGCTAAAATTTTCTTTGAACGAGTGTGGTTGCACTTTGGGATACACAATTCCATCATCTTAGATCGAGACAATAGGTTCCTAAGTACATTTTGGTCAAGTCTCTAGTCGATGCTAGATACCAAGCTCACTAAGTCCATGACTTTCCGCCCGCAAACTGATTGCCAAACATATATTATCAATAGGATGATCATACACATTATGTTCATGTACAATTCAAAACATCCATTCACATAGGATTAAAGTGCCCCCCACCCCCCCATGTCCAACAAATCTACACCTGAGCTCTCCACATCTGAAGTTGTCGCAACCCCTTTCAAGTTGGGTTTGGATTCCACCCACAATGTCCCATTGATGTGGCCATACCATTTGTAGCTACCATGGGATGATTTGGCTCATATCCAGTCTAAAGCTAATAGGGCAAACAACTTCATTGAGCATATTCCACAAGTATGCCAACAGGTTCATGGTATATTGGATAAAGTTAATTCTATGTACAAGTAGGGACATAATCAACATCGGGTGCCACACAAGTTTTAGGTGGGGAACAAAGTTTGGCTACATTTGCAGAAGGAGTGCCTCGCTGGACCCCCCCACAATCTTTTGCTACTATGATATAGGTCGTACACCATCACCAAGGTCATAGGGGAAAATTCCTTCAAGCTCAACATTCCACCATTCCTTGGTCTGCACCCAATGTTCAATGTGGACTGCCTTTGGCGATAGTTTCCACCATTACTCGACACATCTAACATTAAAGATCAAATCACACCAACATAGTTAAACCCAAACTGCATTGAACATGCCACAACTGATTGGATCATGTACATGAAGATAAGGAGCATCGAAAAATAGAATATCCATCTCTATCCACTTGTCAAAGTAGGTAAACTCCTTCACTAGGGAAAGTGGTTCACCGGGGACCACGCTCAACATAAATTTCCCCACCTCATCGAGGCTATGCAATGGGGAAAATTGCTTCTTAAGGAGGGAGGAATGATCTAGGTTTGTATTGGTGGCTACCCACCTATTGTACCTATACCTCCAGTTGGTTTTATTAATTTCATTATTTATAGAATAATTTACTATTTTAGTATTTTTTCGGGTCCTGAACTTCCGGAGTAGGTTTGACCCCCTAAATGGTGTTTCTTTTCAAGCCCACACCATGCCTGTAGCCATAGGCAGGGGTTTGCATAAAATCATATAGAACTTGGAGAGATGTTTACAATGAAGTATTGTACATGCGAAACAGAGATAATATTACCAAATTACGACGCCAGGAAGTTGGTTGTCTAAATAACCACAACGGGGCCTGCAAACTCTTGTTTTTTTAGGTTTCTCCCTTTTCGTTCAATAATAAAACTTCCCCTTTGCCACATTGCAACATAGTTCAGAGGCATGTAGCCACCACATCTCTTCTCAGAGATAAGCTACCATTATCCAAGCTAGCTTATTTCCATTATGTATGTAAGCATATTTCTCCTCTTCATTATTAATGAAATGATGTTTTATTTTTGCTGCACCTCTATGTTTATGTTTGTATTTTTATTCTATTTCATTCCTGCATAAGTGTGGATCATCATCTCCATGATGTAAAAGCTCCCAGAATTATTTGAAATCAATGCCTATTACAAGCTAACTCATGTGTTCACGTCAATGCCAACACTATGCTTCCAACATCAACAACATTCCACTTCGGTCAACTATAGTTTCCTATTAATGTTATTGATTAATGTTAATAGTCAAACATATTGAAACTAAGTCAACCTTTAAAGTTATTTTTTAAATAATTGACCATGATAAAACTTGGTCAAAACTATGCTTAACATAGTTAACACTAGTTAACCTTGTTCAGTCATATTCATCCTCGGTCATCGTAACTCAACGATATTCAACTATGGTCAACTATGGTTGACCAATGCCAAACATTTTCAATCTAAGTCAACTGAGGTCATCGTTGGCTAGTCACAATCAAGATTTAAAATAGTTTACTAATGGCAGTATTCATATCACTAAAATTTACTAATAATAATAATAATATTGTGATGTCAGAATGGTATATAAATCTTTAGAACATTGGAATGTGAAAAACATTGTCGCAATCTTACATTACATTTTAAATTTTCCAACATCACAATGTGACATTAAAGAATTAGTTGACCACATATACTAATGTGCTTGAATATGTTCCAATATATTTCACTCTATTTGAAAATCAAAACACTTCAAATTTAGTTAAACATAATCAATTATTAATATTTTTTATTAATATTAATAATCAAACATGATGTGATGTTGGAATGGTACATAAATCTATCCAATGTCACATTGTGACAATTTTTTTTGAAATGTGACAATCATTGTCACATGTTACATTACATTGAAATTTATCCAATATTTCATTATGACATTACAAAATTAGTCAACTACATTTTCTATTGTGGTTGACTATGTTTGACAGTTAACACTCTTCACCTTGAGTCGAACATAATCGCCTATTAATATTATTAATTAATATTAATAATAAAACATATTTAACCACATTAGTCAAACATAGTTAAAAAAAAGTCACCCTTTATACTAAGCATTTAAATAGTTAACCATGATCAAAATTGGTCAACCCTATGTTTACTATATTTAACAATAGTCAACCTTGTTCAGTGATAATTGTCCTTACTCAACATAACTCAACCATATTCTATTATAGTCAACCATGGTTGACCAAAGTCAAACATTTCCAACCTTATCCACTAAGGTCATCCTTGGTTGGTCATAATCAAGATTTAAAAATCTTTCATAATAATTAATAATATTTTATTATTATTATTATTTAAAATTATTAACTAATAATAATAATACAATTATTATTAATATCAATATTACTATTACTATTATCTAAAATAATAAAATTATTTATATTTATAACCCTATTATTATTAATTATAATATTAATATTAAGGTTGACTATATTAACCATATTCAATTATAGTCAACTGTGGTTGTCTAAAGTCAAACATTGACAACTTTAATGAGCCAAGATCAAATAATGATTCAATATATTACTATATGATTAAACATATCATTAACAGTTGACCATGTCAAACCTATAATAGTATTATTATAGGGTTGCACAAGGCTGAAAAATCATATTAGGGTTTGTCATTAAGTTTTAATATTTAACGCTATTACTAGGGTTTTTGTATAAATTTTAATGTTTAATAATGCTTAATATTAATATTAATAAATTTGAGAAATAATAATAATAATGTCCATAGTGTGTAGCTCAATTGGTGATCTCCATGATATGAAGTATTATGTAAAGAATGAGGTTCAAGTTTCAAATTGTCATGGGTCAAGGCAATAATAAAAATTATGATAATAATCATAATACTTGAGAAAAAAATTTCATTTTTTTTTTCTGTTCTTCAACTTTATGCAAGCCAAAACAATTTTTCTATTTAGAATTTCATTTTTCAATAAAAATAAAAGTTGTCAGAAATTTTATTAGATTTCTATTACTTATTTTTTGGAAATCTTTTATACACATTTGATATGTCAACTTAGTGTTTCTTTGAGTGTGTGTTTTTTAACAATCAAAGGATTCATAAAAAGTCATGTTAATACACGCTGGTGTATTCTGCGAAAACTTTGTGTTTTTGAGAAACAAAATGTGCTACAATAATCTAGACAGAGACTACTTCGGTTTCATTATATTTACGAAACCAACTTATGCATATCATAATTACTAGAATTTTTTGAACTGATCCAATATGAAAAAACGTCATATTTTGAATATCTTTCGAGATAGACAAAATTTCTCAACATAAAATTTATAAACTAAAAATCTAATAACTATATATTATAGATGACGGACCAATGTAATGCACCATAATTTTTTCAATTTTTTTTAGAGTGTATTTTGGAAGATATAGAATATTGATTTGACTGAATCATAATGACCTTCAGAAATTTTTTGCACCTGTTTTATTACAAAATTAATTAAAACTAGTAAATATTTATGAAATTCCATAAAAGTTATAGTTCCTGAGAGTAGATTGAATTCTATAAATGCTTGTCTTGGTTCCCACAGTTAATTTAGAAAGTTTCATGGAGTTTAATCAATCCAAAGTTGAAGAAATGTATTCAAAGTTCGGCTCTTTGTAATTGCAAGCATGTTAGTTCAGCTGAAATTTTAAAAAATGTTCGTTCGAATTTTTTTTTGCCTCGATGACCCGTCAAGTCTAACGACAGAAAATTTCAGCAGAATTTCTTACAAAAGTTCAACCAAACTTTTAATTGACTTTCCATTGGCCGAAAAATTCAACAAAGCCCCTTCAAAAAAACATTTTGTGGAAATATAAATTGACGTAAACGCATTCATTATTTTCGCATATTTCTTCATTTGGTCTTGTTTTGCAAAGGATTTTTTTGGGTTTAAGGACTCTTTTTGGCATAACATTCAAAGAACATTTCTTGGAGAAGGACATTTCCTGGAGGTATGTGATACATTTTTCGGATTTTTTTGGGCTTCTTTTTTTTTTAAGTTATTTTGTTTTTTATATTGTAAAGGTCTGATTTTGCAAAGGATTTTTTTGGGTTTAAGGACTCTTTTTGGCATAACATTCAAAGGAAATTTCTTGGAGAAGGAAATTTCTTGGGCTTCATTTTTTTTGAAGTTATTTTCTTTTTAGAGGTTTTGGGCTTAATTTTCATTGCTTTTTTTTTTAAGGTATTTTGTTTTTAGATGTTTTGGGCTTAATTTTCATTGTTTTTTTTAAAGGTATTTTGTTTTTAGAAGTTTTGGGCTTAATTTTCATTGTTTTTAGAGGTTTTGGGCTTAATTTTGAAAGGTCATTTTTTCGGATGTATTTTGTTTTTAGAGATTTTTGGGCTTAATTTCCAAAAGACATTTTTTGGACATAATTTCAAAAGGACTCTTCTTAGGATTAATATTCAAAGGGCATATTTTGGAGGTATTTTTTAAAGAAAATTTTTTTTAGAAGCTTTTTGGAGGTATTTTTTTAAGTGGAATTTTTTAAAGAAGTTGGGCTTAAATTTCAATGGAAATTTTTTGGAGGTATTTTTTGAAGTGACATTTTTTAGAGTACGTGTTTTGGGTTGAGGTAAATATTTTATAATGATTTTTTTAAATGAGTTTTTATTTGAATTTTTAAATGAAATTTTTTGCACGACTTTGAAGGAAATAATTTAAGATTCATTTCATTTTTATAAGACATTTTTTTCTAAGATGTTTTAAAGTAAGTGTTTTGGACTGAAGTATGTATTTTTTGCAAAATTTTTAAAATGAGTTTTTTTTTTAAATTAAATATTTTGTGATGTTTTTTTTAATTGAGTTATTGTGTAAATTTCTGAAGGAAATTTTTTGAACTTCATACTCTATTATCATGGGAAATAGAAGGAATTGCAGGAGAAAATATGATCAGATAGGAGACCCTGAGGAACGTAGAGAATAGGGGAGAGAATCTCGCAAAATAAAGAGAGAAGCAGTCTCAAATATTGAAAAGGAAAATAATCCTCAACCAGAAGTTGAAGCAAGTATGAAATCTAAATATTATGAATTTGATATTTAAAATTTTCCTAGTGTAAAATGTGAAGCTTAATTTTTATTTGATGAACTAATTTGAAACATATTTTGCAATGTAAATAGAGAGAGATATTCCTCAAAACATTGATAATGACATACAAAATTTTGAAAGTGAAAGTGAAAGATATATTGAACCAATGATTGAAGACGGTAAAAATGTTGAAAGAAATTCAGGTGAAGAAATTGAATCACAAGGTATATATATATATGTGTGTGTGTGTGTGTGTGTGTGTGTGTGTGTGTGTGTGTGTGTGTGTGATTTAAATAATATATGTACACAGATATATATATATATATATATATATATATATATATATCTGTGTGTGTGTGTTGAAAACATGCATATATTATTTAAATTATACATATTTATTAATTTACTTATTTATTGAATATGTAGACTTATTATGTAGTATTAATTCTAATATATATAGATGAAAACAATTTTGATGATGAGATGTTAGAAAATTTTGACACTCACACATATGGAGATAAAAGAGCTGACCATGTTACATGATATCATGTTAATCTCATTTCTGATATGTACTTCATAAAGGAAAATGTGGTAGTTCAAGCTGTAATGTTGAAAGGTCTCCTATCATTAAGGAAATTAAAAGAATCTACAACTTTATTAGGTATTCGAAAAAAAAAGATACAAAAATGAAGGAAAATGTGATATAAAATACAAATAGTGCTATAAATTCAATTAGAAGATCGAGATAGAAAAATGTTTCAGTCGCATGTAGAGTAATACATATGGAAGTGGTTTCATCAATTACTAAAGAGAATCGCTTGGTAAAATCTATGGCATGAGCATTAGGAACCTCACAAAAAAATTTGCACAAACATCCTAAATTTCGGTTGCAAATAGATGTAAATGATGAACTCAAATTTTGGAGAGCTATTTGTAGGCAACCATACAAAGATTGACTTGGAGAAAATGTTAGAAAAGAAATACATGAATATTGGAAGAAATATTCATGTGTTTCACCAAATGCAAGGGATGTGATGCAAAGAAAAATAGCATGAAATCAGGACAAAACTCATGCAAAACATTTCTTGAAGACCACTCAGATAGAGTTGTTCAAGAATTTCAAAGAAGAGAATCATGAAATCGATGTCTCAATTAGTGCTTTTGTGCAACAAAAACTATGGTATGTAAAACTTATCACCGTATGTGACACTTGTTGTTGTCGTTATCATGTGGAATTTTAGTTATATTATGACACATTCCTTAATACTGGTAGAAAATTTTGGAAAGATTCACCCCTTCCTTCCACTATCCGTGATTTCATATCTCAAATTCTATGTGGAAGAGAAAGTGATGAATTATTTTACGAAAATAAATGTGTTGGTGGTATAAAATACGATGATTGTGGAAATTTGACTAAATTTCAAAAAAAATATCATACTGATATAAATGATCAATCATTTTCCAACATGAAAGTGAAATGGAAGAGATATGAATATATCCATACATCAATTCAAGGTTCAAATAGTGCTAAAAGAATTGAATTACAAGAAGAAGAAATTTTTGTGATAGATTTTTTGAGAAAGTTCGAGGCAGAAATTTATAAATACACCAAGAATTCCCATAGAGCTTGTTGACAGGACTTTCAATTCAAAAAATCCCCTGAATTTTTTCCACCAGGGACCATTATGTCGGTAATTGAATTTGCAGAAAACTACACATTTGGTCCACAAAAAGGAATCCGGAGTGAATACTATAATTATGACCAAGTCTCCATGCTCATCCATGTTCTATAGAGACATGCTGAAAAAACCATTGATCATAAAGAAAACACTTATGACCAAGTCTCCATGCTCGTCCATATTCTATATCCACATGCTGAACAAAACGTCGATCATATAGAAAGCACCAGTGAAAATCAATATATTATTAAAGAATATCACTTTTATATCAGTGACGATCGTACACATGATACATATTTTGTACAACATTGTTTTGGAAAAATTTATGATTCCTTGAAAAATCGTGGAATAACATTCAATGAACATTGGATATGGTCAGACGGATGCGCAGGTCAATTCAAATCTACACGATCATTCTTTTGGTTGTGTTGTCTTCATAAGAAAACCTGCATTAAACATTGTTGGAATTTCTTTGAGACTGGCCATGGAAAAGGAGAACATGACGGTGCAGGAGCATGCATAAAATGAGCACTTCGAAGATATCAAATGAACCCCTCTACAAGCCGACTTGTGAACGCTAAAGAAGTTGTTCAATGGTGCATCGCTGCTCTAAGCCATGAGACTAACCCATCAAGGGAAGTGCGAAGGTACATTCAATTTAATTTTTATTGGAAATCTAATTTTAAACATTGTGTACATTTATCGTGCAATGATTATCTTTGATTTTATTTTGATATCATATTTACAAATTCTTCTTTTAATTTTCCATATAAAGGTTTTTCTGGCATATTGGGATCGAAGACGTAGATAGATCAATTGGAAATGACGTTGAAACAATAAAAGGGACTCGAAAATTGCATTCAATTAAAACAAAGTCGTCCAGAAATGTGTTTGCATTGGATAAAAGAAAATATTCTTGTTTTTGTCATGTTTGCATAGACAACACAAAATTCAATGACGTTTGTGAAAAAAAAATGTATGTAAATGATTGGAAACATACAAAGCTAAATACAAAGGGAAAAATGTTTGTTGCAATGTTTGAAGAAATGAAATCAGAGGAAACTACAATATCATCTGATGGTGATCGAGTTTCTGATCTTGTTAGAGAAGGTAACATTTGAATTTCTTTCTAATGATTTAAAGATCTAGAAATAAATTTAAATATGTATAATTTTGTTTAAAAGTTTGTTTTATTGTGCAGGAGATGTTTTTGCTGTAATTGCACCTATTGACAATGATGAAAATGTTAAGTATTATTTGATGCGTTGCACTGAACGAAAAATGAAATTATTAGAAAACTATAATGATCATGGATTTCAATATGAAAGAGGATCTATTATACTGAAAGGTTATTTTTTCAAACAAACTAATCAAAGTGAGGACTTTGTTTACTTTGAAGACTATGAACCTGATTCCATAAGTTGTCAATATAGTCACTTGGTGTGTGCAGCACGCATAAAGTTGATAGAGGTTCAATCAAAGAGAAAAACGAAAGTTAATAAATGGAAAATGTCAAAATCCGATCATGAACGGATTATTGAAGATGGCACTCCATTGGAATTTTTTTGATTGAATTGCCCAACAATTTATTCTCTTTGGATTAAATTTGTTTTAGAACTTCCAGTACACTTGAAACTAAAAATTGAGCTACTTATGTTATTTGTGCAAGTGTTTGCAAATGTAAAAATTGTTTTGGTACCTGTGCACGTGCTCTATTATCAACTGAAAGTATCAAGGATATATACATGTGCATTGATGAAAAATGTTACATGTATCAAGGACACACGAGATATATATATATATATATATATATATATATATATATATGTTCTAGAATGCAATTAACTGGAACTAGTTTTTCTTATGTGCATTGATGAAAAACTAGTTGGATTTTCTGGTAAAAAGTATCCACAATGTAAATAAATCATCTACAGTATAGTTTTGTACGAAGATTCCTTTCAGACAAGAGACTTGGAGCACTTCTCCAGCTTTTTGTGGGATTTAACCCACATCTCTATTCCTGATTGAAAATCTAGTACAAAATTTGTGTGTCCAATGGTCGGATATGTTCAATGTGCATTGATGAAAAATGATTTAAATGTACTCAATATATATGTTCTAGAATGCAATTTTAACTAAAAGTATTTTTTGTATGTGAATTGATGAAAAATCGTATTGGATATACACGAACTTAATATGCCCAATTTTTCTTGTGATATTTTAAAATAGTATTCGTGGCCTGTAAATAAATCATGCCTGGAGTATAGTTTTATGCAATTATTAAAAACTTTTTTGATTATATATAAGTGCAACATTAAAACATTAAATATCACATGCAAAATGTAGATTGAAACCATTCAAAACTTGAGTTTTAAAAACTTTTTGATTATATATATCGTGCAACGTTACTTCACATGCCATGCCAATTATAGTTCAACTAGATCCAATAGAAACATTTAACATTATATGCCACATGTGCCAAATGTAGATTGAAACCATCCAAAACTTAAGTTTTAAAAACCTTTTGATTATATATCGTGCAACATTAAAACATTAAACATTTAAAACATTAAATATCACATGCGAAATGTAGATTGAAACCATCCAAAACTTGAGTTTTAAAAACTTCACATGCCATGCCAATTATAATTCAACTATCCAATAAAAACATTTAACATTAAATATCACATGCCAAATGTAGATTGAAACCATCCAAAACTTTTAACCTTTAATTTAACAAAAAAATATAGATCACAACATTACTTCACATGCAAAATGTACTCCAAGCATCCAAAACTTAAATTTTAAAAACAAAACAAATTATAACACATGTCATTACATAACATGCCAAATGTAGTTCAGATGACAACATTAATTTATAGATGACAACATTACTTCACATTCACATTCCAAAAGTACTAAAACCATCCAAAAATTAACTTTTTGAAACAAAACAAATTATATTAACAATGCAATAAAATATGTCCAAAAATTGTAGATCTCACAAGTATCAAATTGTATCAAGATATATATATATATATATATATGACAGTGCATCTAGATCATATATAAAAAAGAAATTTTAAGACCATCTAAATCTTGAAATCAAATCTACAAATCATGTCCATCAAATAGAGACGGATCTAGCGTCTTTCCTATCAGGGTCTCAATCCGTGCACTATCATGTGAAGCATCATGGGAAACCTACATACACAATGCACATGTACTTGAACATTAAAATTTGATGTTTTAAAAATGAGTGAGAATATATATATCTAGAACTTCATGTAAAAAAAAAAATATAACAAAAAAATCATGCAATACCTCATGAGGTTCCCTCTCCATTTGATGAACAAGTTCTCCCATAGGAACATCTGCAGCAGTAAACTATACAATATACATGTACAGTTAAATATATATATATATATATATATATATATAAAATTTATATATAAATTAAAAACTTTCAAATGAAAATGCACGTGTACATATATAAACTTATTTTCAATAATATTAAAAAAAGGAACTAAAGACAACTTGTTCAAATGCTGTGGATGTTCCTATCTCCGTCGCTAGAGTCCCTGGATTAAAGAAATCTTCTATAGGAACCTAAATTCAAAAAAATTTAAATAACTCAAAATATAGATCTCTCTCTCTCTCTCTCTCTCTCTCTCTCTCTCTCTATATATATATATATATATATATCTCAATTTTTAATGGAACTTTTTGAGGTAGAATATATATATATATATATATAACTTTTAAACATAAATTTTAAACTTGTGAAAAATTTTCCATACTTGTGGCTCGTCTCCCAAGGAAGTAGAAGGTACATCTCCCAAGGAAGAAGAAGGTACCACCATCCCAAAAACATCAGACGGAATCGGTATCTGTTAAAACATTTTATCAAATTATATATACATACATGTACATGTGTGCACAATTATTTATTTTAAAATCACTTAAAAAACACTAACATTTTCCAACATATCTTGATGGTCAGACCCATCTGCATTGTTTGAACCAGAGGTCCCGAACGTGATATTAACATTTTCGTCATGCATCATGTGTGAGAACTGCAAATGGTGTTTTAACATATAATCATACATTTTTCTTAGATTAATGTACATAAAAATAAATGTATACATGTACATAAACATGTATTTATTACAAATTGTACACATGTATATGTATGTTAAAATAATTTCAAACCCTAAGGTCATTAACACATACCGTTCTGGTGCCCTCTTCCTCATGAAGAATTAGGTCTTGCAAACCATTGCGACAATTTTTTGCATATATTCGGAGATCTTCAACATTCATGTTGTCAATCTCTTCATTTGTACAATACACAAAATTGGCACGTGCATTTTCACGTGCTATTTTTCGATTTAAACAAACATCGACTCCACCCAATCCGCTGTAAACATTTTCGATCATGACATCCCTTGCTTCTCGACTTATTTGAAAAGTCGCATCCATCTCTGACCGCAGAGTTTCAACCCGAAAAGATCGACTCACCAATGGCGGCTTAGGGTGAGGCAACTCCACATCTCGCTTAGCGCCCTTATGGTCATATAATCGACCTTTGCCCGGGCCAAAAAATTCTAACGGAAGGTCATTTTAGTTGGGTTTCATACCAAAAAAAATCTGCGTAAAACATTTGTGCAAAATAAACAGGAACCTCGTCATTCCATGGGAGGCTTCCATAGGCCGCAATGTGCCTATCATACAAATAGCGAGCTATATTTGGGTGCTTGAAATATTGCACCTTCAACATTTTTCTTTTTGGCCCTTCCTTGAAATTAAACATTGACTTGGCCACATCTTTTGTAACTTTTTGTTTTACATCCTCCCATTTATCTGGACCCATTACTGTTTCCTTTCTCTTTCTCATCACTTCTACAAATGTATCAGTCGTTGGCCCAAGAGTTTTGTACACATTTACAATTTCGCCCAATGAATGTGTAACTATTTCAAGGCTTTGTCGACTCTCAGCAAGTAGAGACAAAGCCACGAGATCTCTCTGCAATTTTGCATAAAGTCTTTCACACCTTTGTAAGGTGCATTGCACCATGTTGGTTTTCCATGGTATATCAGTAATGTCGGCCGGATAAGTTGTGCTGGGTAGACAACCTTCTTCTTGAATGTAGTGGTCTGCACTGCGTCTATTTTGACCACTAGTTGGAACATTTTTGGCCTCTGCATCAATATATATAAAATTTCGTATATTAGAAAAAACACATGTAAAAAAATTTGTACAAATTTAATGAAAAAAATATTGAAATTGATGGAAACATTGACGTTGTTGGTTAGCATCTTCTCCAACATGACCCTGCTGAGAAACAAACCCAGAATGACCCTGCTGAGAACCAGACCCAGAATGACCCTGCTGAGAACCAGACCCAAAATGACCCTACTGAGAACCAGTAGCTGTTGATTAGCCTTCGGGGGAATAAATATCACCCCCTTCACGCAACCTGCTACCACTCATTGATGGCCCTCTAGGTGGATTTGAACCACCACCAACCTCTCGAGACAAGGGAGAAGCTTCATAAACAAATACGAATTTATAGTCAATTGAAAAATACATTCATGTGTACATATAAATACATATACATATTCATTGATTAAATTGCGTGAACCATACCACGACTAGTTGAACCATCAGCACGCTCCATGGATGGAGTAGAAACCCTTCTCCTCTTACCTCCTAAAAATTAAAAAATGAAACTTATTAACAACTAATTTAAATCACAAAGTTAATAAAAAATCAATTCCATATGTACACACATGTATGGAGATTTAAGATTATATTTAAATACCGTGAACATCCCCCGATCCCTGAACCTCCATATGGGATTCGGCTGATCTTCGTCATTCATCCTCCATGATATATATATCTATTGGTGGACATTTACACAAAATAGATTTCAGAAAATCAATTTGTAATTTAGTGTACACAAATTATGTAGAACACAACTTTCAAAGCAATAATTGATGTGTGAAACTCAATTTAAGCAAAAAAAAATTATAAAAATGATAAGTTCACCAAATTGCGCTTTACATGGTGGGAGCACACTTGGTATAAAATTGAAAAAAACACATGGTCATTAAAAAAGAAGCGTGAAACTCCATTTAAACAAAAATTTCTTGAAGTCCCCGCATTTTAATTTTATAAAAATGTGAAGTTCACCACTTGTTGCAAATGTGAAGTTCACCAAGTTGCGCTTTACATGGTGTGGTGGGAGCACACTTGGTATATAATTGAAAAAAACACATGGTCATTAAAAAAGACACATTTATAAGTACAAAACACACACATATCCAAGATATGTTACAATGTCCATCAATAAATTTTGAAGGAGAGCGTCTCAACACTAATTCATCTTTGAGAGATGAATCTTGAATTTTTGAAGAAGAGCATCTCAAAACCAATTCATCTTTGAGAGATGAATCTTGCATTGGCATTGCTCTGTATAATTCTAATTCATCTTTGATAGATGAATCATGAAGTGGCACTGCCCCACGCAATAGATCAGCAAACATCTTATTCACATTTGTACAATGCCTTATACTAAAAAATTGAAACTGGCTAACAATATTGTTTGCTATTCCATGCAGTTCTTTTAGCCTCTCCTTTTTAACTTGGCACATGCCATTCATCTGGTTGCACACAAGTTCAGAATTGGTGAAAACTACAATTCCATTTGATCCATACTTCATTGTTGTTCCCAAGCCTTCTATCAATCCAATATAATATGCCTCGTTGTTTGTTATACTTCCTGGTATATTCATTTTCCTTTGGATGACTTTGTTAGTCGCAATATTGGAAAGCACATATGTAATCACTGCTTTCCCTAGATTGGGATAGCAAGAAACTTCTATGCATAATTTCCATTTTTCAACCATATTTAATGGTTTTCTTATCTGTGAAAAAAAACAAATTCAATAAAAATATATATATTAAATCGAAATTTATTGCAAATGCATGAGAAAAATGACACAATATCATGAGGTAAATGACATGTGCATTTTTTATCTTAAAGTTTGACTTAAAAAGTTTATGGTAGAGTTCACATCTAAAATTAATGGGAGGAAGCCTTTAGTTTGTGGGAGAAATGACACATGTATACAGTTTACCTTAAAGTGGTTGTGTTTTATGGATATTAGAGGAAGCCTTTAGTTTGTGGGAGAAATGACACATGTACATAGTTTACCTTAAATTGGTTGTGTTTTATGGATATTAAAATGAAGAACTTATATTTAGATCCATTCCAGAGATTGACTGTAGGGGCATGTACTAGATATGTCACCTTTCATAAAAGATGAGATCTAAAGGCTACCTGGCCCTTTACAGACTTTGCCTATAGAACTTGTAGAAGTAAACACTAGACCTATCCCAATTTCACCATGTGAAGGGTGTAGAGGACCCGTGGAATCACTCAAGGTTGTATTATTAAACCTTTGGTTTAATGATCTTCAACCTTTGGTTGTAGATCCTTCAACCTTTGGTTGTACTTTTAAGGTCCTTGCCCTTCATCCTTCAACCGGAGGTTGTAGATCCTTCAAAGCCTCTTGTTAAAGAAGAATTTGAATATGTGAGAAACAAATTAGGAATAGTTCTTGTAAATTATCTTGTTAGAGAACCATTTGAACATGTGAGAAACAAATTAGGGATAGTTCTTGTAAATTATTGCCACTTATTTGACTTCAAAAAAAGAGCCTATGAAATTGAGCGCAATATCTATGTCGTAGAGTACACAATATCTAAGGGGGAGAATACAATATATTTGACTTCAAAAGAAGATCCTATGAAATTGAGTGCAATATCTATGTGGGAAGGAATAGAAAGAATAACAAAAAGCATATGATTGTGTCAATAATTTGAAGTAGTCAAGAAAGATAACAAAGGACCATCAAAATTGAGTGCAATATCTATATGATCAAGTGTCAATAATTTAAAGTAGTCAAGAAAGATAACAAAGGACCATCAAAATTGAGTGCAATATCTATATGATATCTATATGATCAAGTGTCAATAATTTGAAGTAAATAAAGATAAAAAAGGGCCATCAAAATTGTGTGCAATATCTATATGATTGTGTCAATAATTTGATAATTTGAAGTAGTCAAGAAAGATAACAAAGGACCATCAAAATTGAGTGCAATATCTATATGATATCTATATTCAATCAAGTGTCAATAATTTGAAGTAAATAAAGATAACAAAGGACCATCAAAATTGAGTGCAATATCTATATGATTGTGTCAATAATTTGATAATTTGAAGTAGTCAAGAAATATAACAAAGGACCATCAAAATTGAGTGCAATATCTATGTGGGAGAGTACACAATAACTAAGGGGGAGAATACAATATAAGGAAGGAATAAAAATAGTAACAAGAAGCATATGATTGTGTCAATAATTTGAAGTAGTCAACAAAGATAACAAACCTAACCATCATCAAATTCAAATTGAAAGATCAAGTAGTCTTCTTCATGAAGAATAAGCATTAACTAGGTTCATCATTTAAAGGGTTCATTTTTCAATGAAAAAATTTATGAATAATATGGAATGAATCATTGTACATTATGATAAATCTTATATTTAAATGACATTTTATCTATGAATAAAAAAGAAAATGGGATCATCTCTTAATATATGTGTGTGTGTGTAAAGAGAGAAATAAAAAGCAAAAGTAATTCCACCAAGCCTAAAGGAACATGTCCTAATACATTAAATTATGTTTGGTTTCTAGAAGCATTAATCATGAAAGAAAAGGTAATTCCACCAAGCCTAAAGGAGCATGTCCTAATACATTAAATTATGTTTGTTTTCTAGAAGCATTAATCATGAAGAGTCATGAGATCCACATTTCAACCATGTACTATTTTCAAGTTAAAGGAGCATGTCCTAATACATTATTATGTTTGGTTTCTAGAAGCATTAATCATGACTTTTCTTTGAGATCCACATTTCCATCATACTATTTGCAAGTTCACATTTCCATCATTCTATTTGCAAGTTCTATATGAAGATATGTAGTCTAATAACTAATTAGTTCACATTTACATCATGCTAAATTTGCAAGTTCTATATGAAGCTATGTAGTCTAATAACTGATTAGCAAGGTAAGCAACATAATATCGGAAGTGAAACAATGACACCACTAAACATATGTGAATTTAGATATTAAATTGACATTTATTGCAAATGACATGTGCATGGTTTATCTTAAAGTTTGACTTAAAAATTTTATGGTAGAATTCACATCTAAAATTAATGGGAGGAAGCCTTTAGTTTGTGGGAGAAATGATGTGCATGTAAACAGTTTACCTTAAAGTGGTTGTGTTTTATGGATATTAAAATGAAGAACTTATATTTAGATCTATTCCAGAGATTGAATGTAGGGGCATTTACTAGATATGTCACCTTCCATAAAAGATGAGATCCAGAGGCTACCTGGCCCTTTACAGACTCTGCCTATAAAACTTGTAGAAGTTGAGAAATTTACATTGACAAATTTACTTGTGAGAAATTTACATTGAAAACATATAGAGATTCAACTAGGCTTTTGAATTTAGTACAAGTGGACAATGTATAATTCTACTTAGAAGAGTCTTTGGTTTAATGGTTAAGCAAGAAAGAGTCGTTACTTTCTCTATCTAGAGTAGAAGCGGAATACATAGTAGTTACTTATTTTTGAGTGTTTTGGATGAAATGGGCTCTACAAGATATTAAGGTAAAAAAATATGATTGTGTCAATAATTTGATAATTTGAAGTAGTCAAGAAAGATAACAAAGGACCATCAAAATTGAGTGCAATATCTATGTGGGAGAGTACACAATATCTAAGGGGGAGAATACAATATAAGGAAGGAATAGAAAGAGTAACAAGAAGCATATGATTGTGTCAATAATTTGAAGTAGTCAATAGTGGGGTTTTTAACTGTAAGCTTTCCCTAGGGAATTATTTGTGTTGTGCGTGATTGATCTTTCTTCATTCTTATGTAATTGGAAATTGTGTTTTTAATTTCGCAAATATTTTTAGAAGCGATTCAGTATTTAAATTTAGCATATTTTTAGATTGGGTGAATCCAATATATACATGCATATTGTATAATTTCCACATTAATGAGACATGACCTTCCTAGAAGGTTAAAACGTGCCATGAATGTCGTGCTTTGGGTTCAAACCACAAATATGAAGTTGCTAAATATAGGTAGTGAATTGTATGAATACATCCAAGCTAATATTATAAAAAATTAAGGCAATGCATTAGTGGTTTACAAGTTTTCTTTTAATGGTGAAAAAATATGTTTTCTAGTGATAGTTTTCATGGTGAAAGAAACACACAGACTCACACACACCTAAAACACTCTAATGAACCATGAGAAAATAATAACATCCAATTGGGCCTTTAAATTGTATCAAAAAATATTGAGGAAATTGAATAACTAAGGCAAATGAAGGTATGACAAATATAGTTAAAGTGAATCACCAAAGGTGATGAAATCCAAGGGGGCAACAACTATTTAACTTAACTAATCTAGTTATCCCACAAGAGTTGCATAGTGGAAAATCTATGTTTTGATCACTAGCTTATCTCGTAAGTGTCCATGATCAAGGAGTTACCAACTTGGAATAATTAAGAGGTGACACTTGGGTTGAAGGAGCTCAGAGCCTCTTTTAAACTATTGATTACAACCTAATCATGAGAATCAAATGGGAGTGCATCCTTATTTTGAAAACAAACCTCTAGATAGGATTCTAAGCTACCTAGGACTCAAACCATTATTTTTAAATTTGAAATATCATGGTGTGTTGTTTCAATGCCTAATTCCACAACCCTAACATAAATTGTTTTATTCTTTTTTTGCAAGATTTAGCTGGTTATATTAAGTCAATTGAATTTAAAATTCTTGGCTTAGTGGCATGAACCAAACATAGTGTGTATTAAATGAGGAATTTAGCTCTCCCAATCATTTATAAATGACCCATATCACCAAGAAAACATGTTTAAGAACATACTTTGGTATGGGAAAGACCTTAGGTCCTTTGACTGTGCACATGTGGTGTGAAAAATTGAAATTGACAGTGCAAAAAAGTGAAATTATGAATGAAACCACGAAAACGAAAAACCCAAAAGTGGTAAATGATTTAAATAGGTAATTAATTATTTACCAACATAAATTCTTCAACTTTTAGCAACTAAATGATAAGTAAAAAGATAAATAAATTTGTAATTATGGAAAAATTAAATGTTAACACCGACTATCCAACAAAAAAAACCTTTCCAAAAATGTGAATCTCTCAAGGGTTTCATCCATTTTTCAATTCATAGTGTCATAGTCACATGAGCATGTTTCACATATGAACAATTCAATCATGTGACTATTAAAGGGAATGCCATTCAACAATGTATGAAATTATGAAACAAGTACACAATTTCTTGGGAATGATACAAATCAGAATGATTGAAAATTTATAGGAAATGTGGCTTCACCATTATGGGCTAGAGCTTAATGAATACCTAAATTGAGATACAAATAATGGTAAACTGGAAAGAGAGTTCTAAAAAAACCAATAAAAGTGACTATCTAAAATCTCTCTGTTATGGTTACCATTCTATTGAAGGAGGTTTTCATGCAGGTGTGTACCAAAATCCTATCTCAAATGACTGTAAAAGATGAGGAGAAAAAAAAATATGTGAGTGAAAATACAAAAAAGAAATCAAACCTATTGTGATCTGAATTTCTCAATCACAAGGAGCTGTTGCTTCGTGAGTCCTGCCCAGGACTCCACTTGTAATCCTGGTCTCCACCTCTAGCAAAGATAGCTTCAACAAATGGACAAAGCTCTCGCACTATATCTAACTCACTAGATCTACTTTCCCCTTTACATGACTAGTTTATATAGGCCTTTTTCCCTCTCTAGGAAAATGTACTTGAACACCCATAGGCTAGATAAGTTAGGAAAATTCCACATTAATTCACCCCTAACCAACTCATAGAAAAGAAAATCGAGTTGATCTCCTTGGGAATGAAAAACTATGGAAGTTGGTCAATTTGATCTCCTTAGGAATGACAAACTCTAGAAATTTTTTCTCAATTATCTCAATTATGAAATATTATTATTTCATAATTATGAAATTGTGACAAAATAATTATGAGAAATTACTCAATTATGTAATATCACCCATTTAACATGTTCTAACTCCCTTGTAATACCCATGTAAGTAAAAGAAAAGGTGAAAGGGGATGCCTTCTTGCCAACAACTGAGGTATGTTGAACTTGGGTCTCTCTCACTATAATGGAGTGGAAAATAGGGTTATAACAAAAATTATTCCTAATTATGTATATTAGCTAGACATCCACTCTAAAAATTAATTTAAATGAATGCAACCACTCTTGTTGAACTAGGAGGATCCCTAATGGATAAAGAATAAAATTCCTCAAATTGCAATGAAACCTTAACTAGATCAAAGAGTTTGTCACAAGGAATCCAATGTGATGCAAACGACATCTCAATCCAAGCTCAGATGCAAAAGTTATGCTTAGTCAAAGTTTCAATAAAAACACACAAAATTCAATAGCCAAAGGTGACATGGTAGTCTATGGAGTGGACACGTGGTACACTTGAGCTGAAATTGTAGGTACAATTGGTTATGAATTAGTGCCATGTTGGAAACTTGATTGGACATGTGCGCAGGTTCAATGTGACACATGGCAGCTGAGTAGACATTGAAGTGGCACTGACATGTTTATTGGACCGCAAGTGGGTCAATCACATGGCGCCACATGGCCCTATGAAAATTCATGACATGGACCCATGAAATACTTCCATGTGGCCTTGCATGGATCAGATCATCACATAACCATATGTAATAAAAAAAATATTGGTTTTTTCATTAGTTATAACATAAGGTTGTTTTACATTGAACCCATATAAATATTGCCTCGTGGCCTTGCAGGATTGGACCATCACATAACTATATGCAATTGAGCGATTATTGGTTTATTATTTGGTTATAACTATTGATAGGTGGTTGTCATTGATGTCAGCCCAAGAAGCACCAATAGTTACCTCGACATTTTTCAGCAAATTTGGCATGAAAATTCGCGGTCTCCTATCTCCTAATCAATCTAGTTAGATTCTCCTCGAAAATATATTTTCGATGATGTTTTGTACCCCACATAGTTCTTTATGGTTTTAAATTTATTTTAATTTTAAGTTGAAGACCCAATTTTGTGGGCTAAAACCCCAAAGGGTAGTAAAATGACACCTTATCATTAATTCACCTATGGTTGTCAATATATGAAAATAATTCTTGCCACAATATCATTGTGTATAAGTTGAATAACTTCAAGAACCAAAGGAAATACACCAATCACTGATTTCACATCCTAGGTAGGGCCATATTCACTAAGCCAATCATTGATTTCAAAATTTTAGTGGAACTGAAAAAAATTGTGGACAAATATTAATAAGAGATAATAATTAATTAAATTAAGGGTATTATGAAAACATAATCTTAAGAAGCATTTTAAATTAATTCTATCTCATAAAAAGTATCCCTCCTAACTTAACAAATACTATCTCTTCCCATAAGGTTCACGACCTCCCTTCCTTAGCACACAAGACATAAATACAATTAATATTTCAATATGTTAATTCCTATTGAAAACCTCTTTAATATCTAATCGTCACCTATAAAGTCCCTTTATAAATTTGAATGATCATCCTTAGCAACCAACATATGAATATAAAAACAAACCTTTATCACCACTTAAGAGAAAAGATTTTGAACGAATAATATAAATAATTATCTTCTAAAATTTTCGGTCATCCTTGAGGAAGCTACGCTAATAATTTGTGAGGATAGGGGTTGACATATTTTTAAAGGTTCGGTTGAAATTTCAGTTTGAGGACTTGCTAGACGAGAAAGGAAGTATTTCTCAGAATTAAATTTGTGTAGCACTGATTCTTCAAGGGGAGCAAGGTAAAAGATAATCCTTTTGTGTCTCTTGTGTTTTGGTTAGGAGCTTATTATAGTAAGCCTTGTGGAGAAAAATTACAGCCTGTTCTGGGAGAAAAATTTCCTCAAATTCAACATCCATTAACTGTTAAAAGAGAGAGAGTTAGGCAACCTTTCTAGAGCGAGCTCATGATTGTTAAAAAATATGTATAAAACACATTTTATGTGAGACTTATTGATTTTATTTGAAGATTGAATCATATGGAAAGTAGTATGAGACTATATAAAGAAATACATGCATAGTTTAAGGCGTATACCCTCCTTGTTATGGTCCACAAAATGTTGTTACATTACAGGTGTGGATTTCCTATTTGAGGAAGCGTATAAGCTCAGGAAGAGGAATAATTTAGGATGCATGCATTATAAGAAAGTAATATTTCATTAAGAACTGTTTTGGAAGTAAAATTGCACAAATTACAGTGTACCCTAACCATTACTCTAGCAGTGGCAATACTATCCAGATAACTCTCTCATTTGACACTTGTTTTGGAAACTATCTTGGGTTCAAGTTACTGTAATTTTGATCATTTTTTGTTTTAGATTTTCATTAATATTTAGTCAGTAAGGTGTCACTATTTTGTTAGGTTTTGGATTAGATCAAAGTCAGTCAATCATTGTAAAATTTTGGTTCATGTTTTATATTCTGCTGTAGCCTTTTGATTCACTTCTAGGATACAATTTCATATTGATAAAATTGCTTTACATTGTTTTAGAAATCATAACTACTGAGAATAGGGGTCATCAATGTTTCTTCCTTTACTTGGTCTATCTATGATAACAAAAATTCCATAGAATGATGTATTAATTTGGGTAATTTTGTAGTGCATATGATATTTACCACGGTTAAATATTTAAATCTTGAAATTAACATGATACATCTAACATCACTCCTATAGCTGAAGCAACAGGCAGCACTACAAATACATAACTACTAACACAGATAAAAATCATGCCGAATATGTTGAATAAAGAGCACGACAAATACCTGGTATTGCAGTTGCTTGAAGTCACCCCAGACCAACAGCGTGGACGGGAGCAGCAGCACAGAGAAAAACACACGAACAAAATCAGGTTACCACGGTTATTATTCACCTTAAAAAAAAATAACAAAAATTACACAGAATGATGTATTAATTTGGGTAATTTTGCACAGAATATGATATTTACCATGCTTAAATATTTAAATCTTGACATTCACATGATACATCTAACATCACTCCTATAACTGAAGCAATAATCAGCACTACAAATACATAACTACTAACACAGATAAAGAGCATGCTGAATATGTTGAATAAAGAGTAGGACAAATATCATGCCGAATATGTTGAATAAAGAGCAGGACAAATACCTGGTATTGCAGTCGCTTGAAGTTGCTACAGACCAATAACATGGATGGGAGGAGAAACACAAAAAAAAATGTGCGAACAAACAGACCATCAGCACAACAGACAGAAAAATGCGTGAACAAACAGACCAGTAAACAAATCAACTTCGCAGGTGATTTATTTATAGCAACTAGTTCAACCGAACTATTTTAAAAGTAAAAGTTTGGCCGAACTCAAAGTTAGGCCAAAATTTTGTTGCCGGTTTTCCCATCTCCAGCAAAAATTATATTTTCCCACACCGTTAGTGTGTCGTTAATCTAAACGGAAACATGAGTTCAGCTGAACTTTATAAAAGGTTCGGGCGAAGTATTGCCGAAATTTTTTTTCTGCCCCTGATTCTCACAAAAGTGTAACCCATCTTCACATATCCTCCCACCTAGCATTACAAAGAATTTGATTTATGTATCTATGGTTACATATCAGAATCTCAAGGTAGAATTCTTTAAATATAATTGTTATATTAAATATCCTTTGGATGGTATGAATACTATTTCTTCAGGAATTTAAACCAAATTTCCATACAAATTGAATGTGAGGACAACACCAGATCGTGCTTTGATATCGTTAAGTTTTAATATAGAAGAGCTATGGCACCAGAGACTTGGTCACATCAACTTGAAAAATTTGTTGTTACTTCAGAAAAAGGAAATGGTAAGAGGTCTTCCTACATTAAAACAAGTGCATAATGATTGTGGATGTTTTTATGTTATGAAATATGAATAGAGAAGAATTCCATGTTTGAGTAGAAAATAAAAATATATATGCAATTGAATTAGTGCACACTAGCCTATGTGGACATATGCAAACAAAATCATTAGGAGGTGCATTGTATTTTCTACCATTTTTTGATGAGTGCACAAAGTTTTCTTGGGTATATTTTATGACTAATAAAAGTCACACATTTGAATGCTTTAAGCAGTTCAAATATATGATAGAAAAACAAACATGGAAGCACATAAAAATTCTCCACTCTAATCAAGGGGGAGAATACAGGAAGGATGAACTTACCAAGTATTGTAAAGACCATGGAATATTACAACAATTCAAAGTACCCCATTCTCTTGAGAAGAAAAAATTAGCAAAAAGAAAGAATAAAACATTGGTGTAGTGTGCTGGGAACATTTTGAAATATAAGTATCTTTCGAATGGTTTTTGGGCTGAAGCATTGAATACTGCAGTTTATTTGAAAAATAGGAGTCCTGCAAGAAGTCCCCAGTTTAAAAATACTTTTGAAGCATTATATGGATTGAAGTGTGCAGTAAACATTTGATTGTATTTGGGTCTAAATTATGTGCCCACATTCCAAAGGAAGATAGAAGAAAGCTAGATTCAAAATCCATCAGATGTACCTTTGTAGGGTATTGTTCACAATTTAAAGCTTATATATTGTTTAATCCCTCTACTCACAACATTTTTGTTAGTAAAGATGTCATGTTCCATGAGTAGGTTTATGATGAATCCGATAAAATAAATGAGGAATGGGATATTATGTTTTCGGTGGAACGAAGTGAAGAAACATGTAACAACCATGAGAAGCAGAAAGGTCAGGTACAATAATCGAGCTAAGTCCTTCAAAGGAAATTCAAAATAGGTTGGAAGCGACAAAAATGCTCAAAATATTAGGTAGGCTGACTCAATTGCCTATTATATATAGGGAGAATGCATTTATAGCTCGTATGATTAATGTTGTTGAAACTTCTAGTTATAGAGAAAAAAATCAGTGTAGTGAATAAAAAGATGTTATCGAACATGAATATGAATCTATTCTCAAAAAAAACACTTGGGAGCTGGTTGAACTACCTACAGGAAAACAAACCATAGGTTGTAAATGGTTTTATAAACCCAAGATTAATGCATATGGAACCATTTACAAACTAAAATCTAGATTGGTAGAAAATGGGTATTCATATAATGAAGGTATTGATTATGAGGAAAGTTTCGACCCCATAGATAAACTAGACACTATTAGAATGATGATTGCTTTAGCTACTAGAAAACATTGGATGATTCACCAACTAGATGTAAAATCTGCATTTTTAAATGGGGAGTTGAAAGAGGAGGTTTAGTTAGAGCAACCTGAGGGATTTGTCCAGAAATGGAAAGAACATTTAGTCTGTAGATTAAAGAAAGCTTTATATGGACTGAAACAAGCACCCAGGTCATGGTATGAAAAGATATATTCCATTTTTCTGCAACACAGTTACAATAGAAGTAAAAATGACCCTAATATGTATATTGTGAAAGATGAAAAGGGTGTATAGAATTCATTTCTTTATATGTAGATGATATAATTATAACAGGTGATGTTTCTGATCTAATCAAAGAAATCAAGAAGAAAATGTGACAAATTTTCAAAATGAAAGACCATGGTGAACTAAGATATTGTTTGAGTCTTGAGATCTAGAGAGATTCACGACAAACTTTTCTGTCCCGGGATAAGTATGTCAGAGGTCTACTAGAAATATTGAGGATGCATAAGTGTAAGGCTATAGCAATACCGTTACAATAGAACATTAAACTTCAGAGTGAGGATGGCTCTAAAGAGACGGATGCGACACTTTATCGTCAACTGGTTGGGAGTCTAATCTACTTAACCACTACTAGACCAAATTTGGGTTATGCAGTTAGTGTGCAAAGTCAATTCATGTCCAAACCACTTGAGATTCATTTGATTGCAACAAGAGGAATTCTAAGGTATCTACAATTAACTGTAGATTATGGTATTATTTATACTGATTCTTCTAATGTTATATAGACAGAGTTTAGAGATTTCATCTCGCATCCGGTGGTGATTACATGGGAAGTAGTAATAAAATGTAATTAATACCCCTTTGTCTTCAAATGTATGTGCAGTATTAAGCCATGTGTGCAACAACATGTGAGGTAGTTTGGTTATCGATACTTCTCCAGGATGTTGGGGAAGAACACCGATATGAAACAATTATCAGATGCGACAACCAGAGCTCAATTAAACTTGCTAATAATCTGGTATTTCACAACACTAAACTCATTGATACACAATTCCAATCTATCATGGAGAAAGCTCAATCTAATGAAATCCATCTTGCCCTTTGAAATGTTTAGGGAGATGTTATTCATATTTGTGAACCCCCTCTCCATTAAGGGGGAGTGTTGAAAGATAATGGAGAGTCCTTAATTAGTGAGAGTTGGTTCATGATACCTTAGGATAGGAATTAGTTTGTATTTCTTAGGGTATGGTTCTAAATTCCCTACATCTATGTATGTCATATAATGGTTGAGTTGTATTGAGAATGTAGAGTGTTCTGCAGAGCCAAACTCTCTTGGTTTAGACTCTCTTTCGTAGAGCTGAGCACTGAGTCATTTAATAATTCAAACATCATATTTTATCACTGTCTTAGTCAGCAAATCTTAAAATCTTACCTATATCAAACAATCCATCCTAATTGAAAAGATAGTTTTAAGTATAAAAACTATGTTTAGTTTCATTCACTAGATAATATTTCTATTGTGCTTACCGTCAATTAGATAACATCTATGTTTTTCATATCTTCACTTGATAGGCTATGGATGGCGAACTCTAAATGTTTCTGTGATATATAAAATTGGCTACCAACATGGTTATGTACTTTACAACTACAATTTTCATACGAGTAATCAAGTTTGTCGACTTGATATTATCACACAGCTGAACTCTCTCGACACTGGGCTGCCTAAACCATAGCGCCGTATTCAAACCACCAAAAATCCTAATCAAATTTGTTGGTGTGGTTTAACAAGTTAATATGTGGGAACTACTTAGTATTTATCATAATTACTAAATTCTAATTCTAATTGTAATTCTAATTCTAATTCTAATTTGATTAGATACGGAAAAAGTTTAACTATACAGAATTCTAAATACTGGGAAAATTTGAAGAATATACATCATTATATTATTAATATATTATTATTTTTTCAAAATTTTATAAAATTGAAATGATTTTTTCCTACATTATTAAAATTGAAATGAATTTTTTAAATTTTTTCCTATATTATTATTTACATATTCCTAACATTAACTTTTTCTTTGTATTTAAGATAATCTATCAATATTGAAAGATAAAATGCATCAAACATATTTGTATTTCAAATTGAGAAAACATCTAAGTAAAATATAATAATTTGAATAACAAAAACTTAAAGATGATAATCAATGTAACTAATAAGATATTGGATATTAAAAGTGGGTTTATGCAATCTGCCCATATAAACAAATATATATCTCAATTACTCTTTTTCCAATCCAAATTTGTTCAACCATAAATATGTAAATTAATCTTTTTTCTTGAATTAGATAAAATAAACCCTTTAAATGAATTCCAAAATTTCATTACTAGTGACTATGTATCATCTAACAGATTTATGATAATAAAAGTGAAAAACTAGATTTTAAAATATTTACAAATTTTTAACTATAAAAGATACACTTTATTGTAATTTTTTAATAAGTTACATTTTTTAATAACTAAGTTATTTTTTTATAATTACAAATTTAATACCAAAATTACATATTTAAAAAAAAAAATTTAATATTTTTTACAATTACATTTTTGTCATATAAAATTTGGATAACGTTTTTTAATATATAGATTATTGGTTTTTGATACTCTCATATAAAAATCACTTTTCTTCATAACTTTAAGTGAAAAATCTATTAAATAAAAAATTTCAAACCATTCCTAAAGTCGCTAATGCTCAGGTGGATGGACGTTTCTATGGATATATTCTATGTCGGCTGAGGAGATTCAGACGGTTGCTAAGGAACATCGTTGCCTCTGCTTAGCTTACAACTGGCACAAGAGAACGATGCGGGTTGTGAACTAATTTAATTTATTTTATTAAAAAAAAACAATTCCGTACAGTATTGACATTAACTGAATTATTAGGCGAACCAATCATATTAATGAATTTTAAAATATTTTTGGTATCATTGAATTTTAAAACATTTTTTTTGGGTCAATACGGCCAAATTTGGTAACTATGATATTTACTGAGTCGCTTAAAAAAAATTAACATCATCAAATTTTTTTGGACAATCCAAATTTAAATTTATCAAATTAATCTAATTTTTTTTGATAAACCAACCTTAAATTTGACAAAATAATCTAAATTTACAAAAAAATTATGCTGCATTTTATCAAAATCTTAAGGAAAATTCCATAATTTTCTAGAAAGGTTTAAGCGTGATTAAGTAATCTATTTTATATCATGATTAATAAAAAGAGTGCATAATACAACATAAGAAGTGTAGTGAAAATCACTTCCGAAAATATGCAACATTACCCCTAAACTGCCAAAAAAAAAATGTGATCTCGCAAAACATACCCATCACATGAGACTCATAATGAAGGTAGAATCACCGATAATGTTCATAAAGGATCCCCCAATTGCCAATTGGAGAAAATGTATCAAAAGTAACATGGAGAGAAATGAGAAACATATACATATCATGGGGGGATACCCAAAGAAGCTGTAGAAGTGAACCCCAACCCACCAAATCGAAGAGCAGCAATGGAGGATCAACCATATCCGTAGATGTGAACCCACAACCGTCGTGACATCAAGAACCACCCATTGATAAGCCATACGTCCCACAACATTTACAGTAGCACCGTAGTGGCATACGAACCGAGGCATATAGATGAGCCATAAAGTAATCTATTTTTTTGGATAAACCAAACTTAAATTTAACAAAGCAATCTAAATTTACAAAAAAACCTCTGCGGCATTTTATCAAACTATTAAGGAAATTTCCATAATCTTCTAGAAAATTTTAAGCCTCATTAAACTACGGTTGAAAAAAAATGCATTGACTTGACATCAATAAATTTTTAACTAATCGTTAACAACTCGAAATCTCATATGTCGACCATCCGTCCACAATCTAGCTATAGGTGGCTACGTGTCGTTCACAGTCCAAACAAAGCCGAATCCATGATGTTAACAATTTACATAACCCCATACAGACAAGATTGTTGTGCAGGTTACGGCGTAGTTGTTGGATGTCTCTTTTGCCAACTCGATCACTACCAACCAGGATATCCATTGCAATGCTCCGAACCCTTCACATAAACCTAATCAAATCGTGCTTACCAACAAATCATAGAATTTATAGGTGTGATGCATCTTCAGATATTCTCTTCATATACAAATCACAGATCAAATATGTGATGCATATTCCTTGAAGCCACAGACATGATGCATCTTCAACTCGTTACGCATCTATTTCTACATATTTCATGGTAACTTTGAAAATGCAAATTCAGCTAACCATTTTGCTTTACAAATTTTGGTCGCTTCCAAATGTCACGGGATGTAAATATTGCAGCTCTCTGAAGCAAATAACTCTGAGATAACACTTTTTGCGATAGGCAGCATCGAATCTTGCGTCCGATGTCGCATACAAAATAAAATACAACAATAAATTAATTTTTATATCGTTTACCTCATCATCATGAATTTCCATACTATTAAATGTGACCAACGTTATTATAACAATGAGCATAATATGATACACTATACTATTCGGATATATAAATATTTCACACATGTATTACTCTTTACTTTCCACATGGGTTTTCGTTTTGATATGATTGACAAATGTCTTAATTGGTTTTTGGATCCTGACACCCATTATGTGCAGCTATCCCATTGTCGTGTAGTCATATCTATAAACAATTGATTAAGTGATAATTAACCAAGTCTTAAGCCCCCACATTAATATACCCGTGGAATAGTACGCAGGTTTTTGGAATATTTATTTAGTACTTAGGATGTATCTATCAGCTGTTATAACATCGTACGATATGATATTGGTTGGTAAAGATATGAGGCACTCCACTGATCGTTTACGTTTAAGTTATAAGGTTGATGGGTGATGTTCTTCATCCTTTAGGTTGTCGGATTTGGGATTTGATATCTATGGTTGATATCATTTGATACTCGCTTAGGGTATCGATCACCCTCCCAACCCTGACTAACTTCCTCATTTTTCTTCTTGCGCGGTCGGAGATGCTTCTTTGCAACCTTTCTGCTGCCCATGCTCTGTCGACCTGCAACTAGTTCACGGCTTGAACAGACACACATTTTGGATTTCCATTGCATGTATGATATATAATCCCTCCTCCTTATGCTTTTTAGACTAAACAATGACCTGTCTATCGCTTTATTCAGGCATTCTTGTTTTTCTTACAGGCATTCTTGTTTTTCTTACAGGAAAGCTTGACGGTTACCTCTCCTCTAGTTTTATGTTTACTCCAGGGATTACTGGTTCACTTGGGTTATTATTTATAGAGTTTCACTGTGGATGGAGCTCTCGCCATGGGTCATGTTTTTCCCATCCTCGTTGTCGACTTCCAGAATTCGGCTTTCTCACTTTCTCAGCCGGTAAGCGACCATGTTTACCCGTAATTTTGCAGTTTTGGTTTCATTTACTAATTACTCTAACAGTCAACTGAGATCTATTTTTAACATTTCCGTTATGTTACACTTGTGCAGGGTTTCAACCTGAGCATACCACGGCTTCACAACAAGGTAATATTTCTACAAACACCTTCCACAGGTCATTATAATGGTTTTCCTTTTGTTTTAATTTTAGAGATCGCATGTTCCTGACACATTGGGGTTATGGCTATATGCAGGTAATGCACACTGTATTTGACTTGCGAGTTTTTGGGTCCCTCCTTGGGTTTTATAATTTCGACTTCATAATGTTGACCCTGTCTTTTCGCTCAACGTGTACCTTGATTCATCAAGTTGTTGTTTTTAGTTCCAAAGCAATGTCTCCCTGACTATATTCTCGGGGGTTTACTACATTTTCATAGCTTCCGAGATTAATATAGCACTCACTGTCAGTTGCTTCAAGTTTCCTTCATTAGGTTAAATCATTTTGAGGGTTGCACTCTGGTTGAACATATTTTATATGTATATGGATTCCTTGTATAATTTATTTTTCATCTATTTATATTACACTGGCCGAGATCTTGACCGAACCCAAAAAGGATCGTTTCTGTGAGATGGGATTTTAAATATTTTTACTATAACTCTTTTAATTTGAACCGTCTTCTTGATAGTTCTTGGAAAGTAAAACTATTCTTCTCTTCGGTTCACTATTAATGATGAGGTATCTTCTTTGATTATGTGTTATTTTTCTTATGGTTCATAAAGCAATTATTCACCTTTCAATTTACAGTACTAGTTTTCAGATGCCTTTCTGTGTTTATGGTATTCTCTATTACTCTATTATGCTTATTTTTCCTTCTCGGCCTTTATATGAATTTATCAATTTCTATAGTGATATTCTTGTATATTAAGTATATTTAACTATACAAGCTATTCTCCTGTTCATAACTACCTGCATTACTTCTGGTTATTTCATATATGTATTCATTATTCGGTCAAGAGTATTATAAATTCCATAAAGAACTAATACAGTTTAACTTTAGTTTACCATTTTTCCATTAATAGTATGGCTTTGCTCCAGTTTAGTAGTGAGTATAATGTCCGGACCATCTAAAGTTTTGAGTTACTTCTGTAACTCACTCTGTATGAGTATATCATACGATAGTGAAGAAAACAACGTGTTTTGGTCCAGGTTTTCTATTCTAGATTTAAACTAATGGTTTTGTACTAACAGGTTCTGTAATTATCTCTCGTTTACTTTTCCCGATGCCATTTTAAACATGTTATTTCTTGGAGTAAAACAAAATAATATTCATCATCACTCTACTAATCTTTCCCCTGTAAATGAACATATATATATATATATATTCTACCAAACTTAGCCTTCCTGTTGTAGATCATAATTCTTATAAATAAAATAAAAATAAGAACACAAGTATTTATTCTGTATTAAATCATCATTTCCTTTATGACAAAAGTTATCTATACAAAAGAGAATATGTCTACAATGTTTCTAGTTCTTAGTTTTCTAGCAGTCTACCTACTTATCTCACTTTAGGAATTGTTGATGATCTCCTCCCTACGATGAGAGAGACAACTATGTCCTCATCTCCCCCCATGCACTGCACATGAGTAGGGTTCTTTAGTAGTAATCCTGGGAGAGACATCGGGACCACCAGTCCAGTACTCCTCCTTTTCTAGGATTTAGGAATGCTAAAATTTCCACTCGTCACCACTAGCTTTGGAATTAACTATCTTCCTTTCCTTTCAAACTATTTTTGTTTTCAGTCACAGAGCCCCTTTTCCTCACTAGGATGCACCCTTTATCCCTAGAGGAAAGGTAATTGTTTTGAACTTCTTTCCCCAACTACTCTCAGATCTTGGAATGCGTATCATCAATATTTTTATGGAACCAAAATCCATAATTAATTTTATTTCGAAATAGAAATAACCATGTTCATTTCATCTAATCACATTTGAGGAAATAAATGTCTAATATTCTTTTAAATAAATTAACAAAATCATTTTGAATTTAATCCATCTAACACATCTTCCCCCTCTGTAAGTAAACATTGTGCTCGATGTTTTATTCCAACTCAGCAAATACTTTTGGTAATGCCTCACGCACAAATCCTTTGTCTTCCCAGGTAGCCTCATCTAAGCTCAAGTGCTTCCATTACACTTTAACCTGGGTGATGGCATACCTCCGGAGCATGATTTCTCTCCGATCGAGTATACATTGAGTTTCTACTAGAAATTCTTCGTCCGGTTTGACCTACATCCAACAAAGACTAAAATAATATTTTAAAAAAACTTTTGTATTTTGAGATTGGACTTTCAACATTACCCTACCTGAATGTTTTTCCAAGGTATTAAATTCCTCGGGTCATGCACATATCGTTTCAGTATTAATACATGAAACATATTGTGCACCCAAATATGACTAGTTAAAGCCAACTGATAGGCCACAGGTCCAACTCTTTCCAGAATATGGAAAGGTTCACGGAACCTGGGAGATTTGGCACAAGATATCCACCTTAGTGTACTTTTCTTAGGTTTAATTCTCACATAGACATGATCACCTACTTCAAATTCCCAGTAGGTTTTCTTTTTATCCGCATGCACCTTTTTTTAGTCTTGAGCATCTTTCTGGTTCTATCTAATCTTTCTGGCTTCCGACTCCATTTCATCCAATATCTCTGGTCCAAACATCAATTTGGTTTCGAGACTGCTCCAGTTAATGGGAGTACAACACTGTCTCCCATACAGGGCTTCAAAATGGCTCATTTTAAGAGACTCTTGGTAACCATTATTGTATGTTAATTCTACGAGATGTAGATAATATTCCCATTTCGTTGGTTGCTGCATTACATACATGTGCAGTAAATCTTCCAAGATTTGATTTACGTGCTTGATTTGTCCATTCGTTTGTGGATGATAAGCGATGCTGAAATAGATTTGTGTTCCCAATCCAGTAAATAGGGTCTTCTAGAAAACTGAAGTAAACTTCAAGTATCTATCTGATATAACTGTCTTTTGGATGCCATGCACCCTAAAAATCTCTCCCATGAAGATATCCGCTATCTGCACGGTTTTGTAAGTGGACTATACAGGTATAAAGTGTGTTGCCTTACTCACTGTATCACCCACGACCATAATGGAGTCGTTATGTCTTTTCGATCTTGGTAGACTAGTGATAAAATCTAGCGATATAACCTCCCACTTACATTCAGGTATAAAAGGGTTTAAAAAAATCGCGAATCTCACTAGTCCCTAATATGCAAACTATAAAAATTTTATTGATGTATTTGTAAAATTATTCAAATTTATAATGATATTATATATGTTTTCTATATAATGTGGGTGATTTTTAATGAAAATAATTTTATATTGTAAAATTTGGGCGAATCAATTTTATAAAAAATTGGAAATTGGCAAATCTTTTTTTTGGAAAAACCATGGAAAATTAGCCCACCTGTGAATATTAGCCCCTAAAATTTTCCATGGAAACAATCCGACCAGATGTTGATGCTCCACCTTAACCTGTTGATTACAGACATGTGTTTAAATATTCAACAATATTTCTCCGCATACCATGCCAGAAATAAACTTTCCTGATGGCTGTCGGCATTTTCTGGTATCCTAGGTGTCCCGAATAATTACTGCGATGATACTCATTCATGATCACCTCTTTGAAACTCATATGATTTGCAATATATAAATTTCCTTTGAAGGTTAAAATTTGGTCTTTTTTAATTCCATAATCCAATTGTTTTTCCAGTTTTTTGGTTTCCTCGGCTTGTTGCAATAAGAATCGGTATTCAGGATCCTTCTCAACATATTATTTTATATGATATAGGAATTTACATTCTATTTGATTAAAGGAAAGTTTGTATATACAATGAATTTTCCTCCTTAAGGCATCTGCCACATAATTTTATTTTCCTTTAACATGTTGTGTATGAAAATAAAATTCACTTAAAAATGCATTCCACCTTGCTTGTCAAGTGTTTAAATCATATTTCTTAAAATAGTTGGTTAAGCTACTGTGATCAGTCTTCAGCACATTGTTTCCCCGATAAGTAATGCCTCCATACTAAGAGTGCGTGCACTACCACTGTTAGCTCTAAGTTAGAAGCCGAGTATCATTGTTCACGATCCTTTAGTTTTCTTGATTTGTAGGCAACCACCCATCCTTCCTGAGATAAAATTTCTCCAAATCCTTCCTTACAAGAATTAGTACCTACCTCAAATTCCTTGTTGGGGTCAACTACCTTCAACACTGGGGCAGTGGTCAGTAAATGTAGAAACATTTAGAAACTATTCTGACATTCACTGGACCATTTAAACACTTTTCCCTTTTGCTGCAAGGATGTAATTCGAAAAGAAATATTCGAAATCCTTCTATGAAACGTCGATAATACCCAGCTAACGACATAAAAGAATAGATATTTTCCTCATTAATGGGTACTTGCCATTCCATAATATTTTTAATTTTCTCCGGATCAACCGATATCCCTTCAGTTGAAATTACATGGCCTAAATACTATATTTGTTCTTTGAAAAAATCACATTTAATGAACTTGGCATACAACTGATGTCTTCTTAACATCTTAAACACTAGCTTTAGGTGCTCCTTGTCTTCTTCCATGCTTTTTGAGTAGATCAAAATATTGTCAATGAATATAGGAACAAACCTGTCCAAAAAAAGGTGAAATATGATATGCATCAGCGTAATGAATGTCGTTGGTCAATTAGCTAAGCCAATTGGTAATAACGTGAACTCATAAGGCCTATATCGGGTGCGAAAGGAAATCTTGTAAATATCCTCATCTTTAATTCGGATCTGGTGATATCCAGATCTTAATTCTATATTTGAGAATACAGTCGCTCCCTTCACCTGATGAAATAGATCATCTATCTATGGGAGTGGGTACTTGTTTTCGACTGTCAATTTATTGAGTTGTCTACAGTCCATGCACATTCTTATAGTTCCATCATTTTTAATTAGAAACAACACCAGTGCTCCCCAAGGAGACACACTTGGTCAAATATACCCTTTATCCTATAACTCTTGTAGTTGAATTTTCAGTTCGGTTAACTCCGGTACAGTCATCCGATGTGGTGCTCTGTAAACTGGTGTTGTTCCTGGCATCAGTTAAATAGTGAAATCAATGTCTCCTTTTGGGGGTAAACCTGGTACATCTTCCAGAAATACATCCATGAAATGTTGCACCACTGGTATACCTTCCAGCATAGGGGTCTTTTCCTTAGAATTACAAAAACCCACTTGAATGGAATATATTTGACATCCTTTTCTAATAAATTTAGGCAACTGAGATGCTATGATAGGATGTAACTGTAATGGTTTCTTAATTCGTTGTAATTATTGAAGTGTCCCATCTTGCGCTCTGAAATATATAATCATCTCTTTAAAATATACCAGAGAGCAGTGTCTTTCTAACCATTCCATACGCAAAAGTATATCATAGCATACCAAAGGTAGAATATTCAGTTTTACACTTAACTGTTGTTTTCCAATTTCCAAAGAACAGTTTGGAACTTTGGCACAAAATTTTATGTTTGTTTCAGTAGCTAGCTGTACCAGCAAGGGGATTTTGAATTTATGACTTTGTAATTTACAATTTTCTACTATTCGGGGGTTTACATTACTTTAACCGGCACCTAGGTCAACCAAAATAGAAACAGTTTGTGAAAGTAACTTACCTTCCAATTCTATCATTGTTTGGTAGTAGCCCTCCTATTGGTCTTCCAGAGCTACATTAATTCTAGGTATATTTCATGACACATATCCCATAGTAGAGGCTTCTTGTAGATTATCTATTGCTTCATTTCTTCCCTGCTGTGGTAAATTCTTGTAATAGTGAGCCTTGCCACACCCCCATCATTGTAGAGGTGGTTTCTAGGTTTTTCCATGCTCTAGCTTACTAGGACCCTCTGCGGATTTTTATTTTGTATTCCACCTTGTTCTCTGATGATTTCTTTCGAAATACTTGCTCACTGAATTTCTTCCATAATTCTAAAAATTATTGGTCCTCTCACTTTTGTAATTTGAATTAATTTTATGCCCTTTCCTTGGCGGCCAATTTTTTCTTATTTCTCCTTTCTCTTTGGACTACTGGTAGAACATTCATTCTTTTAGAATTGCCTCTTCCATTGTCTTTGGATTTACTAACTCAATTTTTTCTTTCATGTGAGAAGGTAAACTACTCAAGAACCGCTGAAATTTGGCCTTCTCAGCTCTTAAATAAGGCACATGTCTTAATAAAGAAGTGAACTTCGTTATGTATTCATCCATTGTCGTTTCACCCAGTCTTGCATCATGGAATTATCTATATCTTTCATCATAGAAACATTATGTTAGATATTTTCCCTTGAAGTATTGCTGAAATTCATCCCATGTCACATTTTGGTCTTCGATACTTCGAACATTCTTGATATCCTCCCACCACAGGGTAAATTTTTCTCTTATCTGATAAATTTCCAAACAAACTTTAAGGTTATTTTTTTATTCATAAACTTGAAATTATTTATTTATATTAATAAACCAAGCTTCCACCACTTTCTCAGGTTCCCCATCAAACATAGGTGGTTTGATCTTTTGGAACTCATTCTGTTGTTCCACCTTTTGTTTCTTAATCTCTTGCTGATCTGACGTGTTACCAGATTTAGCTTCATTATATTTTTTTTTCTTATTACTTCGTTGTGTCCTTTCAATTTTTTCATTAGTATGTTCCTTAGTTTGTCGTTCATTTTCTCCCTGAGTATCTCTTTCAGGGCTGGGTTACACCAATCCTAGATTCTACTTATCGGAAAGGTTTTTGAGTATTCTCTTTTTTTCTTGCATCAATCATTCATTTTCACTCCTAATTCGGACCATTTCTTCCTGCAGTTTGTGCATAGTACATAGAAATATGCTGGTTTGATGTTGTTATTATTCTAGAAGTCTACTAGTCTGCTGGTGTTGATCTACAGTCAGCTGAGTCCACATTTTCATATTCATTTCTAGATGGGTTTGGGGTGATGGTTCCCCTACATTCTGGGGTACCTTTTGTGTCCATGCCCTTCTGATTTGTCTCTTCTATGTTTTTCTGTGTACAAATTTACATGCAATGAATTATTACTTTAAGTGACCCATTGGTTCCTAGCGTATGAACCTAGATCTGATACCACTTGTAACATACAAAATAAAATACAACAATAAAATTTATTTTTATATATTTTACGCCATCATCATGAATTTCCATACTATTAAATGTGGCCAAGATTATTATAACAATGAGCGTAATATGATACACTATACTATTCAGATATATAAATATTTCACAAAGATATTACTCTTTACATTCCACGTGGGTTTTTCTTTTGATATGATTAACAAATGTCCTGATTTGTTTTGGCATCCTTGACACCTATTCTTTGCATATATTCCATGGTTGTGTACTCATATCTATAAACAATTGATTAAGTTATAACTAACCAGGTCTTAACTCGCCACATTAATATTCTGGTGGAATAGAACGAGGGTTTTTGGATTATTTATTTAGTACTTATGATGTATCTGTCATCCGTTATAATATCATATGATATGATATTGGTTGGTAAAGATATGAGGTTCTGCATTGATCCTTTGTGTTTAATTTATAAGGTTGATCAATTACGTTTATCATCCTTTAGGTCATCTCATTTGAGATTTGAGATTTATGGTTGGGATCATTCGATGCCCTCTCAGGGTATTGATCACCCTCCCAACCCTAACTAAATTCCTCATTTTGTTTCTTGCGCGGCTGGATATGCCGCTCTACAACCTTTATTCTGCCCATGCTCTGTTGACCTGTAACCTATTCACGGCTTGGAAAAACATGCATTTTGGCTCTCCATGGCAAGTATCCCTCCTCCTTGTGCTTGTTACACTAAAAAATGACTTGTCTGTCTCTTTATTTAGGTGTTCTCCGTTTTCTTACAGGCAAGATTGAGGACTTACCTCTCTTCCAGTTTTATGCTTACTCCAGAGATTATTGGTTCACTTGGGTTTTTGTTTATGCAGTTTGGCTGTGGATGGAGCTCCAAACCTAGCTCATTTTTTTCTTATCCTCATTGTAGACTTCCAGTTTTCGGCTTTTTCACTTTGTCCGCTGGTAAGCTACCCTATTTTCCTGTAATTTTCCAGTTTTGGTTTCCTTTACTGATTACTCCAACATTCAACTGAGAGCTATGTTTTTTAACATTTTCGTTATGTTACGGTTGTGCAAGGTTTCAACCTCAGCATACCGTGGCTTCACAACAAGGTAATATTTCCACAAACTCCTTCCACATGTCATTATAATGGTTATCCTTTTGTTTTACTTTTAGAACTCTCATTTTCCTGACACATTGGGGTTATGGTTATATGGAGGTAATGCATATTGTATTTGACTTATGAGTTTTCGAGTCCCGCCTTAGGTTTGATAATTTCGACTATATAATGTCGTCCATGTCTTTCTGCTCAACAGATACCTTGATTCATCGATTTGGGGTTTTTAGTTCCAAATAAACGTCTCCTCGACTCTATTCTTGGGGGTTTACTGCATTTTCATAGCTTGTCAGATTAACATGGCATTCACTGCCTCTTGCTTCAAGTTTCCTTCATTCGATTCAATAATTTTGACACCTACGCCCTGGTTTAATAGATTCTATATGTATATGGATTCCTTGTATAATTTATGTTTATTTTGTTTATATTATGTTGGCCGAGATCTCAGCACAACCCAAAAAGGGTTGTTTCAGTGAGACAATATTTTAAATATTTTTACTGTGACTCTTTTAATTTGAACCATCTTCTTGATATTTCTTGGAAATTAAAGCTATTCTTTTGTTCGGTTCACTGTTAATGATGAGGTCTCCTCTTAAATTATGTTTGTTTTTTCTTATGGTTCATAAATCAGTTATTCACCTTTTAATTAACAATACTAGTTTTCAGATACCTCTGTGTGTTTATGGTATTCTCTATTACTTTGTAATGCTTATTTTTGGTTCTCGTCCTTTACATGAATTTTTCAGTTTTTAGAGTGATATTCTTCCATATTAAGTATATTCAACTATTGAAACTACTCTCCTGGTCATAACTACCAACATCAATTATAGTTATTTCATATATGTATTCATTCTTTGGTCAGGAGTATTATAATTTCCATAAAGAACTAATATTGTTTAATTTTAGTTACCATTTTACGATTAATAGTATGGCTTTGCACTAGTTTAGTAGTGAGTCTGATGTCCGGACCATCTAAAGTTTTTAGTTACTTATGTAACTCACTTTGTCCGAGTATATCACAAGATAGTTAAGAAAACAACCTGTTTTCGTCTAGGTTTTCTAATGTGGATTTAAACTAAAAATTTTATACTAAGAGGTTCTTTAATTATATCTGGTTTACTTTTCCTGATGCCATTTTAAACATGTTATTTATTTAAATACTCAAGACAAATAATCTTCATGATCATTCTACTAATATTTTCCCTGTAAATGCACACACACACATAGATATATATAATCTACCAAACTTAGCTTTCTTGCCATAAACAATAATGCTTATAAATAAATGAAAAATAAGAACAGAAGTATTTCTTTCGTATTAAATCATCATTTCGTTTATTAGAAAATTTATCTATACTAAACAAAATCTGTCGAAAACAACATTTCTAATTCTTACTTTCCAATAGTCTATCTACTTATCTCACATCAGGAATTGTTTATGATGTCCTCCCTACCATGAAAGAGGCGATTACGTCCTCATCTCCCCCCGTGCTCCGCACCTGAGTAGTGTTGTTTAGCAGTAATCCTAGGAGATACCTTGGGACCACCAGTCTAGTACTCTTCCTTTTCCAGGATTCAGGAAAACTGAGTTTTCCACTGGTCACCACTAGTTCTGGAATTAAATCTCTTCCTTTCCTTTCAGAATTTTTTTGTTTTCAGTCACAAAACCCGTTTTCCTCACTGGGATGCACCCTTTATCCCCATAAGTGTTTTTAACTGCTTTCCCCAAAAACTCTTAGATCTTGGAATACTTATGATCAATATTTTTATGGAACCACAATCCATAATTAATTTTGTTTCAAAACAGATTAATTTTATTTAAAAATAGAAATAATCATGTAAATTTCATTTAATTATATTTAAGGAAATAAATTTCTAATATTCTTCTAATATATTTCATAGTCAAGATCACAATTTTAGCGATAGGCACGATCGAATCTTGCCTAAATCCATAATTATTATAAATTTATGGCCAAGCCATACACTAAATTTGTGTATGAGACACCCTTGTTTGTGGGACAAGGGATCCAACTCCTAGCAAGCTAGTATGTCTACGAAGGCATACATACTCTACCCCTCTAATTCTGAACCTGTGACCTCTTAGTAGGAAGCACATGCTCTTAATCATTAAGCCGCTCAAACTATATATGAGTAAATAGAAAATCTAGTAATATAATAATGAAGTCCAATACTATTATATTTGGTCGTAACTTATCTATGGTCAGAAGAATCATGACTTCCAAAAGTGAACCACTTCTCTCTTATCCATTTTCGCAGTGTGAAATAGTATTTTTATTTTTTATTTTTATAAAATGTGATCCAAAACATAGATTTTTAAACACATTTCAATATGTTTTAAGAGATTTTGAATTGACCATGTCATTAATATCAATTGTTATGTAAAATATGTAATGTAATATTCACATAGATCTAATTTATTCTAAGAAAATCTATGGGTGGAATCTGTAGTTTACATTAAATAATTATAAAAGGGATACATATTAAAAATATATAAACATTTCTACAAATGAAAATGTAGAATAATAATTTTTTAATAAAAATAATATATGTTCTAAAAAATATCATTTTAAAAAAACTTGAAATAATAACTTTTAAAATAAAATCATATATATTTGAAAATATGTGATGGTGATGAGTTGTATTTTTAAATTATTTTATAATGTGAAGGTCACTTGTTTAAGACTATGTGGGTAAAAATCCAATCATTTTAAGGATTGATATGACCTAGGTTAGGTGATTTTAACTACTTCAATCTCTGAATGATTTTAAAGACCTCCATACCCATGATTGTGTTTTCTCAAACCAAAAGTTAAGCCTTTAGTCATCTCAGAATGACACAAACAACTTAACAAATATCTATATATATAATTTTAAAAAATGTGAAATAATAAATTTTAAATAAAATTATTATATATTCTAGAACATACCATTTTGATAAATTTATTTATGGATTAAAAACTCATACCGTTTTGATAAGGTGATTTACATTTTGTATTGAACATATATATGAAGTTAAATTTAAATTTAAATTGAAATTATTTAGAGGTTTATCCTACACCTAAAAATATTCTTGTTTATCTATGGTTTGGTTTTAATTATTTTTACATAGCTTTATTTAGTATTTCCTTATGTAATCCAAAATAAAAGCATCTAACATTAATAAATTATTGACAACTACCATTGTGACTACATAAACAAAGAAATTCAGTGTCACTGACGGAAGTAGAGAGTATTATCAAATGTATGAAGAGGTGATGGGGCCAAGAAAAGCATATTATCAAATGTATGAAGAAGTGACGGGTATAGGTCTATGGTGCTTCTTCCAAGAAGAGCTAGAGATTTTAGATCACACTGAAAATGACTTTCAAGGTGAACCGATATCCTCTTGATTTCATTTATAAAATATATTATACCATTTTTGTCTTTATGTTTATCTTTCAAGAACTTACCCAAAGGTGTTTTCATATTGCAATGGATAGCCATAGAGTTCACTTATTAGCTGAAGTGAACATACATTTTCAAGATTAAATTTAAATTTTTTAAAATAAATAAATTTAAAAAATAAAATTTTATGTAATTTTTTTATTATTAATTATATTTTATAATAAAATATTTGAAGTTTATCTCAATTCTATAATTATTATCAAAACAATTTATTTTTTTAATCTTTTATATATATATATATATATATATATATATATATATATATATATATATATTTTGTTTTTTTTGTTTTTTTTTAAATGAAAATAAGTTTTTTTTTCTTAATAGAAAATGAATCATTCTACAGATTTTGGTCTTAAACATTTTTCATATATATAAATATCAAGAAAGAAAGTGAAAGTTCATGCTGGCTTTCTTCTTTTTCTAGTTGTAGCTTAAAAAATCATGTCATGAAATATTTAGGTGGTTAAAATAAAAATATAAATCAATACTTTTCAAATTCGCATATTTTTCTTTACTAAAACCACTTTTTAATATAAATAATAACATCGTGGCCAATCAAGATACGAAATTTGTGTCTAAGACTCTTTTATTTTTGAGACAAGGAATAAACAAAGATAAAATAAGATCTAGCTAGATTATCCATTGTAGATTTTAACATATAATGTTAAAAATAAACATATCTTATTAACTATTAAAATTATTCAAACTATGATTATTTATATACAAAAATTGAAATTTAAAATCATACATCGTTAAAAAAAAAATACAAATAAAATGATTTAATATATTTTTAATTTTTTTTATAATAATTGCCATAACATAATTATAATAAAATTACCATCACCTTACCATATACTTATATTTATATCGTAAGGTGTCACTATTTGAAAACAACTTTCTTGTGTGCATCATGTCATAATCTGAAACCGTTAGATTATATGTTAGACAATCAAAACATATTCAGTCATTGTATGAAAAGGAAAAAGTAGTTGCAAATATTCAGTTTACAATGTAGTTATGATAGCTCATTAGTTGGATTTCTAGGGCTTCTTCCAGTTTTCTCAGCTATTCAGAATCTAAAGCAGAGTATGAACCCTGTAAGAAAAGATAACACCCAGCAAGGCATGAAGGTCAGTTAGCCAGGAACGAAGGTCACTACCTAAGTGTGGTATGCATGCCATTTCTTTGCACAAGTTGCCTTCAATATTTAAAACCTCATTTCTCTCTTATTTCTATGTCTAGAAGTTGTAGTGTCTTGTTCTCTGACTTTAATTGAAACCCTTCTTTTAGTTTGATATGCAAGTGAGAATATTTATTTTTAGATGTAGTTGCAGGGCTTTTAATCTCAGCATATGATTTACCAGATATATTGAAAGTTAAAATAGGTATAGATTTAGTACTTGACCATTTTTTTATAGTCTGTTGAAAGTGGCTCAGACTAACCCATCATCCTTTGGGGATTCAATTGCATAAATGCAACACTCGGTGGCATCGATTCGTATCCGAGAAAAAATCATGGAGAATTGCGAGACATTTGTTGAAGGGTGTCCAGGTAACGGGGCTGGGGATGTTAATTGGGATGGGGATTGGATGACTCTACCTATGATTTTCTGTGACAGTTCTTTTTACTGCTTAACAATATTTAATAGGGCGTTGGGCATTTTGGGTTTCCGTATCAGAAATGGAGCTTACGATTTTATACCTCTTCCAGAGACTTATAATGAAAAGAACCCAAGGCCTTACCTCCTTACTTGTAGGAGCTTACGATTTCATACCTCTGCCAAGGATTTCTAATGAAAAGAACCCAAGGCCTTACCTCAGTGCTTGCAGGTCGAGGGTTCTTATTCCAATTGACATTATCAAAGAAGTGGGTGACAGTTTGCAGGAGATCATTATATGGGAGTTAGAGCAGGGGATTTCCTCCTCCTTGTCCTCTTTTTCTTCATCATCATGGAAAGGAATTGTTATAATTCCACCATCCCTTTTCAGTCATGTAAACAAGATCCACTCCTTTGTGTATTGGCCATTTTTCCACTGCATAGGAATTGGGGACTATGCCTGCTTTATATTCCTTAGACATATGCGGGAAATGGATGTGGTTGTTTATAATGTAAGTGAAAACACATGGAGTTTGATTCCCAGTTTTCATTTAAATGATGACCAAGGTTATGTGAGATATATGAGAGTTATGACCTTGAACCCAGGCCAGGCACAAAGATCACTTAGCCAGGCACGAAGGTCACTACTTAAGTGTGGTATGCATGCCATTTCTTTTCGCATGTTGCCTTCATTATTTTGAACTTCATTTCTCTCTTACTTTTATGTCTGGAAGTTGTAGTGTCTTGTTCTATGACTTTAATTGAAAACCTGCTTTTAGTTTGATATGCAAGTGAGCATATTTATTCTTAGATGTAGTTGCAGGGCTTGTAATCTCAGCGTATGATTTACCAGATATATTGAAAGTTAAAATAGGCACAAATTTAGTACCTGTCCATTTGGTTATATCCTGTTGAAAGTGGCTCAGATTAACCCATTATCCATTGTGGATTCAATTGCATAAATGCGACACTGGGTGGCATCGATTCACGTCTAAAAACAAGTCATGGAGAATTGCAGGACATTAGTCGAGGGATCTCCGGGTAACGGGGCTGGGAATGTTAATTGGGATGGGGATGGGGATGAATCTGCCTATGGTTTTCTCTCATAGTTATTTTTATTTCTTAACAATATTTAATGGGGGGTTGGGCTTTTTTGGATTTAGTATAAGATATGGAGCTTACAATTTTATACCTCTACTAGAGATTGTTAATGAAAATAACCCAAGGCCTTACCTCCTTTCTTGCAGGTGGAAGGTTCTTGTTACAATTGGAATTATCAAATAAGGGGGTGACCTTTTGCAAGAGATCGTTATATGGGAGTTAGAGAAGGGCATTTCCTCCTCCTTGCCATATTTTTCATCATCATTGTGGAAGGAAATTGTTAGAATGCCACCATCCCTCTACGGTCATGTTAATAGGATCCACTCCTTTGTGGACTAGTCGTTTTCAAACTGCATAGGAATTGGGAATTATGCTTGCTTTATATTCCTTGAAAATATGTGGGAGATGGAGGTGGTTGTTTATAATGTAAGTGAAAATAAATAGAGTTTGCTTCGCAGCTGTCCTCTAAATGATGACTAAGGTTATGTGAGAGCTACGAGAGCTATGGCCTTTGAAAGCAGGCTAGGCATGAAGGTCACTTAGCCAGGCACGAACGTCACTACATAAGTGTGGTATCAGCATTGGGAAACTCTAAATTATGATATATAAAATTCTTTTTTAAGTTTCTGTTGTAGTGAGGAATTCATCCCTAATTGCCAACACTCTTCAAAGGAAGGAATTTCATCCCGTTCTCTAGCCAGAATCATCCACATAATTAAAATTTAAAACTCCAATAGAGAAATTATATTTTTCCTTTTTCTAAGTTCTTCAAGCTAACAATCGAGAAGTAGATAGATGGGAAATAAAGGGGCTATATTTTATAAAGGAATGATGAAAGTAACACATAGGAGGAGGACCTCCATATGATGCATTGATCCTGTCCATTAATGTTTCCCAATTAGGTGACTAATTTCCTTGGGGGAGAATATCCCCTTTTTATTTGGGTGGAAAATCTATCCACACGCCCCATCACATGAAAATGGATGAAAGGAAGGTAAATTTAAGGGTTCCCTCCTCACCACCACAATGTCATGAGATATTTACTTCAACTTCCACTACCCAAGAGCATTCAAAAAACAGATGATATAGTCTTCTTCTTGGTTGGATTCATATCCCCCTCTGAGAAGAGAAATCCTCCTTGCAAAAGCATTAAAGGGTATAGAGGCTCCCTAACCTCTTAACCAGAACCTTTGGTTCTTTGAAAACTAGGCCCCCTAACATTTTCTCCATTTTATAACTCATCAAAACTCTCTCCACATAGGGCAGTAGACTATACAATGTACATAGAAAAATAAAAGCTACATGCAAGTTCTCTCTGGATCAAATCTTCCTATTACATTTCCAAATATTTACACTTCCAGGTAATAGGCTTTTAGTTCTAGTTTCAATTGAAATTTTTAGGCCAATGGAATTAGGAGACTCCTCCTCAGATTTCATTCCTTCCTCTCCTAGTTTCAACATGGCACACTCATGCTTCCATATCTGTGTCCAAGAAACACTAAAGGCCTTCAGAGTCGTGCTCGGATTTCATTCCTTCCTATTCTTTGATTGACATGACACACACCCCAGCTGTCATTTTTGTGTCTAAGAAGCACTAAAGGTCCTCCACAAGGACCAACTCTCACCAAAAAATGGAAGAAAATTACTCAGCACAAAGGGAAGCAGGCTACTCAATGGGACATAAAAAAGATAATAACAACAGGCTAGTTCCATCAAGGTCAAGAACTCTTACTATTTCCCAAGATTTTCACTTCTAGATATAAGCTCTTAGTTCTATAGTTTCAACTGGAAGTTTTAGGTTGGTGGAATTAGGAGATTAGCACTTTTATTTCAATCCTTCATCTTCCAGTTTCAACATAACACTCATCCTGTAATTTTTGTGTCTAAGAAACATTAAAGGCAACCCTCAGACTCCTGCATGGATTTCCTTCCTTCCTCTTCTGGTTTCTACATGTCACATTCACGTTGCCACTTTTATGCCCAATAACCATTACCCAATACACATATGAACATAATAACGACATGGTAGTTCCATCAGGGTCAAGGGCTCTTGAGTCTTACTATTTACATTTCCCAATCTATGCACTTCACTCTTAGTTTTATAGTTTAAACTAGAAGTTCTAGGCTGGTGGAATTAGGAGACTCCCACTTCGATTTTATTCCTTGATATTCCAGTTTCAACAACACTCATCCTGCCATTGTTGTGTCTAAGAAACATTAAAGGTGATCCTCAGACTCCTTCTTGGATTTCTTTCCTTCCTCTTCTGCTTTCTACATGGCACATTCCTACTGCCATTTTTGTGTCGAAGAAGCACTAAAGGCCCTCCACAAGGACCTTTAGCACTGTGAAAACACAAATAGAGGTGACCTATTCAACTGCATCACATTCAGCTATCTTAGCCCATGAAAGCAGAGAAACGCTCACTAGATTCTGGAAATTTCAATACCACAAAGTCCCCCCAGTCGAACAACAAGAAATTCAAGCTTATATTCACCACCTGTGAAATTGGGAAGTAGAAAAATGGGAAAGTATTGGTGGATTTGTTATGCACCTATATTTCTTTGTAAACTTCCCTGTCAAAATCATGATCTCCAGCTCATCCCATTCCATATTCCCATGAAGGCTACACGCAACATCTCTAGGCTCCTTCCTCAACATGAAATGACTTGCTAGGGCCCAGAATAGGCTGTAATTTTCATTTCTAATATTTTCTAGATGTCTTTTCAATATATTTTACTTCGAAAAAAATTTATAAGGTAGTATAAAGGTAGAATTTTGGGAAATGGGTACTAACGTGTTTAAGCAAGCCCACTGAATTGTTAACAATTACAATGCAAATTAGAATTCTTTGTAATTGTTTACCACCTAAAGACTAGATATGGTTTCTACCTTTGACTCAATACAAAATAAACACTTCATTTAAGAAACAATATTAAATTTGTGTGTTCCATTGGAATAAATTTGATGAATATATATATTCTTTGTTTTGCTTAATCTATTCAGAAAGTGTAGCTTCTTTTTTAGCCATTGGCAATGAATATATAGAAGCCAAAAGAAATTAAAAGCTAACAGTCACTACAGGAAAATAGTAAATTGGTACCTCAACCAACCATGTAACTCAATTTACCATGTTTCATTTTTTACAAGTTTCCTATTGATAAACAAGTTGATCTTCCAGAATATATAAGCCTATGAAAAACATTGATTGTGACCTATATCCAGGTGATCTAGCTCATTGTTCTTTTCAGAGTAGTGAACTAGTTACCACTGGAAATCATAACCATCCCCTTCAAGCTTGATGCCACCATTCTGCGAGAGTAACCATGTATAATAGAAGAGGAAACACCAGATCAGGATGGACTAAATACACTAAACATGAAAACAAAATGATTACCTATACAATTTTCTTGAAGATCATTTCAAAGATATTGAAAGTTCCTAACTCTCCTTTAAATGATGACCAAGGTTATGTGAGAGCTACAAGAGATATGGCCTTTGAACCCAGGCTAGGCATGAAGGTCACTTAGCCAGGCCCGAGGGCCACTACTTAAGTGTGGTATTCATGTCATTGCACATGATGCCTTCAGTTTTTTAATCTTCATTTCTCTCTTATTTTTATGTCTGGAAGTTGCAATGTCTTGTTCTCTGAATTTAATTGAAAACTGGCTTTTAGTTTGATATGCAAGTGATCATATTTGTTTTTAGATGTAGTTGCAGGGCTTGTAATCTTAGCGTATGATTTATCAGATATATTGAAAGTTAAAATAGGTACAGATTTAGTACTTGACCATTTGGTTATAGCATGTTGAAAGTGGCTCAGATTAACACATCATCCATTGGGGATTCAAATTATTAAAGATTTTTAACTAAACATTGCTAGCTTTGTTAGTCCTAAAACCTTGTTATCAACATGATTGCCTTAATTTACAATGTTTATTATAATATGTTATGTGTAGCTTGTTAATGCTTCTTTCTACTACTTTAAATGAAACACTTGAAGTTTTGAATTCTACCCTAAATAGCAAATACTGTAACCTAAGTGAAGTGTAGTGATTTCATTTAGTCTATTGAGTACTTTGGGGCATTTATACATATACAACTTCAGAATATTTCACTGCATTTACTAAAATTGACCAAAAACACTACATATATCTTTCTTAGCAATTATTGAATCTTTTTAAAAATCATAAAAATATTTAAAATATGCATTACTACATTAAAAAAAATATTTTCGGGGCAATTAATGATGTACTTAATACTCCATCACATTGGCTTACTCAAAAAATCACCTTAAATAACAATTTTTTATGGATCCCGAAAAGTGAGATAAAATTTAGTCACGTCACAAAAACATAAATTTAGAAATTATTATATAAATTTATAATTAAAAAAATAGTAAAAATTAAAATTAACTAATATTTCACTTTCTAAAATGCTAACGTGAAATATGGAAAGGAGATGTAGTAAAGCGTATTAGGCTCGGTTCGGTTATTGCACTGCAACAAAATTAGTATCCCAATCTTCTGATCTTCACTATGTAATATGGTTGTACTGTTTTTGTGGAGTTTCAAAATTAGTGTGCACAAGTGTTCTTCGAAATTACATATTTAATATAATTATATATATAATTAAAAAAATATGACCTAACTCAATTTTCAAATAAATGGTGGATATTGGGATTATTAATATTGACTTCTATTTACTAATTTAGATAGATTCATTACAAATATTCAAGAAAAATCATACTACTTGTAATTAGGGTGCATGTTTTCACCCTTGCCACATATCTCTATATATAAGGATTATAATAAAGAATGAGCTATGATCTAAGACAAAGTCGTTTTAGGGTATAGTCTAAGGCCAATAGAATTTATATAAGAAATTTATAATTTTCCTTTTAAAATCAAAAAATCATATTATAAATAACACAATTTTCAATATTAAATATTTAATTTAAAATTGAGAACATAAGCCTTATTTAGATTATATAACTCTATAGAATTTATTTTAGTAAATTATTTATCTCTTAGGTTTTTTTCTATATAATTACATGGTTAGTTCTAAGGGAGGTGGATTATTAGCCTCCTTTCATCATATTGTCTTAGGAATTTATATGAAATTTTATTAATCAATAATCTCTCCCAAATTCCTCATCATTTATAAATAACTTTTTGGAGAAATATGCAAAATAAAATTGAAGAGCATTACTTACCAAAATAAGTGGAAGATCTAAAGTATGATATCATATTATGTCCCTTTGTAAAGTCATTGATCCAAAATAATTGGAACCTCAAGACACACACACACACACACACACACACACACACACACACACACAACTGGAGAAAAATGGTTCTTCACTTCTAGATTCAAAGATAAAATTAGGGTATTTGAAAGAGGGCCATATTTTTTTCATAATTTTGGGTTCTTAATTCAAGTTTGGAAAGAATGGGACAATCCTGAGAATGTAGAATTCCTTTCTACCTCCATATCAGTTTGGACCTTTTCTCTTTCCAAAGAATATTGGGAGGAAGAAATCATTTAAAGTATTGGAAATGCCATTGGTAGCTTTGTCAAGGCCTTTGAGCCAACTAAGACAGAGAGATACACTTCCTATGAAAGGATTGTTGTTCGATCATTATCTACAAAAATATTTCTCAACTTATTTCAACTCCAATAAATATTTATGATCAAGATAATTTTTGGATACATGTATTGGATTCTGAAAATGTCTCATTCAGATTCATGTTTTGTCATAAATATAGGTATATTTTTAGATATTTTCCTCCTATTTCAAATGGTTCACCATAGCATTAATCAAGCAATAAAGAGAGAGAATTTTTTGGAAAACCCCCAAAGGGAAATGAATTTAAGACCTCAAGGAGCGACAACTTCCACTAAAAAGCCCAAATATGGAAACAATTTCAATCTCTATCCTTTCCAGAAGAAGCAATGGTGGAAGAAGTTAGTTAATAAGTCTCCCTTTTAGGAGCTACAGGTATTCCCAAGTCTTTGATTCCCAAGAAAAAAATCCAAAAATAAATCTGCAAAATAATTTGCCAAATGTTCCAACTAGGTCACTAGTGGAAAAGGTTGAAATTGAATAATTTTTAGAATACATGCTTTAGATTGTCCATGTGTGATTGTACTAGAAAATGCCTGTCTCAACAAAGATCCAAAATCCTTGCCAAAACATCAAACTTATAACACTCGGGTGGGTTTGATTTTTTCAAATCCCCCCTAATAATTCATAAATAATATTTCAAATATCCCCAAGATGATTAAGGACAATAAAAAATAAAGACACAATAAAATTAAGGCATTAGTCCAAGAAGAGAAGAAAAGTTAGGAAATCTAAGAAAGCCATTCAAACATTGGATACATTTCCCCTCTCTCAACCCAAAAAACCCTATAATTTTCATCCTAAATCTGCATAGTCTATATATGTTTTATGTCTTGTGGTATGCTATTGATTATTATATGTTGTCTTGGTTGAAAAACTAAGAAGGTAGATTTCCTAGTATTTCTGGTTGATAAACCAAAATTCTAGTCCTTTTATGATAAAAGGTAGTTTCTAGATATTGAAACCCTAACCTACATATAATTAGAAGCTGAAAAATATAAATAAATAATAAAATCTCAAAGTAGAACGTTTTCCACAATAATAATAATTATTTTGTAAATTAGGAAATCTATTTATTAAGTACAAAACACAGTATATCAATCTCACTTCAATATCATTTCATACAACTGAAGAAATTAAAACAACTATGAATTTTTTTTTCATAAAACCAAAATTTACATCAACATCATAAGTCGGAAAGCTAAGAGTAGCGGAAACGGCTACCATGAATATCTCAACAAATCCAAAGATACAAAATATCTCCCTGATCCTTATAAACTCTTGTGACCATACAATGATGCATATCCGAAAAATAGAAGCAAATGATATAATAAACCATAGAAGTCTAAACGGAAGTAGAGACGTTGATCTAACAAGAAATAGGGCATTGTCCTTTCGTGAGGATGTTTTCAATCTTAGCAAGACGGTGAGCCATCCGACGAATTTCAGTAGCGATGAATGAAAATGGTTAGAAGGGGGTTTGGTCAGGATATTTTTTTATTATACTTTAAAAAATATTAATTAATTAGTAACACGATTTTTTATAATTTCTTTTCAAAAATATTAGTCTGTATAATATAAAATAAAATATTGTTTATGTTTTAAAATAAATGTAAATTTAATTATGATTTTTACCATTTTAATGAAGAATCATATAATTTTAAAACTTTGACCATTACTTCAAAGTTACGAAAATGATTTTTTTAATGATAAATTTTATCATTAACTCATATTAATGCTTAGTATTAATTTATATTAACACTAAAATGTTATATATTTTAAAGTCTTATATTGATTTATTTAAAAATCTATAATAGGAAATCATTAATGACGATGTGGAAAAAGCTAATTATTTAAATAATTGATGATTATTAGAATATTTGATATATGAGCATAATCCCAAACGTCAACATTATCTCCTATATCTGGAGGTGTTTTGAAATTTCTACATGGGAGTGAAAATTTTTCATTTCAATTTTATATAAATTGAAATTTTCAAGTAAAGGTAAGTGTTCAGGTAAAGGCAGGTGTTTTAGTTTTGGAAAGAATCTATGTTGGTAGGAGAATATGACTTCACATTTTTGGTCATGTGGCTTATTGTAAAAGAGCGAAATAATTGGGTTCATATATTTTGTAATTTTTAAGAGATAGTTGTAGAACAACTTTCATCATGTAATGTATATTTTTTGTAATTAAGAAATAAAGTAGAAAGAAGGAAATGCAGAAAAATAGAAAAGAAATAGGGAATAGAGAGAAGACAATTGATAGTGGCTAAGGACCAGAGAGGTTCAAGAGAGACCAAAAGGCCCAAGAGAGCTAAAGGAAAAATTTTAAAGAAATCAAGTCAACATTGTAAATAATTTTTGTTAATATCAATATTGTGTGATATTATCTTCCATGTAACATTTCTCGAAATTCACTTTAAAAAAACTATGTTTTACTATAAATTTACTTATATTTTTCTTGGTTACACCATATTTTCTTTTACAAATTTTGAGCTATGGAAAGATAAAGAGTTGGTCTAGCAAACCTATCCCATAGCTCAAAAATGAGATTATTTTTACATTTACTTTTATCTCATAACCCAACATTATAATATTATATCAAACATTTACTTTTTACCATAACCTAAACTTATAATGTTATATCAAAAATTGATATTTAATGTTACAACCACAACCAACCATATATAATATAACTCTGCACAACACGCAAAATTATATAACAAAAAAAAATAATAAAAAAAAACTCAAGTTGAAGAAATTAATAAACACTAATAATTAACCCAAGGCATTATTCATATTATAAATCAAAAGAACTAATAAACCCAAGGTTTTAATATTATAAACCAAAGGAATTGGTGAACCCAAGGGAAAAATATTAATAACCTAAGGGACCAATAAGGCGAAGGGAACAATATTAAAAACACAATATGTTAATAAAGAATACAACCCAATATTTTAAATAGAGAGGAATTTTAAAGTCACATGATTATTATTATGATAAAGCACAAGTGATAAATCAACCTTACTAATTGTTAATATTATAAACCGACTGAATTAATAAACTAAAGTGATATTAAATTCCACCATCGGTGAAACCAAAAAAATGACATTGAAATTAACATAGTTTTAACCCAAAATCTAGGAATTTAATAAACCATAGTATTTAATATTTTAAACTCAAGAGACTAATAAAAATGAGGGATTATTAATAATATATACCAAAAGAAATAATAAACCCAAGAGTTTAATATTATAAACCAAAGGAATTGGTGAACCCATGGGAAAATTATTAGAAACATAACGGAGCAATAAGGCCAACAGATTAATATTAAAAAAAAAAAGAGATTAGAAAAACCTAAGAATAAATATTTTAGATTCAAAAACCTAAGAAATTAATAAATCATAAGAATCAATATTTTAAAATCAACAAATTAATAAACACAATGGATTATTAATATTATAAACCGAAAGAACTAATAAACCCAAGGGTTTAATACTATAAACCAAAGGAATTGGGAAACCCAAGGAAAAAATATTAAAAACATAAGAGATCAACAAGGCCAAGGGATACATATAAAAAATAAAAAATGTTGTTAAAGGCTAGGAATAAATTTTTTAAATGCAAATGAAGGAGAAACTCACATGATTAATAAAGAGGTTAATAAATCTTAGGAATCAATTTTATAAATAAAAATATTTGATAAAGTAACATGATTATTAATATTATAAACCGAGGGGAATAAACATGGTTTACCATGCTTTATTTAAACATTGAGACAATTATTGTCACAATGTGACGTTGGACAAACTATGACCATGGTTGGCCATGGGAGATTTTCATATTGAGACAATATTTGTTAGAATGTGACATTTTATCATGGATGACATTGATCAACAATGGCTAATGCTAATTGACAATGGTTTCCCATGGTTGATTTTCATATTGAGTCAGTGTTTTTCATCATGTGAAATTGGACCATGCATTAGTATTAAACTCTAGGACTAATATTTAAACCCCAATATTTGGATTTAATACTCTGAAGGGAATAATATTACGAACCGAAATAATCCGAAAAATTAAGGGATAAATAAGGCCAATGGATCAATATTAAAAACACAAGAGAGTAACAAACCTTAAGAATAAATATTTCAAATTCAAAAACCTCATAAATTAATAAACCATAGGAATCAATTTTTTAAAATCAACTAATTAATAAACACAAGGGATTATTAATATTATAAACCAAAAGAACTAGTAAACCCAAGGGTTTAATATTATAAACCAAAGGAATTGGGGAACCCAAGGGAAAAATATTAAAAACATAAGAGATCAAAAAAGCCAAGGGATACATATAAAAATAAAAAATATTACTAAAGGCTAGGAATAAATATTTAAATGAAAATGAATGAGAAACTCACATGATTAATAAAGAGATTAATAAATCTTAGGAATCAATTTTTTAAATAAAAATCTTAATAAAGTCCCATGATTATTAATATTATAAACTGAGGGGAATAAACATGGTTTACCATGCTTGATTTAAACATTGAGACAATTGTTGTCACAATGTGATGTTGGACCAACTATGACCATGGTTGGCCATGGTTGATTTTCATATTGAGACAATATTTGTCAGAAAGTGACATTTGATCATGGATGACATTGATTGACTATGGCTAACGTTAATTAACAATGGTTTCCCATGGTTGATTTTCATATTGAGTCAGTGTTTTTCATAATCTAAAATTGGACAACGCATTATTATTAAACTCTAGGACTAATATTTAAATCCCAAATTTTCGATTTAATAAACTAAAGGGAATAATATTACGAACCGAAAGAATCCAAAAAATTAAGGAATCAATGTTATAAACCCAATGGATCAACAAATACAGTGAAATATTGATATTATAAACACAAAACATCAATAAAGCAAAGGGACTATTAATATTATTAAAAAAGAGGATCAATAAACCGTAGGGATTATTAATATTATAAACCCAACAAATTAGTATTAGAAACAAAAATTATTAATAAACTCAAGTGATTAATAAAGTCAAAGGATCAAAAAAATTAATAAAAAAATACTCAAGTTGAAGAAATTAATAAACACTAATAATTAACCCAAGGCATTATTCATATTATAAACCAAAAGATCTAATAAACCCAAGGGTTTAATATTATAAACCAAAGGAATTGGTGAACCCAAGGGAAAAATATTAATAACCTAAGGGACCAATAAAGTGAAGGGAACAATATTAAAAACACAATAGCTTAATAAAGAATACGACCCAATATTTTAAATAGAGAGGAATTTTAAAGTCACATGATTATTATTATGATAAACCGCAAGTGATCACATTACTGATTGTTAATATTATTAACCGAATAAATTAATAAACTAAAGTGATATTCAATTCTGCCATCAGTGAAACCAAAAAAAACAATGAAATTAACATATGTTTTTGGTTGTCTTTACATAAATAAATCCCACTACAAAAATGGACTCAAAACTCTCCATCAAAGGTCATTTATCAAATAGACTCTTCATGAACACAACCAGACCGACCACAAAAGGAACACCAATTCAAATCAATAGGATAATGATCATGATACTTAACGCTTTCCAACCAATCCCTTCTTGTTTTTCTCCAAGCCTCCCTCATGTGCACATGCAACTAGTATTTTACATTCATTTTCATTTCATCTAGCACACGAAGATGCTCATAAATAAAAGTAGGATGGAAGATATATTTTCTATCGAGCTTGTTCCGAAGATAAGAAAGAAAACTGATCAGTCTAGAAATATTTACTGCCGCTTGATTACAATAGGTGCCATCATTATTATCCATATCTGCATTTGAAATGAAAAATGACAAAATAAAAATTAATACACAAAGATATAGAAATATATATATATATAATAGAACACCCCATTTGTATTGTTGTTAAAAAACTTAATCTTAGAAATGTGATGCTCTAAACCTCATTAGAAACACACATTGTACACATGAAATGAGTGATATTACCCCTATTACAATAATCAACAAGAAATCACAAATTTTTAAACTTAATGTTTAAAATGAAATATTAATAATGTTAGTAATTCTATATTTGTATTTAAATTAATGTCAATGTATATATTATTTTTAGTTTAATATTATTATCAAATATAAATATGTTGTCATTGAACCAAACCACAACATATTGAGAAAACCACATTGATAAATATTTTTAGTTTCATGTCATAGGGATATGGACTTCAATCTTCATTTTTAACGATCGGGTCATATAACTGGTTGTATATGTATGAATGGTTTATTGTAAACAAAATAACAATAACGACTTAAAAAAATGAGGTAAATTGAACAACATGAAAAATAATGTAAGAAATTTCTCATATATTACTATATTGGATCTCATGAATGTATTCATTTCATTAATACATGAAAATAATTATTATACTAAATGAAAATAGACAGGAGAATAAAAACAATTAAAAAACATTCTATAAATATGTCACAATACTATTAGTTGCATGTCACAGTGATATGGAATTCCATCTTGATTTTTAATGATTGGCTCATATAACTGGTTTTTTATCTCTGAATGGTCCATTGCAAGAAAAATAACAAAAACCACTTAAAAAAACTAAGAAATTTAAACAACATGAAAAACGATGTAAACAACATTCCAAAATAATACTGTGATTTTGATGAACATATTCATCTCATCAATATATCAAAAGCATTATTATATTAAAAGTAAATAAAGAGGACAATAAAAGAAATTCAAAAAAAATTCTATAAAGAGCTAAAAGTATCAATAGTTGCATGTCTTAACGATATGGAATTTAATTGATCCTCTTCTTTCTTTGTAATTGTAACATATGCACTATCTTTCATCTTGGCATAACGCTGATAAGAGAAATATGATGCAATGCGTAAACCATCTATTGATTTCTCTCTTGATATGGCTGTGAAGGTCAGGCCTTGCTGCTATTTATTCTCGATATCAATTGATGCTCCTTCCAAAGTCAAACCTTGTGACTTGTGAATTGTAATAGCCCATGCCATCTTTAAAGGAATTTGTTTTCGATTTCCTCTTATCACTGGTGCGATAGTTACAATGTTTGGATTGCTTGCATCAAATAGAATACAAACATGCTTATAAAAAATAACAATTGTGAACATTGGAAGCTCAGGTGGCTTAAAGGTAGGCATATAAAATATTTCCTTCACATACCCAAGTGCACCATTGACCAAACCATGTTCAACCCACAAATTACATGTCAACTCAACACGTTGGCCACGACACAACAAAACATCACGGTCCAGTTGATCATCATCGACATCGCTAATTTCTGAACACCTGGAATTCACAGCAATATATCCTGCAATTGGAGAATTTAATGATTTCAACATATGCCTGTTATGGAAGGAGACCAAATTATTTGTTGGAAACATGTGAACTGTTGCATTAAATAAATCCCTTTCTCTAGGATGCAACCTCATATCAACCCATGATATAAGAAACTCCCAATCATCAACAACAGGTTCTGTGTTTCTTATGTTATTGAGGACTCTACGAAAATAAGATTGTTTCTCATTACTCCCTTGTTGGCAAAATATTCTGTCAAGAGTGACAACAATGTTGATTTGTTTCCATAACACTTTCCCTACAGTATTACCTGCATACAAAGGCTTATCTCTCACAAGAGGTAGCTGGCCAAGGTCACCGACAAGGATGATGGATCTACCACCAAAAGGACAATTATTTTTCTCTGGAAATGCTTCTCGTAATCGAGCATCTATTTGCATGAATAACCTTGATCCTAAAATTCTCATTTCATCAATCAATATATATCGAATATGCCTAATTTCTTCTTGGAATAATGTCAGTGATTGACCCTGTAGTGGTTTCATATCTTTAATCGGGATTTTCAGAGCAGAGTGTATTGTTTTTGCATATATATTAAAGGAAACTATTTCTATTGGGGCAAGAAGAAGCAAAGGATTGTTTCCATTACTTCAAAGATTAGAAAGATATTTAAAAATAAAGGGGATAAGGAAAGACTTTCCAGTGTCTGCAGCGCCTTGAAAAATCATAAGAAGAGCTTCACGAATCTCATATTCAGTAAAATTCCTTAAAACAATTTCAAAATCAAGTCGTTGTTTTTCTACCAAAGAACCTGGAGAGGAAAATGTTCTATTTGAAAGGTCAACAATATCACCCCTTGATATTCCATCCCTTATAAAATTAATAGCTTCTTCAGCCACATCATCAAAAATAGTTATACTTTTTCCAGGCAAAGGATATATCAAAATACGTTAGACCAAGGGTGTGAAGATTAGAAACATTGACATTATTTTGTGGAACCAAGCAAGAGAAAAGTTGTCACTCTTGAAAATCATCTCCAAGATTCATTTCCTGGTTAGAAAAATCACCATCTTCTCCATATTCAATATTTTCAAAAATTGATGGATTTCAATCAACATGCCATGCTTGATATCGGAAATTCGTCCAATTTTCAACAATAATTTCCGCTGAAAGCCCAATCTCTGTGGAAAGGTCATGAAATGGCTTGTACAAGAGAAATTCTGTCTAGCAAAAGGTTTCAAATTCCTCTGAACCTTCACTAGGAATAGAATAAAACCATGGGAAAACTCGAACAATTGCATGAATATCTGTAGGCTTCCAAGGATTTTTTTACGCTTTCTATCGAATGTCCAAGATCTTGTTGTTTCTATCAAAGATAGATGTTCAAGGGAAAAAGACCTCTTCTGATAATGTTGAAAAAAAGTATTTTCAGATGAAAATTGCATACCATCCCTTGATATTTTACTGAAAACCTTTCTTCCAACATTTAATGAAACAAATTTTCGACTACAAACAACAAGAGGTAGCTTAAGCAACATATGGCATGTTTCTTGTGCTCCAATGTCACGTTCAACAATTGCTTCTGCAAGAATCCCTCTGTAAGCATATAAACCATGATCCTCAGAGGAAATAGAATTTGAAATTATAGTTAACATATCATGATAACTTTCAAACATTTTTCTCTACTTTTGATGCATACTTAGCAATATATTTCAGGACAGCATGCTGAGAAAGCACTAGTTGGAAATCAACATTTTCACGCCACATCGTTTGAAGGTCAATGTTATGTACGTTGAGCTATTATCATTTCTTGCCAGGTCACATTTTTTTATTCGTTGATCATCTATGAACAATCTTGATTCCTCAGAAAGATCACATGGAGCATTGTACCGACAAGCGAGAATAGTGCCTTTTTTGCAGAAGCAAGAATCTACACTACACTTTGTGTGCCTTTGGACATGGTTCAACAATTCTTCATAATAATTATGAGAATTGAAAGACAAAATATGATTAGTATTCAATAGGCAAGGGTCATCATTGAGACTTCTTGGAACCATTATATTGTGATGATGTATTTCACATGGATTCCATGCAGTTACATAATTTTCAAAGAATCTCTTTTCATGTTGTAAATCACAATCATTTGACCAATCAAGTCTTTCCATGTCAGGAGCTCCTTGCAACCATAGGAAAACATGGATATTTGCTGAACCTCTATGTTTCCATTCATATCTGAAAATATTTAATACAGAGTTACTAAAAAAAATAGAAATAGAGAATTAATAAGAAATTGACAATGAATAGAAAATATATTCAAGAAAACATACCTGTACTAGAAGTATTTCACTTTAAGATATTTTTGGATAACTTCCTCTAAAAATATATTGAATAGATGGTGCATAAATGTGGCAACAATATGAGGGTATTGGATAACATTTTCAATTTTCATACGATGTTCATTTAAGGAAAAAGAATGTGAGGGTAAAAGCATGAGGCTATGCAGCTCTCGCCACTTTGTGTCAGCTGCATTCAAAGTAAAAGAAAAATATGGACATCCCAAATGAGAAATCATGTCAGTCAATTCAGCCCGACATTTAGTCCAGTATGCCCTTGTTCCTCTTAGAGAAGACCCAAACCATGTAAGATGCTCAACCAAATTATTATCTGGTAAATCAGAAAGTTGTTGATGCAAGTTATCAATTGTTTTTAGTGATTTATCATGTAAATTTTTCTTCACAAAATCTGAAACAGTTGCTTGGCTATGATGCCTCATTATCATGTTCAATAGGTAATATCGGAAGCGAGGATGGCTTCCAAACCTTTGATCATAGTATCTAAGAAGATGCAATGCATACTCATGAAGTTCAACTGTACAAATGTATGGTTGGAACCAATCAGCATCACCAGTGGGGAAAAATGTGGGGAATTCCATATCTAACAGCCCCTCAGTATTATATTCATTCACCGGAGATGTTCCAATACTGGTCCAATCCATTTCATGAACATGTGAAGAATCAACATTATCAAGAAATGCTCTAATTTCTTCCACTTCTCTCCATTCATTGGGTAGGCGAGCAACAAAAGAAGAAGGATGAGAGGGAAAATGCTGAAGAGGAAACCCTTCACTATTAGTTGCATTGATCTCAGATTCTATAATGTCACAATCAACAAATTTAAGCCTGGAGGACACATCTGTTGATCTCTCAGGCAGAGCATTCACTGAATCATAGTCAATTACAACATCTCGATAATATTGATCATGTTCAATTTTGAAACACAATGCAGCCATAACTCGAGATCCTTTTACATAACATTCATAATATTTAGACTAAGCAGCATGTCTCCTCACAATTAGAAAGTCAATATCTTCAACATGTCAGGGAACACTTCGTGCAATTGTAGAAATATCTTGGGGAAAGCTAATTGTGTGTCCGCTATACTTATATTTCCCACCTCGAGCATGTGTCACTTGAAAAATAGGATTTACACATGCTATTAACATTTCTTGAACTTGAGTAAGAACTCTTAAAATATGAGGTTGTTCACCAAGATCCATGTTATTGTAGCCAGAAAAATGATCTTAACCTCTTTCATTCTTACATCTTCTGCAAACAGGTCCTTCAGAATCTCTCAAAATGTGAATTCCAGGATATGATTCTTAACAGATGTGGAACATTTGGACAACTGACAAGCTATCTATCTTTTCTCGAAATATTTTATGCACTGCAATAATGTTTTCATCAAAATCAATATGATTTTTATTGGTTGGACCATGTGGAGAATGATGTGGAAGAGTATAATTTATTCTAAAATTTACTTGATTTTCAGCACCATAAGATTCCCTTCCAAAATTTGAAACATGTGGAGTAGATCTGTGACATGGTCTTTCCAAATTTATGGTCTGCATTTCATTCAATATTTACATTTGTCTGGCGATGTGGATGAAGTGTACGAGATGGTTTCTTTTCACTTCTAACATCAGTAGATAGAGAATTTGGGGAGTTAGTTTCGACACCTCTATTAAAATTAGTTTTTTCCAGTTAAAACAAAATAAAATTCGCTATAAAACTAAATGTTCAAAAAATAAAGATTTAAAATTATAAAACTAAAAATAAATGAAAAAAGGAGGAAAATATCAAATGCATTCAACATTTGCATTTTGTTGGCAATGTGGATGAACTCTATGAGATGGTTCCTCTTCACTTATAACATCAGTAGATGGAACATCTACAAAGTTAATTTGTATGCCTCTATTGAAATGAATTGTGTCATGTTTGAAGAAAATAAATTATTCAATAAAATTCATGTCCAATGCACCAAAAATTCAAAAAATGAAAAATCAAATCAAATACTAATAACATTAACATTAGTTTGTCGATTTGATTGTCGAGGAGAATGCAGTGGAAGGTTATGACATGCTTTATATTCAGTTCTCAGATTAGTAGATGGAAGACTTGGGGAGATAATTTCTAGACCTCTGTTAAAATGAGGTGTATCCTATTCCAAGAGAATAAAATACCTTATTAATAAAAAAAATGTAAATAGAGGAATGTAATAAAACAACCACTATTGCAACAAATGTAAAGATATCATTGGCTTACCTCCATTGTTCCACGTGAAATGCTATCAGGGATGAATGATTCTGTTCGTGGGAAAAGATTATTTTGAGAAGGGAGATTAGAAGATACGATGTTTCAACCAGCTGGATCCAAATTATCAAACAAATGGCCAATCAAACTATCATCCAAGTCATCACATACAATTTCATCATTCCCTCCACCATGGATATTTTGCAACCTTTGGCCCTTCTCATAATATGCAATTGCAGAGACAAAAGGGTTAGGGTGAAAATTTTCAACCATGTTATCAATATGAGTTTCTTCCCTATTGTGAGATTTTTCCCCAATATTATGAAAATTTTTAGGAGAGCATTGAAAAACAAAATTATGCTGACAAGGAGCATATTCTGGCAATGAACTATGAAGGGGAAATATTCTTTCCATGATATCATCCATAGTACAATACTCAGGAGGAATCATAAATCATTTTTAAGAATTTTTTCAATCATTATTCTATGATATTTAGCTCTCCTATGCTCATTTACTGTGTCCTTATTTCGTTGATACCGTAAATGACGACTTTCATTAGACTTGTCTCGTGACGCTGGTGACTAATTCCTTTTTCTTGTACGCTTTCTTGTACCTTCATATGACATGTCTACAACGAATAATAACATATTTATTATAGAAAAATAAACATGGAACATATAATATATCCAATATACATAAACACAAAAGAATGAAAAACGAACACATTTTTTTTCAAACCACATAAAAAAATTAAAATCATATACGGTATTTTTCCAACCATACAAAGTTATGAAAACATAAAATGAACTGGAACAAAATAATAAAAGAATTATATGAATTTGAAATATATATGAATTTGAAATATATCTAAATATTTAGAACTGAATACCATAAAAATATAAATTTAAATAATAAAAATAACCTAAAGATATAACATTGTTTAAGAATCAATGAGAAAAAACTAATGGAAACGCCATGTATAAGATAAGTCACAGTAATTATAATTATAAAAGAAAAGAAAAATGGATAACATCCAAACACATTCAAATGCAATTAAGAGAAATAAACATGACAGAAAATAAATATTTTCGAGAAAATTGCAATGGAATTCAATATCCAACATCTGATACATACACATATAGAAGACACCCCCTAAGAATGGAGCCATAGAAATATCCATACATTGGTAATTTTAAAGTCTTAGCATACATACCCAAAGGTATGTAAAGTAAAATGAAAAAAAGGAAATATTTTCCACGACGATAGAGAGAATACAAAATGACTAATAGCCTAAGACTCCATGTCCATATCTAATGGTGGAATCTCATCAATAGAATCCATACGAGGAGAAATTGCAAAAACATTTCCAGACTCGATCAAATCATTGCAATCCTGCAATGTTGGAGACCAAAATCCATGCATCTGTTGATTAGCTATTTTATCAATATTTGTTGGGAAGCAGAGGCCAGTCATCATGTCATATAGTAGGAAAGGAACTTCACCACATTTGCACATAAGAACCACACCTTGGACTATTCGAAATGGAAGATAACCAGGAAATTTGATATTTATATCTGTAGACATTTCTTCCAACAACTTCCATTTGAAGACCTAATCATCCTCAATGTAGTCAATTCTTTGTTAAATACACGGGTGACCAAATTGGAAACTAACTATTTCTTCAATTGACCATACAGAAGTGGAGCCATCATCGATAAGACATATCAACTTATTCTTGCATATTGCTAATGAAATACGTCGTATGTCAGTGATTGGAACAAATAAAAATCCCCATTCATTTTTTATTACATCAAACTAGTAGATTGTATACCCATATCGAGGATAATCTTCATACTCCGTGTCGAGATAGAGCCAAAACAATTTAATATTATAAAACACTCCATTCTGAGGGGGTTAAGTGCCACCAAATGGAAGATCAGCTCTTCGCCAAACCATATCAAGACTACTATAAACATAAAATTTAGACTACATTCTATCATAGATATGTTTTAGAACAACCCAGTCATATTTGTTACTGCTCACATTTTCCAATAACAAAAATAATCCCCAGTCTCCAATTCGTATTCGCCCAATGTTTTTTAAGGCCTTTGTAAATGGATTCATTACAAAATAGTTTCGTGAATGGGAGAATTTTGTTGGTAAGGATAAAACTACCATTGGTTCAATAGTAGACTCTACTTTGTATCATGAATCTATGAATCACAAATGAAAAAGAGATATGGGCCCATTTTGATTAAGGTATTCAACAGCAAAATAATTGTCTTCATTATCGAGGAAAGGAACCATAAATCCAAATTCATTTGTATAGATATTCTTGCAACGCAATAAGAAAGAAAGATTTTGCAAAACATTCTTCCATTGTTGACAAACAATGCTAAACTTTATCACAATCGATAAAGGGAGCCAAAGGAAGACAACTTCAAGAATTTCAAATGGAATACAACTCCAAATAGCTGGATCCATGACAAAACAAGGAAATCACCTAACATAAAATAAAACAGACATGATATCAACAAAAAAAATTTCAATTAATGGTGAACAGAATACGCAATATAGATATGCAATTTTCCATCTACAAATATAGTAAAATGCACATATACATAATGTATAAAATAATATGAGCTAGAAGAACATTATTACAATAGTTAAAAAGACAAAAAATCAACTATTTTGAAGATAAATCTCAACCATCTATTTTTATGTATTGTTAAAAAAATTCACAATATTCAATAGAGATTAAATCTATACCTTTCAACTACTAACTTTGATAATTACATTAAATTTTTGGAAACTTTGTTCCAAAATAAACATGTCTATCAAAATAATTAAAATTATTTTAAACAAAAAAATAATTATTATAAAAATATGACTATATATATTTATAATTAATGATTAAATATACCACTATACCAACTTTATGAAATAAAATATTTACCCAAAAAATATTATTCACGCCTAATTTATATAATGATGAATAAATGCATTTTTATTATTGCTATTATTTTTTAATATTTAATTTAAATAAATATTGAAATAAAATATTTTAATTGTTATGTTTTTATTGCATGGTATAACTAATATATGAAATGACTTCTTTCCAAAGAAATTTTTTCTGGTTAATGTTAACAGAAATGTCTCAAATATTTCTGAAAAATTTAAGCTCTTTAATCTGTAGTTTGAGACAATTCATTTATGCATTTAAAAATCTATTTTAATCTTAAAAATGTATTGTCAAATTTTTCTGAAAGTCATTTTATCTATAAATTAAATTGAGTTTTATATACTGCAAATTATTAAATAAACAGATTTTGGTGATACATTCCCAAAAATTATTAAAGAAATTCTATGAAGAAAGAGAAAACCCAAAACCCTATGTCTATACATCAAAATTAAACAATCTAGCAGTCTAGCTAGAATCTAAGGATTTCAAGTATAGAGAGGCAAACGAAATTTATCATATACAAACAAAATTCCTCAATTTTAATTCTTAAAAATTCTCGGAGTATAGAATTGAAATATCTAAGGATTTCAAGTAAATAGTCCAAAGGAAATTTATTATATCCAAAAAAATTCCTCAATTTTAATTCTTACAACTACTCGAAGTATAGAATTGAATTCTTTTGTAGAAACCACTAAATGATGAGAGACCATAATATAACCTGTAGACATGAAGAATTCATACAGAAGAGATTAAATTAAGCGAGTGTTAACTAAGAAAAGAGAAAAGGTAGACTTTGTTTAACGAGTAGCTATTGCAATCTAAAATTCATTTACCCTAAGAGGCCGAGGAAATAAACAAGGGTTTTGAATAGGTATAATCAAAATAAACCTATTCAAAAGAATTGGCGCAATTGTGGAAATTATAATGAAATTTCAATACCTTAGAGGTCTCTACCATGATTAGTCTAGAGAGCATGTACAAACAAAACCAAAAGGGATCAACGCCATTAAAATCTTGCTAAGCTTTCATAACCTTACACGCTTGAACAGGGTAATTTTAATCATTGATTCGGATGACCAAGCTCGTACAGTAACACTGAGTCATTTAAAATCAAGAAGAAAAATTAAGCAAATGTATTGTTTTAGGGATAGATGTAACATAGGATGCAGTGTACAGCCTCACCAAAGGAATAACGGGGTTTACCCATACTATGAGCTCGTAAGGCAAAACAAATTGAACCATAATTATTAGACTTTATAGATCTCCATTAATTTATTTACTATTCTCATATGCCATCACTTTCATCGACATGCCACGCACACGTTGATGATATTTAGTACTATTGTCGAGCATATTGAGTACTATTGGATTATTAATGAATGACATAGGAGGACCACAATAGGAATAGAGAGTTTGGTTGCATAACGTGGCCATTTAAGTACTCTGTTAGTTTTTTTTATAACTAAAATGAAATAAAGGAATTCTCTGGAAACTGCCATGGGGCCAGCTTTGAGTTGTGACGAGTTGCCCCAAAAGTGTGGTGGCATGGATATATACGCTGGCCTGTCTCCAAACACCTTCATCTCCACTTTTCAATGCGTTCACCTCCCTATGATTAGCATAGTTTTCTATAACGTTATCTTTTGTTTGATTCCAGAACTTCTTTTTCTTTAACACGTAAGCGCTTAATCTCTTCCCCGTTAAGTTTTATTATTTACAAAACATAGAAGAACAGCAATATTTTTTGTTTCATGATATAGCTATATCAGTATTTTTGTTTCATGATATAGTTGTCTCAAGAATCGCAAGTGTACATATTCTATCCATGAATGTGCATTCTAAAGGTTCAATGATTTGATTTTGTCCTATATCGTTTCTAGTACATTCTAAAGGTTCAACGATTGATTTTATCAATATAGTTGATTTTGTCCTATTTTGTTTATATTTGTAGTTCCACGTAGTAGTATAGTTTTCCCTAATAACTTAAAATAATAAACCCTATTTATTTTCTCCTCCCATCACCGCGAAATTCATGTCAGTTACAAATAGCATGGGGAATATGTGAAATAGACTATGTGAATTACTTATCTTCAAATAAGATGTTATTAGTTAAGGAATCTAAATATATTTCGATAACTGATGCTGTAACTTTTGTAATTTGAAGGAAAGATATCGGAGATCAATTTTTTTTTGTAAGAGACTTGAACCCGCGAAGTCTTTGCACTGTGGCTGCCCTTTTGTCCCTTGTCAGAAGGATATATATATATATATATATATATATATATATATATATATATATTTCACAAGTGCAAGTAAGATCCATTTTTCAACCAACTTTCAAGCAGTTATTAGCTATTTCCTCGAACAATGGTTTTCCACTATGCTCTGGTAAGAACATGATGGTCGAGAAGGGGAAATCGAGGGTTTATAATGACCACATTGAACGGAAATAAATGTCTTGATATGTGCTATCGTGGATTAGCTGAAACGCATGGGAAGAAAAGTGATATTGCAAGGTTGGTGGCGCTCGGATGATAAGAGGGCGTCAGGCTCATGTAACTCGATCCTGTAACCTCTATGCACTCCATTGAGTTCCATCACTGCACCAACAAAAAACCCAGGGATCGTGGCCAAAAAATGGGAATGGGATGCCACCATCAAAACCATACCACTCTCCATTTCCTATTTTGTTTATGATAACTAATGACACGTTCGCATCCTAGAAGAGAAAATACATATTGATTTGTTTGAATTTTCGAGTTTCTCTTGCATGTTGATATGTTTAAACATAAGAACAGGTATGTGCTGGTATTATCTTCGGTTTATGAAACGAAAGCTTTTGAATGAAAAGATTCAGCACAAAACCTTACTAAAGTGGTGCTGAAATATGAGATAGACATTTATTTAAGCTAAAATATTCTTCGTTGAAACTTCATGGAAATTATATAGAAGTAAATCTTCAAATAACACATGGCATAGAAATTCGACACACATAAGCTATTGGAAAATTACCATAGAAAATGATGACGATGTAAGAAGCTAGAGTCTCGGTTCTCTGCCTCCAAATGTCTCGGCTGCTGTGAACGTTTCTTTGGTTGTATAGAACTCGTGGATAGAACTGGCGATGGACAGGTTGAGGAAAACGTTACATGCTAGAATAAAATGTTAAGAAATTGAGAGCGTTACAGAATTTCAACCATCACACGTTGGAGGAAATGGGTGTAGTGTTATCCGATGGGTGTAATGTGATCCGATGCTTCAGTAGTGTGATCCGCTGATGGGTGGAGTGTGAGATGATGGGTGTAGTGTGATCCGATGCTTTAGTAATGTGATCGGATGCTTCAGTCCCTCTTAAAACCGTTGCTTCCACATGTATGTTTGGAATAAACGTGGGAAAACATGGGATATTGGTTTCTTAATCTCCTTTGATACGTGTTTATAAACAAGAGGCATAGTAAAATTATCAGTTTCAATTTCATTCATAGATGGAGTGGCAACGACGAGAATATAACAACATTTGTCAATTTAGACTATCCGATCAAAATAATTAATTATCAAATGTATTAAGCCTACCAATTATGCTCATGTTGCTTCTCCCTAGTGGGAATTATACACTATTATACCGTCAAAGGTGCTAAACCTTTGAAGCATATGCGGAGGCCTCAAACCATTTACTCGACGTGGAGAGAAACACGTGGGAGGAGGGTTCCACGGCCAGCTCAACCTTCAGTCACGATGGTTTGGCTTGGTTTAGTCGACGGTGGATATTACTGTGACTTTCTTAGGGTAACTACCTACCCCATTCCGTTCATTTCTTTGTCATCATTTGCATTTACACACTTTGAGAGCTGAGTTATACAACCTCGAGATTACTATGACAAAAACAGAGGTTTTACTAGGTTGTTTCACTATCATTGGAATTTTCTTGTTTGGTATACTAGAGGAAATGAGATTTACACACCATGTCTCGATTCAACTCTGACACTCGATCCATTTGTTTCTCTTTTCTATATGTACAGTCGATCCATTTGTTTCTCTTTTCTATATGTATTACTCTGTGCAAGATTTGGCTAATATTATCGTAATTTTGTTTCCCTTTTCTATATGTATTACTCTATGCAATATTTGGCTAAGATTATTGTAAATTACGATGGTTAATTTTTCTTTATTTGGTGATACATATGCATGTCAAACCCTGAACTTCTAAAAAAGTTCTAGTCTCGGAAACATCTTCAACAGGGATTTTTTTCAATGCCATACATTCATCAATACTTTATCAATGGTAGATTCCCGGAATCTATGTTTAATATCAAAACCCTACCTCTATTATTCTAAAAGGGTCTCTTTATACATATATTTGGTACTCAAACATTTTCTTTTAACGGTAACATAGTATTGAAGCAACGATTTCGCCCTCTCTCGTCAAGGTAAGACACTGATCACCCTAAAAATATTTTTACATATGCTTAAAAAAAATTAGAATTTTTTTGGAAACCAGACTAAGAGAGTTCTTCTCGATATCTCATAGGTTAGTCCATGTCCGTGCATGGGTTTTGGTTATATGGCATTTCCGCAGTTAAATACTTGCAAATTTCCTTCTTTCTTCTGTGGCCACTACAAGTGCTCAATTACTATTCTTCTCGACATGTTCTCGATGCCATCCTCAAGCTTCATATTTCCTACCAGCTACATATGATCTTGATTATCCTTAGCATATTTATGAACAAAAAACGTGTCGCTACCCAAGGTTTCCCATGAATTATTATATGAGTGCCTTTAGGGTTCATTAGAACTCTTTTGGGCAAGAATTGAAGGTTTCCCCTTGTTAACTTAAAGCTTTGTATTCTTTTATATAACTTACGACCATAACGTAAATGGAAAAAATTTATATCATTCCTCTTCATTTTGCGAAAAGCAAACTCTATGTTTCTTTCTTTGAAATATTACATGATAATATAATCACCGTCTAGGTTTTTACATATAGGTTGTTTAACATAAGTAAAAATGTGAATTTTTGAGCGTTAATTCAATTGTTTTAGTAGTCTTTAATTTTTTGAGAGGGTGAACCATATATATATTATATATGGAAGTGATCCGTACAGGTAGTACAAATATTTCATGGATTTATATGTCTAATTTGGGTAGACATTCTTGAGGTCTGTCTTGGTGGTTTATTTAAAAAAAAGTAATAATTTTTAGTAGATCCACCTAATACAAATATTTATTGGACGTAGCGATCTTCATTTTCAGAAGAAAAAAAAAAATACTTTGTTGAAACTCCAAGATAAGTATTACACTAAGTCTCACACAACATACCTGGAAGATTAAGGATGCACTTAGGGAAGAATATTTTTCTTTGTTCCATTACCCAGAGTCTGAGATAAACAATGAGGAAAATGATGAATAGTGGGGGAGAGAGATGAATAACCCAAATTTAATATTGGGGGAGAGAGATGTAATGGCACAAATCTGTTTTTCCTTTTTTTAATTACTATGATTTATTATTTGAATTAAGGCATCCAAACTAGCCACAAACATTGTAATAAATATTGCAAATAGTTGATTTCAATAATAATAAATAATTAGATACAGGTTTGAGTGACATTAACGAGTATGGATTGTGATTTTATAGAAGAGATTCCACTTCATGAGTGACAAATTATGAAAGACAAATGGCTAGCTCCAAAAAAACATGGTTCCATAAAAAGGATATTTGAATGAGAGACAAACAACACATGAAGTGTCACCTAATAGAGAGGGGATATACCTTGATGGTGGAATAAGTCCTAGGCAATCAATAGCTATTAATGAGAGGATTTTTACATGTTATGATGTTGGGATGGGTGTGCAGAATTACCTAAAAAAAGAAAGAAGTCTATAGTTGCAGGAACACAAGTTGATGTGTTAGGCATTAAATGTACCTGAATTTTAGGGAAAATTTTAGGGGTGAGATTTAGCAAATGGGTTATTTTTGGATATTTTCTGAAAACATATTTACCAAATTCATTAAAAAAGTTCCATTTTTTACATCTATATGATTAAATGGATGATATCGGCCAAAAATTTACCAATTTTAATAGTAAATTACATGTTTTTGTAGTGAATATTAGCTTGGGTTCTATAATTTTGATTTATAAAACCATAATAGTCCCCTAAAATTATTAAGGTAAGATTTATAAAATATATTCTATAATAAAATATGGCATATAGAAAAACATATACATAATGTAAATTTCTCATTTTGGAATTATAATTATGACTTTATTTTTATATGAAAAAGAAAGAAGAAAATATAATTATTATTTTATTATATATATATATATATATATGAGAATACAATTTTTCATAATAATAAAATTGGAAAGAATATAAAATGTAATTGTGAAAATAGAAATTGCAACCTATCAATTTATATTTATTCATTTTACAAACATAACAATATTTCAACAATTTTTTTCTTAACTTTCCATAAAATTAAGTATTTAAAATAATGATTATATAATACTCTAAGTAACTTTTTTGAATAATGGTTATTACTGAATTGGTAATAGTTGTCGCTGCTATTAGCTTGACAATTGAATTATAATAAGTTTTCCATTTTAATAAAGTACAATAAAATATGATGATAGAATAATTAATGCATCAATTTGGAAGTCTTTGACGACTCTGATTTCTTGAGCTTGTGGGTTATGGGCCCACACTTTTTTCCCTATCACCTTCAAATGGCAGTTATGAACCCTTCCTCCAATTGAAACCCAATTCTGGCTTGTTTCTACTTCTATGCAGAGCTACATATAGGTTCATCTTCCATCTATATTCTTTCGATGCAAAATTCGTCAATGGTTGAATCAGTGGGTCCGTCTTGAACAAATTGGAGGTAGGGATTTCAATTTATTCATGGTTGGTCCCGACTAAAGCAAAACCCGACTTGCTGACCCGAGTCGAAGGTCGTGTTCGTCGGCTTCACTACATTATTTTCTTTTATGTTGTGGACCAACCATACTGCTTCTGACTCCCTTTTGCATCACAAATTCCCTTGACCAAAATCCATGCTTTTTTTTTGGGTACACTTTAACCGTCAAAATTCACATCCCTTCACACCATGATCTACGGTTCTTCTAAGTGACTATAATTTTTCCTTGTAAGGAATTATCATGTGTTAAATGCATGACCTCGGTGTGATCCCCTTATAGTGACAAAAAGACCTACAATAACATGTTGCTCTCGGTTGTCACTATGAACAAGATTGACGACGAAAAGGAAAATAGAACACAAAAAAATCGAGAAAATAATAATAAACCTTTGGATGATATATATTCCAAATTTGGCCTGATTACATACTACCCTTACATGCTACCCTTGAAAATTGCCCTAATACACTTGCTCGTAGCTGATCTAAAAAAAAAACCAAACACTAACAGAATGAATCTCATTCAACTTCCACCACACACCTTCTAGAGGCTTACACTATAATAAAAATTACATCAATATTAACAAAACCGTGCCCTCCCTCCATTTTTGCCATGATGGCCCTTCTAGAATCGTCCTGACACCACTTTCATTTTAGGGTGACTCAATTCTCGTGTATCAAACTCTCTGACTTGATTCGTGATTTCCTGATCATGTGCTTTACTACTACATCTCTTTCATCTTCACCATATCGGTCTTGTTTGGCCCAATGTATCATTGAGTGAGCTGCATCTCGTTCATCTTCACCATATCGGTCTTCTTTGGCCACATGTATCATTGAGTGAGCTGCAACTGAGCCTCCACAAACACCTCACCGGATCTTCTCCTCTCGCTTAGACTTCTGGCATCTCAGTTCGCCTCCTCTGGAGCCTCTCTAGGTTCCTCTGCTTGCTTGAATGTCACACACTTGCTCACCTCTCTTTTAAAATTCTACTTCCAACCACAGCTATGGAATTGCCCCAAGAATTTCTACCTAACCGAAGTTGTTCTATGCACGAAATAGTCTCCTTCTTCCTGTGCTATGATAACGCTTGATGATAGAATGATTCTAGTTTTTTCAATTTATGCCCCTGGATGGCTCTGATTTGTTGAGCGTGTGGGTTATGGGCCCACGGCTTTGGTCCACTTTCCTTCAAATTGCAGAAATGAACCTTTCCTCCAATTGAACCCCAACTCTAGCTTTTTTTCACTTCTGTACAGTGTTTTGTACAAGGCCATCTTCCGACCATATTATCCCAACCCAAACATTCAAAGTGGTTGAATTCACAAGTTTGAGGTTTGGCTTTCAATTTATTCACGGTTGGTCTCGATTAGAGCAGGGCTTGACCAGCCAATTGGGCATTGCATCATGAATCAGAGGTCAGAATGGTCGGCTTCCCTCTGACATTTTCTTTTATGTTGTGTCCCAACCATATTAGTAATAACTCTATTTTCTATACACCTTAACCATTGGCGTTCACGTCCCTTCACACCAAGATCTCTATTTTTTCTCAATGACTCTACTTTTTCATTGGCATTCATGTCCCTTCACACCAAGATTTCTAGTTCTTCTCACTCAATCTACTTTTTCCTTGTGATGAGAACTTATCATGTGTTGAACGCATGGTTCATGAGCTCAATGTGATCCTTCCAGGGCAACGATAAACACCTGTAATAACATGTGGTCATTAGCTCACCCTATGGCTAACACGAATAACAAGAAAAATAAATTAGAAAAAAAAAACGAAATATAAATAAACACACAAATAATATATATTCAAAATTGGGTCTCATTTTATTTTACGGCCTCTTGGGCTCAGCAGCCTCTCGTCCTATTTTTTCAATTCATTGGAAGTGTCACTGCCATGACACACGTGCAGCCGACTGCTATAAAGAAAAAAAATAAAAAAACGATAACCGAACGAATGTCGTTCATTTGCCAGCACACACCTTCTAAAGGCTCACAAATTAATGAAAATTGCATCAAAATTTACAAAATTGTGTACTCGCCCCTTCTCGGAGCGTATTAAAACCAATTTTGTTTTAGGGTGGGTCGATCGTGCATCAAAATAAATTTAAGTACTTAAGGTAATGATTACGTATAATGGAAAACACTTAACATTATTGTTTTATTATAAATTTTATTACATAAATTTACTATATAACATGTATAAAATGTTTAAATATAATTGATAGGTAAGGATTTTGTTAATGTGTTTAACATTTTTAAATGATTTGTTTTTTTTATTATCTAAGAATAACTCTAGTTAAATGAAAGAATCATACAATACTTCAATCAAAATTCAGTCGTGAATGTTCCATGAAATAGTTTATTCCCCAATTATTACCACCCTAATTTGAATATCATATATATTAATCTACGCATAAACTGAAAAATCTCACCTCATGGAGTTTCACAATGCCTCTCATCTCATTTTACCAGTTTTTGTTCTAAAACAGTGTTATCTCAGTGTCCTTGGATGATATCGAGTTCCCTCCCTCTTTGGTAACTTGTCTTTCCTGTCGATATTTTCAGTATCATTGTTTATAGTGTCACCATACAAAATATGTACTTTTTCTTAAATCTACCAATCTTTTTGAAAAATATAATTTTGTTATTAAAACCATCAGAATATCAAAAATATCAGGTTTACAACTCTTCAAAAAAAAAAAAAACGCTTCATGCTCAATAAAACCACTGTTTTCAAAATATAGCCATCTATTTAATAAACATATCTTTGCAAAAAAGTTATGTCGGTACACTGAATGTGTATTGTGTCTACATGCAAAGATTTATTGAATTTCATGCCTAAATCTTAAAACCATATAATTACTCAACAATTTCTGTCGTAATAATTGAAACGATGATTTTGTCGTTCAATATTAAACCATGTCTATTTAACACGTTGGCAAAGGAGATTAAAGCTTCATCAAAATGATACTGCAATTGGGTTCACAAAAATTCACCTTACTATTCTTTTAGCGTTTTCAAATGATACATACCTTTCAGAATGATCTCTAGAGGTTGGGGTTAGTTAATTTGTTTTTAAATAGAAAAATGATCTACTTAATAGTGGGATCTTACATTCGTTTAGAGCTGTTTTCCATTAAAACATTAGTTATAGAGCCTCTTCATTGAAAATGTACATTGCACCCAACTTGACGCACTTATTGAGAAAATATCCTTACTGAGTTTAGAAGAGTCATAATAAGAAATTGAGTTTTTTTTCACACAAAAAAAAATTAAGTAAGTAGGTGATTGTTATAGGTTATCCTATATGGAGCTGGATAAAGATTTAAAAAAAAAAAAATAACAACTTTCAACTAATTTTTAATGATAATCAAATTAAAAAACCCGTGATAAATGCTATAACAATCCATGTCATCACCGTTTAACCAAAACTCCACAAATTTGTAATATCAATCTGATAATAATATATCTCATAATAATAAAATGTGAAATATAAAAAATACATATACAAAATGAAATTGAAAATTTTAATTAAAATAATATTTTTGTTTTTTATATAAAAAGAGAAACACTATAATTATGTTTTTCTATGATAGATAAAAAGAAAAAAACATTAAAATATAATATGGAAATTATTTATGGTGGGAATTGCCTGGGTGAGGAGGGGATAACAATCATCCTCCCAAACAAGCCGCGCGATGGCGGCGAGACGGAATTAGGGTTTACGGCGGTTTCACGATCGGCGGCTCGGCCTCTCCAAAGGCCGCCACCTTCTGCTCACGGTTCCGAATGCAAATAGGACTTGGCAAGTTTGCAACCCTTTGTGCGAGGATGACCGAGAAGAAACTACGTAGCCATTTGGGTGTCTATATACCCGCGGGTGATCCGCGACGGCTTTGAAGCCGTCGCCTTCGTGCTGATTGTAGAACCAAATACTTCTCGAGATCTCATCTCGGTGCAAGGCAACCATGGCTCGCTCTCGTATACGCAAATCGGCGGTGCAAGCTCCAAAGATGGTTTTTTCTCCTCGACCGGCAGGCTTGAATCGCGGCTTGCATGCCTTTGCATAGGGCAACCCTGAGCACGAGAGGTCGCCGCGTCCGGATGTTTGCTCCCCTGGCAAAAGCTCCAATCGACTTTATTGGCGATGCTTCCAAAGGCGTTCACATTGTTTTAGGGACACTCCTGAATTCCCACAAACCCTTTCTCCGACACATGCAAATCGCGGATGCCCGTTTCCGCCGATAGCACTGCCGGTGCAAGGTTGCCGTTCTCGCCGATGGTTATGGTGCTCCCCGTCCACTCGGCCATCGCTCGAGCCGGAGAGCTTGGACAGGGATCGTCCTCGTATCTTGGACGCAGATTGTCTCTCCGACCCACCCATCACCAAGATCCGCCGGAAGATGCACTTACTTTTCGGATCCAAGTCACACTCTCGGGTAAAACGACAATGCTTTGGGTGCGTGCAACGATCTGCGGGAAATGCAAAAGCTCGAACGTGGCTTGGAATTCCTTAGTCTTCGAGGCTATACAAGGGTAAGCAACTTATGACCCTTATGAACCCCTTCCCCTCTTATTGCATTCAAAAGGACGCATCTATTGCACAACCTTTCTTTTTAAGGCGGATCCATAGGGCAAGCCTCCTCATGCCCTCCTCGTTCTTTCAAGACGCAATCCCCGTAAATGTCGCCCATCCACGAACTGCGGAAGCGAATTCAACCCTCAATGGGTCCTAAGCTGTTCTTGGTAGACAAATCGGAAGATGTTCCCACTATTAGTTTCTCTCTTCCTGACGTTGACGAAAGTTGCCAGTTTTTTGCAGAATCTGCAATCATATGCCGATTTAATGGAGTATGGCCGCGCACTGCAGATCTTTACCAATGGATCCATACCAATTGGACTAAAAGAAGCAAGATATTCTTATGTTCAAAAGGTTTCTTCATCGTGTTTTTTTAATTAAATGAAGACTACCAGAAGGCCTTAACGGGAGGCCCTTGGTTCTGGGGTTTGGCTGGACTTTTCCTCACCCCCTGGTTTCCAGATTTCGACCCTTCTATAGCTGTCATCACCACGCTACCCATTTGGGTTAGGCTACCGAATCTTCCAGCACATCTGTGGCATACCTCGGTCTTCATAGCCATTGGAGATACTTTAGGACGCTTTCTGGCTTCAGACATCTCAAGAAAGGAAAATGGGCTCTACACCTACGGTAGAATATGTGCAGAAATAGACATCAGCAAAGGTTTGCCGGAGCAGATCAACCTCAAGATTGGAGATTTCCACTGGACTCAAACCTTGGATTACGAAAACACAACCTTTCGTTGCCGACATTGTCATCAAACTGGGCACCTCCAGAATACTTGTTCCCAGGTCCTCGACAAAAAGAAGAATCTGAATCGCAAACCCAAATCCAAAATCTGGAATTCATGTATTTCCCCTATGGAAGATACAGAATCCTCTAGTTCGAATGAGGAGGAAATTGAGGCAGATGAACAAACAGTTGAGATTCCGCGGGACATTCCTTCGGTTAGTCCGGCAATGCCCTCATCCCAGCCGTTTTCCCAGAAACGCTCTCATGAATCTTCATCTTCAGACTCTGATAAAGATATACTGCCACCAGAGCAGAATAATCTACAACTTGTTATGGCTCACCCAAACCCCACTGGCTGGGTCAAAGTAAGCAAGAAAAAAGGCAAAAAAAGTCGAGTGGCAGCATCTACCCACTCTGGGTTGGCCTCTTAGCTCCAAGCTTGTTTTTCTATTCCCGTGTTCTCTTTTGCTAATTCCTTGATAGTCTTTCAGGAGAGAGGTGGATAAAACTTTCACCTTCTACTCCCATGCTTTTCTGATTCGCTTGCATGCAAGCTTGATTGTACTATACTTTTCTTTCCTAATAGAATTAGTCTTATTTAGAAAAAAATATGGAAATTATTTATCATAATTAAAAGAGGAAAAAAATGTATTTAATTTTAATTCTTCCTATAATATCTAAAATATATATTTTATTAAATAAATTTGGTATATAATATTTATAAATAATTAATAGTATTTAATTATAATTCTTTTAAAAATTAAAATTAAAATTAAATCAATATTCAATAAATTATAAATCACATCTTAACTATTATCTATGTATAACAACATCATTTAATATATATATACTATATATATATATATATATTTTATTTTATTTTTTTGTAAAAATAATCTTTATATATAGTCCAATATTTTGTTAAAAACTGTTTTAGGAGTAGTTTATTCTCCAAATGATTCCAACCCTCAAGCCATCCCATAAAATTTAAAGATAATAGAAATTACTTTCCACCCAAACGAACCTATCACACAGCATTGAGTTTCATAATGGGATATCATTTCACTTTACTAGGTTCTGATTTAAAATAATGCAATCTGAATTGTAAAAAATAGATTAAGTTTGCTATGTTATTTTAAATGACACAAGTTAAATATATTTAACAAGTATGTTAAGAAAATTATGAATAAAATTTATTTCTTTAATTTATTAATTTATGGTGTAATTTTTATAAATTTGTGGTATACTTTTTTAAGATACTAGAGTAGTTAGATTAAAGTAGTTATTTGACCGTTACTTTTTCTTCTAGGAATAAAAAAGAAATCATCGAGAGGAAAAGGGGTGTTGTGAAAAAAGAGAAGGAAGAGTTAGAGGGCTAAAAGGTGAGAGTCTCAAGAGCTGGTAAGAATAGAGGTCTTGAGGTCTACCTCCAGAATAACATCTATTAAATCCTACTCTGGTGATGAGTACCTGGGGATCTGAGGACTTAATTGTCTCTCTCATGGTTGGGAGGATGTGATTAAATCCTACTCTAGTGAGGAGTACATGGGGATCTGACCTAATTGCCTCTCTCATGGTTGGGAGGATGCCATCAGCCATACTTATCTAAGATATCTATTACAAACCCAATGTATTTATAAATATTTTAATCTCTGTAATTAATTAGAAGTTATTCTTGTTATTGATTGGTTGAATAGACTATTTAAGTCAGGGTAAAATCAGATCTTCATGTATGGAAAAATATCCCTAGTATAAGTATGAAGTATACAAGTCCAGGAAAAATACACCTTTATATGCATAAGGAAATCTCAAAGGTTTAATTTCGAGTAGTAGTAGAAATAGTTTGAGATTATGTAGAAAACAAATGAATGGATGGGACAGTTACTCCATCCATAGGGATCCATGGAAGAATCCCCAGAAAGGAGAGTCTGTCTTATAAAGAGATTAGGACAATTTCACATGGACTAAAGATTGAGGAATTAAACCTTTTAAACGATGGTCGAGACATTTGAGAAAAATTCTTTAAAAGAAAGGAATATTATAATTAAACAAACAAGAGATACTTTCTTTAAAAAAAATGAAAACAAGAGATACTTTCTTTAAAAAAAAATGCAAAGAAGAGATACTTTCTTTAAAAAAAATATCAGAAACCCTCGTGAGGAGGTAGAAATATTGTTGGAGATAACATAAGAATAAACTGGAAATAAATCCCATCGTACATAACTACACTATAATTCACAAATGCTATAAGGAAATATTGCAAGTATATAAATAAATGTAAACTTTAGTCTGGATCTTAATAATGGAGCGTAGAACCCAGAACGGGATTGAGAATTGTGCACAACCCGCAATGGAGTGGCAACAGAAACAATAATCAGAGAAAAACTGTAAGGTGCTATGCCATAAATAACATGAAAATATAAATATCACTCATGAAACTATCTTTACAAAAGAATTATGAAAATTAGGAACAGAGTCAGAGTGTTCTCTTTTAATACAAGCCATTAGAAAAAAGAGAGAGTTGAAATGTATGTAAATGCAATGCATTTTCAAAAAAATAGAAGTGTTATTATTGAACACTCAGACTCAGATCTAAACCTCAACCAACATAAACCAAAATTCATCATTATATATATTACAGAGAGGCTCGAAGCGCTATACACTTCCATAGTAATTTAAGAGTGCTATAGCTTGTATGCAAAGACTGACATCGCCATATTCAACTAACAAGTGAGCATATCTAAATTAATGATAGGGACTGAAATATCTCGGAAGAGAAAACCCAAGGATGTTGTGGTACATGGAGACAAATTTTTGAGAAATTTCTGTCTGGCAGACCGCATGCAAGCGAGAGTTGTAGATGAGTTAGGGTTCGAAGGAAATACCTATAGAAAACATAGAAACAAAACCATGAGGATTAATTGAAAAATCCCCTAATGAGTTTAAATCTATGAAAGGAATTTTTACAAGCTTGAATTAGAACTAAAAGTTAACTCTCATAAGTAAATGGTTCTGAACGAAAGCCTAGAAAGAAAACCCATTCCAATTGTGAGGTCGTGAATACATTGAAAAAAATAAACTAACCGAAAACACACTGAAGAAAGGAAAACCCCTACCTGTGTTGGTCGTGACGAAGTTTGGTAGTCGTCGCTAGATGAAGAAAAGTTAGAAACTTCTGAAGAAAACCAAGTAGTACTGTCATGTCAACTAGTGTGCAGCCTCTATCGAGCATATGTTAGACAAGCACCTGAACCCCACATTCATCTCCGAAAAGAATCACTCCATGAGAGAAGTAATAAACCAACAAGTGGTGGAAGATCATTCCCAAATAAATGGTGGAGGAAAGATGAGAAATACCTCCATTCTTAGACCAAAAACGAAAAAAAAAGAATAAAAAACACGAAACAGAGTTGCAAAGCACGACGGAACACATGGACGAAAAATGTGGCAGTGTTTAGGGTTCAGGAGGTAGGTTATTACCCCAATCGTCCCAACTTCATTATAGTTGTCATATTATCAAAGCTACCAAGGGCAGAGATCATCCAAGGTGTCCAACGTTAAAGACATCGCCATATCCGATGAAACGGAGAATCAAACCAAGGGTTAATAAATCCATAAAACATAAATAAACAATACCAGTTAAATCTCATGCCACAAGTTAAGAGTTCTAGCGAGTTGACTAATAATCAACCCAACAATGAAACATAATAATCATTCCAAATCATAACTTAAGACATAGAATATAAGGAATCATGAAATAAATTATTGCAATGTAGCCATATACTATGAAATCGTGTTTTAAGACTATGATTAATAGATGACATAGTGGTAGTTTCATACTATGTATATGCTTTGCAACCAATCATTTAAGAATATGATTAATAAATAACATAGTGTTACATGATAAATATAAATTATATTTTCATTGTTATGTTTCAATGTTTTACATATGTGCACTCAAATGATATAGAGTTCCCTCCCTCTTTGGTAACATGCCTTTGAGAAGAAGTTATGTCGGTCTTTTTAGTGTCATCGTTTATAGTGCCATCCTTCAAAAATATGTATTGTTCTGAAATCCACAAAATTTTCGAAAGATGCTTTGTTCAGTGAGCTTAAAACCCATCAAAATATAAAAAATTGTCAGTTTTAAAAATTTTCATACCGAATAAAACATCACACTCAATAAAACCACTGTTGTGATTAGATTAACCATCACACTCAATAAAACCACCGTTGACATTAGATTAACCATGTGGATAACCTACCGTGATCTATACTCGCTGTGAAAACAAATTTAATTTTATGTTTTCAATGTTCCATATGTAGAACAATCACAACTACCTCTCATTCAATTTGATATATATCCATCTATTCCATAAACTTATCTTTGTGGAAAAGTTATGTCAGTACACTGAATATGTGTACCATGTCTACATGCACGGATTTCTTTAAATCCATGGCTTCCTCTGTAAAGCTTAAAACCATACAAATATTAAACAATTTCTATTCATTGGAATGAGAATTTCTAAGGAAATCTTAGAAGACAAATATTTAACACGTTCACAAAGAAGACTAAAATTTTAAAAAATAACACATTCACAAAGAAGAGTAAAACTCCATATAAATGATATCGTGATTAAAGGGAAAATTTGTGAACGGGGTGTAACCAATCACATATACATATATATAGGTGATCATTATGATTGAAAGTATATATCATTTGAAAATGTTAAAAGAGCAGTAGAGGGAAACTTTGTGAACGGGTGTACCCAATCCCGACATCATTTTTATGAAAGTTTTACTCTTCTTTCTGAACGTGTTAAATATTTGTCTGGTCCATGGTTTAACCACAAATGACCTTTTCAATGATTAATTATAATGGTTAGGTATTTTCAGATGACGGTTAGTTAATATGTTTTTGAATTGAAAAAGGATCTACTTAATAGTACAATCTTGGATTCAATTGAACATGTAACTCTATAATCGACTCCATCCTCGACCCTTTTTATTAGATTTCAATTTCAAATCTAATAAAACTAAAATTTACAAACCAACCATTTTTCAAATCTAATAAAAACTAATTTACACACCAGCAATTTTTTGTCAATAAAGGTAAGAACTTACTTTAAGAACGAAATGATGTAGATCATTTGAGCTTTTTCGATGAAAACTGTCTTTTTGAACGAATTTAGCCTTTTCAAAATGGATAGTTATATGGCTTCTTCATTGAAAATGTATACTGCCACCAACTTCACGCATTTATTAGAAAAAGATGCTGACTGAGAGGGTAAAGGTTGAAATATCTGTCGACCAGCCATACACAATCCAGGTAAGGATGGCGACATGTAGTTGACAGTCGCAACAAAACCAAATCCATGATTTAAAAAAACGACCAAACCCAACGGAGACAAGACTGTTGTGGCTGCAGCGTAGTTGTTGTAAGTCTCTTTACCAACTCGTTCACTACCTACCAGGCTGCCTATTGTAATGTTCGGATCCTTCACATAAGCCTAAGAAAATCATGCTTACCAACAAATCATAAAATTTAATGGTGATATGCATGTTCAGCTGTTCTACATATACCTAAATAAATGATGGTTTCCAACATCTCACAGGAGTAAAAATCTGTGATGCATCTTCAGCTCCTTACACGCCTATGTCTATATGCTTCATGGAAAATTCACATAAAAAAATTTCTAACCATTTTGCTTTAACAAATTTTGGGTCGATTCCAAAAGTCGCAGATTTTATATTTACACTCTGGTATAATACATGGGTATATCTGAGGTTAGCTTTTGCACGCAGAAAGGGATAAGAACAAACAGTCAGTCTTGATTTATCTATGTCGAGAGGAGTCATGACTATCATAAGTTTAGATATTAATTATATTTTATAATTAAATATTTAGTATATAAAATAAAATATATTAGTTTTAAATTGGAATTAATTTTGAATTTATTATAATTTAAGAAAAAAATGTTTTATTTTTATTTTCTCCACCTCGTGGGTTAAAA